>CP139502.1:329295519-329782888 GCA_021014915.2 Artemisia tridentata subsp. tridentata
TCAAATCTTGTGATATTAAGGTAGTCTTTTGTTGCGAGTGCCCCAGATTCTTCAAGCTCAGATCAGAAACGATCCGTTTCTAGGAATACTTCAAAGCAGCAACATAAAGAACTTTGAATCGACCTTTCACGCTCTGTTCTCAAGTCAAATTTTTAAAGAAGGGAAGGGGATGGGATGGGAAAGGTAAAGTAAGGAATGGGATTGTGAAGAAAGTGTTTATTTTTATTTGTGTTCTTGAGTTTTTATTTTAAGTTGGAAGGAAAGGAAAGAAAGCTACCCAAATTACCAATATACCCTCAAAACATAATTTACTCTATCATATTTATTAGTTGTATCCACTTCAAAAACGAACTGTATTGAGTATTACAATTGATAATTATCAAAGGTAGCCCTTAAGAATTGAATATGTGTTAGCTTGACCTTTTAGCGTTTCAGGGTGTAATATGTTGACTTATCTATTTCAAATAGGCATTGGATTAAGTGCTAGAGTCAGTATTCATTAATGCCTCGTGTCCAGATATAGAAAGACTAGACTGTCACTTTTGATTGTAATATTATATTCCATAGATCTGTTTGAATTTGGTTATAACGTGCAGGAGATATAACGTGCAAGGGATAACAAGTATATAATAGTAATTTAACAAATACCCCTATTGTTAGTTCCCCCTTCCCCTCCTGATCATCCCAAATTTGGAGGGATTACATATACACAAAAAAACCAATACATTCCCTCCCTCCTTCCCCTTCCCCTACCTTACCTTTCCTTCTTAAAAAAAACTTAAGAACACCCTTTTTTTCAATTTCCCTTCCCATCCCTTCCCTTTCCATTAAAAAAAAAACTCGAGAACAGAGTGTCAGTTTCTGGAGGGGTATTGAAGGCATGCGTCTTTAACATCATTGAGTTAAGTGAAGAAGTTGCTATTAAGCTGGTACGTCTGTAATTTTTTGTGCTATGTGATAGTTGTTAGTAGCCGCTGTTTGTTTTATGAAAGCGTTTGGTTGGTAACTTAGGTGTATATGTAATTATAAAGTGTACAATGACGTAAAAGTTAAGCATTTTCGAGTAGTAATAAAAACATTTTCAAGTGTTTGTATAGAAGCAGATTAGCAGACTACTTGGTATTATGGTTATATGTTTCTTTGAGAGTTGCTTAGAGCTCAGGGTGTAGTTACACCAAAGTCGTGAAAACGTGTTGCCATATACTGAGAATAACACACTGAATCCATTCTTACCCGTTACCACTGAAAACTGGACCCACTAAAGCACACACATACACACGCCCTTTAAAGCTGATGATAACGTTGATGGGGTCTGTTTAGGATTTGCTTATTTTATAGCTTATTGTGAGTTTTTAATGTCTATAAGTACTTGTAAGTATTTCAATTGAGATAACAACTTAAGCTGATGTGGTACTTTGTGATGAAATAAACACTTTAAAGTTTCCCTAGCACCTCCTCAGACTGCTTGAATTCCTATTAATCGACTTATAGATTCTAAAGAAACAGATTTACAAAATGCTTAAATTGTTAGTTATCTGATTACCGAGTTCCGTTACAATGTAAGCAAATCCAAGCTATATAAAGTTGATTATCTGCTTCTGCTTATTTCAAAAGCATTAGTAGATTAAATATGCAATGCCAATAATTCCCTAATAAAGTTGATTATCACTTTTAAAAGAAATTTCTAAAAACAAAGAGTTTTAACCAACAGAAATATCTCAAACCCCTATCACTTCTAAAAGAAATTCTAAAAACAAAGAGTTTTAACCAACAGAGAAACATAACTTCACTCAAACCCCTATCACTTTAATACAAAAAATATAAAACACAACTCCATATGTCACTATTAAAAAACACACACAAACCCTTTCCAATTCAAGATCTCACTTCAATTTTGACTTTTCTTGGTCAAATCACGTGATATTAAGGTACCCTTTTGGATTTTGATGATGAAATGATGGATTTTTTGATTTGGGTATGATTAAAATCATGTTTTTTGAAATGGGTATTGATTAGTTTTTGGAATTGAGGGTTATTTGTTAAAATGTATGTGTTTTTTAGCTCATTTTTTTTTATAAAATTTGTTTAAGTTCGATCAATCATAGTTGCTGATTTCTAGCTGAGTTAGCGAGTCAAAATTAGTCTCGGGTATTTCCAAGAAGTTGCTACTTTTATTGCTTTACATGGGTTTCAGATAGGAAGGTGTGGAGAGATAGAATTAGGATCTGCGGGTAGCCCTGACTAGGTGTTTCGTGGGTTTAGGCTGTTTTGGCGTTAGGCTTTGTAGGCGTCTCTTGTTTGCCTTGACCTGCTTTTTTGGTTTTGGTGCCCTTTTTTGCTTTGCCTTAGCTTTAGGCCCCGTGCGCTGCCCTGCTTTGCTTTGTGTTGCTCCCTTAGGTTTGCTCCCGTGCGTTACCCTGCTTTGCTTTGTGTTGCTACCTTAGGTTTGCGTGTTTACGTGTTTTGCATGCTTTCTTTTGCCTGCCTGTTGCATGTTTGTGATCTGTCTCTCTTGCCCTCCTTTCTTTGCTTCCTTTGCTCTCACACGCACACTAGCACTTGCCGGAGGTCTCATTGGAAGCAGTCTCTCTACTTCCGGGTTTATCCTAGGGTAGGGGTAGGATCTGTCTACATTCTACCTCCCCTTTACCCTGCTCCGGCGGGATTGGGTTTGTCGTTTTTGTTGTTGTTGTGTGAATCGTATTTACACAGGATTTTTCTGGTTTTTGAGTTTTGTACTTGCTGTTCTTCTAACTTCAGCACGCACAAGAGGCACGTCCTGTGACTTATCGTTGTGGAGAAATTAAACATCAAGGTTTTCTAGCGGATGTTCTTTTACTGATTCTTGTGAAAGATTCAGTACAAAATGGCTCACGGGAGGATACGAGCAAAGATTAAAAGAAGTAGTCTTTACACATTCGGATGCATAAGACCACCTCGTGAACCAAATGACGAGCCTCAGCCTCATGAATTTCGCGGCCCCGGTTTTTCTTGTCACGTTTGTTGTAACCAACCTCAGTTGCATCAAAAGAAACCACTCAAATACTCCAAAAACTACATTTCGACCACCAAATACAACGTAATTACATTTCTACCAAAAGCCCTTTTTAAACAGTTTCGATCTGTAGCAAACGTATACTTCCTATTAGCTGCAATGTTGTCTCTAACACCTTTTTCACCCTTTTCGGCGTATAGTATGATTGCACCATTAACTTTTGTTATCGGGTTAAGTATGGCTAAAGAGGCAGTCGAGGACTGGCGTCGGTTCATGCAGGACATGATGGTAAATATGAGAAAAGTCAGGGTTCATAACGGTGAAGGTGTTTTCTCTTTACAACCATGGATGAATTTACGGGTAGGAGATGTGGTTAAAGTTGAAAAAGATCAGTTTTTTCCCGCTGATTTACTCTTGTTATCATCGAGTTATGAAGACGGGATTTGTTATGTTGAAACAATGAATTTAGACGGTGAGACGAATCTTAAAGTTAAACGATCTTTGGAGTCAACTCTGACTTTAGACGATGATTCAACGTTTAAAGATTTTAGAGGAACGATAAAGTGTGAAGACCCGAACCCGAATCTTTACACGTTTGTCGGGAATCTTGAATATGAGAGACAAGTCTTTCCGCTTGACCCGAGTCAGATTTTGCTTCGGGATTCAAAGCTTCGAAATACGGGACATGTTTATGGGGTTGTGATATTTTCTGGTCACGATAGTAAAGTGATGCAGAACGCTACCAAATCACCATCAAAACGGAGCACGATCGAGAAACAAATGGACAAGATCATCTACGTGTTGTTTACACTTTTGGTGTTGATATCGTTAATTAGCTCAACGGGTTTTGCTATCATGACGAAAACACAAATGCCGAGCTGGTGGTACTTGCGGGCCTTAGATAAAGAGGCTTTTTACAACCCTGTACACCCTGTGAAGTCGGGGTTTAAGCATTTAGTTACGGCTTTGATTCTTTACGGGTATTTGATACCGATTTCGCTTTACGTTTCAATTGAGCTTGTTAAGGTGTTACAAGCGGTTTTTATCAATCAAGATATTCATATGTACGATGAAGAAACTGGTACACCAGCACAGGCCCGTACTTCGAATTTGAACGAGGAGTTAGGGATGGTTGACACAATTTTATCAGATAAAACCGGGACTTTAACGTGCAACCAAATGGATTTTCTGAAGTGTTCGATTGCGGGAACCCCATATGGGATGCGGTCAAGTGAAGTTGAGCTTGCTGCTGCTAGTCAAATGGCGATGGATCTAGAAGGACATGGTCAAAACGGGTCAGAAATCGAGTTAGAAGCGGTCCCGACACCTAGAGGAGAAAATTTACGTGTACCGATAAAAGGGTTTAGTTTTGAGGATGCTCGGTTAATGAACGGGAATTGGTTACGGGAGTCCAATCCGGAGGTTCTCATGTTGTTTTTTAGGATACTGGCTCTTTGTCATACAGCGATTCCTGAGTATAATGAAGAGACTGATAGTTTTAGTTATGAAGCGGAATCGCCTGATGAAGGGGCGTTTCTTGTTGCTGCGAGAGAGTTTGGGTTTGAATTCTGTAAAAGGACACAGTCGAGCATATTTGTTCGTGAGAGGCATCCTTCTTCTCAAGAATTTGTTGAAAGGGAATTCAAACTTTTAAATCTTCTGGATTTTACAAGCAAAAGAAAACGGATGTCGGTTATTGTTCAAGACGAGACTGGACAGATTCTTTTACTTTGCAAAGGCGCAGACAGGTCGGCTCTTTTCCCATCATCATTTTTTACTCATACATGTAACATTACATCCACGAGGTGTATGTATTAATATTTATTGGTTGATTTCCGCAGCATCATATTTGATCGTTTAGCACAAAACGGAAGAATGTATGAGGAGGCCACCACAAAACATCTGAATGAGTATGGGGAAGCTGGCTTACGTACGCTAGCACTTGCTTACAAAAAACTTGAAGAATCAGACTACGCAGCATGGAATGATGAGTTTATGAAAGCCAAAACTTCAATAGGTGGGGACAGAGACGCAATGCTTGAATGGGTATCTGATTTGATGGAAAAAGATCTGATTCTTGTCGGTGCAACTGCTGTTGAGGATAAGCTACAACCGGGGGTATGTATTTATAAACTTTCCAGATTATGATTGCAAAACCATTTCTAGTTTCGTAAATCTGTATGTCATTATTTTTTACTGTTTCGTTAGTCTGACTTTCGTTTTTCTTGTGCAGGTGCCACAATGTATCGATAAATTAGCTCAAGCTGGTCTTAAGCTATGGGTCCTAACAGGCGATAAAATGGAAACCGCAATCAACATTGGGTATGTCTATCATCCTCTGGAAAAAAGGCTGGATCGAAACTTGTAGTTAGAGGTATTTCATGGTAACAAATACGACTTTTCTTGCTTGGTGCAGGTTCGCGTGCAGTTTACTTAGGCAGGGCATGAAGCAAATTTGCATATCGACAAATATGGACATGTTAGCCGAGAATTCCAAGAAGGTATTTCATGTTAGAATTCCCCTTTTTTCCGCTATCATCATTATATTAAGTGATATTGATATCGTGTCAACATGAATAGTTTCACGTTTTTAAACGTAGTTTGGGTAGTTATAGTTGCAACTTCAGTGTCATTTTCATGTAAATCGAGTTGTTAAGTATTGTTATTGGTTACTGATCAGGCTGTAAAAGAGAACATTGTATTGCAAATCACGAATGCATCTCAAATGGTTAAGCTTGAAAAGGATCCTCATGCTGCGTTTGCATTGATTATCGACGGGAAAACTTTGACTTACGCTTTGGAGGAAGATTTGAAGCAGCAGTTCCTGAATTTAGCCGTTGATTGTGCTTCCGTTATATGCTGTCGTGTCTCTCCTATACAAAAGGCCTTGGTAACATCATTTGACTCTTTTTTTTAAAGAAATTTATAAATATTTTACACACTATGACTGAAATATTGATAATATTCATATTAATGTTGACAATAGGTTACAAGACTGGTAAAGGAAGGCACGGGGGAAAACGACATTAGCTATCGGAGATGGTGCAAATGATGTTGGAATGATTCAAGAAGCGGATATTGGTGTCGGAATTAGTGGTGTCGAAGGAATGCAGGTTTGTAGTATTTTGCAAAATAGACTTCATTCTTAATGTCAGTTTAAGCGTGGATTTGGTGTTAAAGAGCAACACAGTTTAATAAACGTTTTGTTGTATACAGGCTGTGATGGCTAGTGATTTTGCTATTGCACAGTTTCGGTTTCTTGAGAGGCTTCTGGTTGTACATGGTCACTGGTGCTATAAGAGAATCGCCCAAATGGTAACTTATATATGACTTTTACTATTGTCATTTTCCAAACGCTTCAAGTCCAATACAGACTATTGTTAAATGTTTATATTAACGAACAATTTATACTCAACCACAGATTTGCTATTTCTTCTACAAGAACATCGCTTTTGGCCTTACGCTCTTCTACTTTGAGGCATTCACTGGGTTCTCGGGGCAATCAGTGTATGACGATTGGTATATGCTCTTATTCAACGTTGTTCTTACATCACTGCCCGTTATTGCACTTGGTGTCTTTGAACAAGATGTGTCTTCTGAGATCTGCTTACAGGTTAGCTTTGACCCGTTTGAGATAAAAACACAATCTAAATCGACCCATTCTATATGCTAAAGTTGCCAACCTTTTTCTTTTGAATTTATTTTAAATATTTACTCATCATCAAACCCACTGCAGTTTCCAGCATTGTATCAACAAGGGCCAAGAAACCTATTTTTCGATTGGTACCGAATCTTCGGATGGATGGGAAACGGTCTCTACTGTTCCTTAATCGTATTCTTCCTCAACATTATCATCTTCTACGACCAAGCTTTTAGAATCGGCGGTCAAACAGCCGACATGACCGTAGTGGGGACCGCCATGTTTACATGTGTCATCTACGCCGTCAACTGCCAAATCGCCTTAACAATGAGCCACTTCACACGGATACAGCATTTCCTTATCGGTTTCAGTATCATCACCTGGTATGTTTTCCTAGTACTTTACGGGATGATGTCACCAGAACTTTCTGGAAACGCGTATAAAATCTTCGTGGAAGCACTTGCACCCGCACCTATATTCTGGTTAAGTACTTTGTTGGTAACGGTAGCATGCAATCTACCATATTTTGCTTACATTTCCTTCCAAAGATCGTTTAATCCTATGGATCATCATGTGATTCAAGAGATGAAGTATTACAAGAAAGATGTTGAGGATCGACGTATGTGGACTAGAGAACGATCAAAAGCTAGGCAAGAAACGAAGATTGGGTTTTCTGCTAGAGTTGATGCTAAGATTAGACATTTGAGACAAATGTTGCAGAAGAAATCGTCGGTTTTGAGTCCTCGTATTGCTTTGGCAGCTACACGAACTTGATATATATATTATAATATATATATATATATATATATATATATATATATATATATATATATATATATATATTATATTTTGGGTTTTCGGGTTCTCGGTGTTTATAATGTGTAGGGGTTTCTTTGTTAATCATTTACTAATGTTGTTTTGACACTATTATTAATTATAAAATATACTAAAGACCAAAAGTGAACGGGGGCAAGAGAAATTTTTTAAAGGTTCCGTTTTTTGCTAATTGGGCCTCCTATTGGTTGGTGTGGTCCTTAATTACCTTTTGCATTGTCACACTGTTCACTAAATCCCTTCCACTATCAAAACCCGCCCCCAATTTCATCTTACAATATACATATTCTTCCAGATGTTCACCACCTCAATTCATTATCTTCACTCATGATCAAAATCAAAAAACACCCAAATTCAGAATCCACTACAAACAAAACCCTAATTATCAAATCAATCCATTATTTTCACTAATTATTGGTTAACTATCAAACACAAATGAAAGATGCGTCAAATAAGCAAAATGACGCCACAATCAATGAAGGAGGCGTAACAGTCATCTTACAAAGGTAAAAAAAGGCTTTTCAGTTTTTTTTAGTTAATTTTGGCGGCAGCTTTCTTAGAACTGATGGGTAGTGGAGGAGGCGGATTTGGCGGCGACGATGTAGCAGGAATTCCGGCAGGGTCAAGAAAGGTTTAATTTTTTATTTATTATTATGAAAATTAAATCTTTTTGTTTTGATTATGTATATTTTATGCATTGTGGTGCATTTTGTTTTGAAAATTTCTTAGTAAATACGATCACCATAAGGTTGGCAATAGTTTTGTGGGTTTTATGTTTGTGTTGAAGATTTTAAGGGTATTAATTTGAAAAATAAGCTGAAAAAGCACTTATCACCGAACAATGTAAGCTCTTATTTTTTATTTTTTTAATAAGGATGCGTTTTCATGACTCGAGGTCTAAAGAGTTTTTGAAGAAAACGTCGTTCCGGACAACTTTCATGTTTTAACTTTTCGACGAAACGGAACAGAAAGGCCTCGTTTTGCGTGATTTCGTTTCTGTTTACAGAATACATTTTCAGTTTTTTATATAACTTCAAATCGCCATATCTTTTGACTCGTATACTCGTTTTAGGTGATTCAAATTGCTACGTTTTTCTTGTAAAATTCTCTGTAACAATATGTAAGTGTCCTATAACCTATTGTTTTAAAAATATCAAAGAAAAATAATATAGGGTGTGTTTGTTTGGTTCGACCAAGAAAATAAAAGAAAGAAAGAAAATGCAATTTTTTGTTTTTGTGTTATATTATTATTAGAGGTTGCTTAAGTAGTATTTTAAGAGTATGTAGAACATATATAAGATAATGAAAAGGGTTAAGAACTTACTTAGGCATTTATGGATCGAATAGGGCAAGTTTGGGCGTATAGACTTGGAAATGGATCACAATCGCTTCTACCTTTTTCCTTGGCTTCCTAAAGTGTTCTTAGAATCAAATAGGGGCTGTGGAATTTGTATTGTGGGTGTATATAAGCTGTGATGGGTGGGTCGTGTGGATTATTGGAAAAACCTAGGGCGTTTGGTTTGTTTATTTATAGAAGGAGGTAGCTAGGCTTGTGAAGGTGACAACTAAGGGTTGGGAGGGGACATGGAGGTGTGTCAAACTTCTAATGGATCCATGTGTAGGATGGAGGGATATGAAGGGTGGCGTATGGTGTATTAGTGATGAAGTGGTGATGTGTTTAATTCTTTTCCATACAAGTATCAAGTTTCTAGAGGAGGGGGGATGTGGAAGACTAGTGTTCTTCCATTTGAACTCTTAGGGTTTAAGGAAAATAGATGTTTGGTTTGTTTGTAGTTGGATTCGACTAAGATAGTGCAAAAGGGAAGAGTTTGGTTCGACTAGGGCTTTAGGAAATTGTACATCAAGCTTAGGCATAAGGTACTCTAGGGTTAGGGCTTAGTTAGGGTTTTCTAGGGCTTGTGTATAAATTAGAAATAATTTTTAGGGTTTTCTAAATAATATTATATATATATATATATATATATATATTTTCAGTATATATATATATATATATATATATATATATATATATATATATATATATACATATCGAGTTCAATAAATAAAGAAGGAAATTATTGGGTGCTTTGAAGAGTTGTACTTTAGGCTTAGGGATGTTGTACTAAGGTTTAGAAAATAAAAAAAATATAATTTTAATATTTCCTTAATTTATATAATTTTTTATATAATTTTTATTAAGGTTTTAAAGTAATTAAATAGGTTTTTAAGTTTTGTGCATTAGAGGGTTGTACTATGGGTTTGAGGGTTCGTACATTTATTTTATGAATTAATAAACTTATTTTAAATATTAATATGTAATATTATTACAAAGTATGCCTTTAAAAATGGGTTTTTCTAACTTGTGCCCTGGGGCACAAGTTAAGCACACAAAAATGTGTACTTTTGCGAATCCCTGTGTCCTTTTCTGTGGGTCCCTGTCACCTTTTAAATAAAAAACTGTTTTTCTGTGTACTTTTTGTGGGTCCATCAGTACTTTTTATATGATTAACTTGTGCCCCAGGGCACAAGTTAGAAAAACCCTTTAAAAATAATTATTATTAAAGTTTATATAGTGTTTTATTAATAATTAGTTGTTATGCATTAGGAACTTGTACCTTAACTTAAAGGACTTGTACATATACCTAATATGTTAAGAAATAATTTTTTTTAGAGTTAATATAGAGAATACTTGGACAATGTGTCTTAAAATGAGCACACTGAGGTTTATAATGATATTTATATTAATATTCTTATGTTTGTGCATTAAGTACTTGTACTTAAGTTTAAAAGTCTTGTACATATTTATTTTATAAAAATACTTTTTAGGGTTTGTGATTTTATTACATATAATAATAGTTTTGTGAAATTAGGGTTTTATCGGGAGTTATAATGGAATTAGGGTTTCTGTGCTTTAGCGACTTGTACATTACTCAAATAAATTGTATTTTAGTATTTCTAGGGTTTTGTCATTCATAAATGTTGTTATAGTAGTTTAGGGTTTCATAAAAACTTTTATCAGATAGAAAATGCTTAGCTTTAAACGTACGTTAACGAAATAACGTAAAATAGTAAATGGGATCTCATAAAGTTTTAGGTCAAGTATGTTCTATATAGTTAAATTCTAAATTAGTTAAGGTTGCGTTGCGAGCACGTTTATCGAGGATGTGATCTACATAAGATAACAGTTAAAAAAAAATACACGTAGAAAAGGAATAGTTTTTCTATAAGATAGTTTATTATAAAGTGAGATTTTCGCAGTGGTTACAACAAACAATAAATTAATTTCTTAATATCGTTTCACCAGTTATTTTATAAACTGATTTATTGTCCTACCGTGATTTTATTACTGTTTTATAAATCATAATTTGTTTTCCTACTGCCTATTAATTTGTTTTATAACTCATTGTACAAACTATCCTATTATTAAGTAATAAACTGATTCGCTACCTTATTACCATTTCATAAACCAACGAGTAATTTCACAAAAGGTTTATAGACTATGTTACAAATATTCTACCAGTTTTACTACCTCCTTATAGACCATTTTACTCCCCTGAGAGCTAGTTTAGCCAATGTTTGATTTTAAAACAATAAAACTGTGTTATTATTATTATTTTACAAGTGAATTCGCTATTACTTCCCAAAACTATTTTATTGTCACTCAACGAACCGTTTTGCTGATAAATCACTAAGTAAACTACAACCTTGCTAATATTTTACAGATAGCAAATGATTTTCTTATTACTCTATGCAACGTCTTACAAATCATCTCATAACCTATTGTGTAACCAAATCCTTACCTAGCTAGTAGATCACGAGTTTAACTATGGTTTTGGTATTATTTTATAAATAATAATTCGTTCACTTCACTCCATAAACTATTCTATAAACAATTTTATAAAATATTTTACAATCACCATGAGAACCATTTACTTCCATAAAAAGTATTTCATACTGTTACCCCATAAGCAGAATAACCAATATTCCCTTTTGAAAATAGATCAAACCTTAGGAGTGGATTCCACGCTTTCGCCTGAGACCATAGATAACAACCTACTAGGCCTTGATGCTATTCCATTACTAAATAAATTACCTCATTCGACCCATGCTATTAGATTCCTTGATTAGTAGTGCACGCGTTGGACTAAGTTGTCAATACACCATCACTCTTAAGAAATGATACTCTCTAGGAATTCTAGGCAACACAGACTCGAAACTCCTTTCTTTTATGTAAACCGCTTCATTGCAAAGCTCTGATTTCCTTTTATGTGACGCGACTTCTGCACCGGGATGCCGAGAGATCTTAGTCTACCTAGAAACCATTGATACACGACCACACCTTGTAAATAGGGAGGACTTTTCTCAACATAGTATCAAGCTAATTCATACCTCTCAAGTCACCAATGCAACCGTTAAGTCATTGTACCTCTTGGCACTGAGTTATCCCTTCCGGACCACCAGTACAAAAATTTCGGTCAAAATACCGTTTAAGCAGGTTGGATACTTGCACCTTTGAGCTTCGCCTGATATTGAACATTGAACCCGATCAACGTTGGCAACTAGACCATTCCTTCGGATAGTTAAAAACATAGGTGGACATACATGCTCAACTGTCCTTCCTCTTCGATATTCTTACTTTTAAGGATCTTTCTTAAAATGCTCTTATGTCAAACTTGGAAGCCGTGGTTACATTTTTTTGAAACACATATCTTGAGGATTAAGTTCTCCTAGTCAACCCTTAACAAACTTTTGTTACGAAATGTCAAGCGCAAATCTTTACGAAAATTTCTTAACCATACCACGATTGAAAACCCAATTTTTGCAAGCTTGTAAAATCTTTTGAAACTGTGTCATCTTACGCAGCTGAAAATTTCCGACAAAGAAAATTTTAATGCTTGGAAGGTTATCTTGGTCAAAACCGTGTAAATACTTACCCAAATAAGATTTTCAAACAAAAATTTCATCCATTCCTCTGAGGAGAGAAAAACGCTCAATTTCGAAACAAACCTTGGAAAACAGACGCCCCCGCCACTTTAAGACTTTATATATATCGGGCTAGGATTTTGTGTCACTAGAGCATAAACCCTACATTGGAATTAGACCGTGAGGATTTGGGAAGAAACAACGCTGACAAAGTTGTGGAACATCGTGTAGTTAAGATTTAAACTGTTAAACTTACTTCATAAATCATTGTACCCCACCAAAACGCTAGAAGGAGACAACTTATGGCATACCACTTAAATACCCTTCCACAGGCAAGAAGAGACCCTTAGAACAGTCCGGGGAGACCCGAATATGTTACTAGTACCACCACCTTTCCACCAACACCGTTCCGCCGGGTAACTTGAACTAAATCGCGAGGACGCGATTCCTTTTTAGGGGTATGTGATGTAACAACCGACAAATTTCTTAAACTTGTTTTACGAGCCAAAACAATCATTTTGATTTTCCTTAGCTTTTAAAACCTCTTTGAAACTAGAACTAATAAGTTAAACTGAAATCCGGGACGGATTTCCCAATATGATGTATGTGCTGTAACACCCGGTAATTTTTCAAACCATTTTAACTAGCCAAATAATTACTTTTACATCACCTTAGTAATTGAACTGTTTCTGAATTTATTTGAACTTGGGAAACGTGAGATATCGTGAGAAACATGAACCATAGTCCCCGTATTACGTCAGCACAACCTAGAAACTCGAAACGTATCACATTTGCCAAAATATATGAAATATATTAATTTCTTGCATATTTATACTCGTTTTTGTTGAAAAAATTATTCGTGAACAATGGCGCAAGGTTCGTAATTTTTCGAGTCCGTTTGGTACGTCAAATGGGTCCCACAGTGTTTATTGCAAAAGTTTAGCCATTTTGGCAGAAATGGTCCTCCGCCCAATAATTACCTACGCCCCCCTCAAGTTTGGTTTTGGCCCAGCTTTAGTCCCTCACTTACTATAAAATGCTGAATTTTTATTTATTTATTATAAAACACATACACACTCACTCAATATTCTCTCTCTCTCCTCCACCGTCCGGCCACAACTACCTCCGGCAAACTTCCGACCACCGGAATATTATCCGGCCAAGAATCCGGCGACACCTTTTCTTCTCCCAATCGATAGATCGGGTCACCCCGACCCCGTTTTCATCAACCACTCGCCACCACCACCACTGCAACACCACCCACGCGCCACCCCACTTTCTGTCATCACCGCCGCCAACCACCACAGCCTTCCCTCCGTGTTTCTTCTCGGTAAAATGCCTACACGCGCCCCCTTCCCCCTTTATTTTTAATATTTTCAAAACCCTAGTTTTTATTTTTTATTTAATCCGATTTAACTAAGTATAATTTTGTCATTTTCTGCAGGTTTGACTATGAAGAATCGTGATGCATCCGCTACTACTCCGATCATTGATGATCTTCTTGCTTCTGCAGAAAGAGGACAAAATCTTCGCAAGATGCTTTAATACACCGTCATGGAGTATTATCAAACTACTTGCTGAAATCTAAGCGTCTCAGATATGCAATATGCTTGGGACAAAATTTTATGCTAAAGATAGTCTATTAAACATGATTGTTACAGATTTCTATTACACCGGAGTTCAAACAAGTGGATAAGCACTACAATCGTTTTTGGCCCAAGCATATTGCATATCTGAGACGCGTAGATTTCTTCAGTAATCCATGGAGTATTATCAAACTACTTGCTGCAAAGATTGGATTTGGTCTTCTCGTGGTTAGTACTACCTTTTTTGCCATCAAGGCCACATAATTGTATACTCGCTTTGAGCTGATGGAAGCAACCAAGTCTATGCAACATTCGAAGATGTGATGTTGGGTCAATTATTTAATTGGTCTATTTTAATTGTTGCTTTTGTTTTCCTTATATGTCCCGTGCTAGAATAATTGGTCTATTTTAATTGTTGCTTTTGTTTTCCTTATGGGGTGGGTTATATTCACGGGGGCTACTTTTTTAATTTAACGGGGGCTACATTAGTATAGATGGTACTTTTTTTAATTTTTTATTGTTTGTGAGGACCCATAAATAAACAAACACAACCTTACACATTATTTATCATCATCATCTTCACCACACTCTCTCTATCCATCACCCAACTCTAGCCGCCGCACCTTCAGGGCCTCGCCGCCGCTTCACCGCCGCGCCACCACACCTCACCGCCACCACCAAAAGACTCCCCATCATCCCCTCTTCCCGATCCACTACTACACGCGACCTAATTTGTGCATGTCTACAAACTTATAAAATAGGTAAGGGACGAGTCACGCGCGATTGTGACTCGGTATTGTTGTGAAAACTTATATCACGCACGATTTGTAACCCACAACGTGTAGATCGAAGAAGAAAGGTATGGAACACGAACACCACGCGCGAGTTGACTCGTATACGAGTCAACTCAGTGTTAATCTTGATATTTCGGGTTAATCTTGATATACGAGTCAACTCAGTATTATTGATGTTCTTGATCTTTATTTTGATGTTGTGAGCTTGTTTTGATTTTTTGATGGGGTAGTCTTGATGTTCTAGTTGTCATTGTTGTTAATTGTTTATGGTTTGGATTTGGATTGTGGTACCGAATGGTGTTGATGGTATTATTGTGATGGTGTTGATGGCGTTGATGGTATTATTGTGATGGTGTTGATGGCGACTGTTGTGGAGAGAGAGAGACCAAAAGAAAAAAAGTTAAAATAAAAGAAAATTTAACAAATTTATAATACGACAAAAGAACAAAAAACAACAGACAAAAAGGGATAAAGGTGGACAAAAATACCCATACTATGTGGTCTCTCTCACTGAGTTGAGAATATGTGGAGGAAAACGAGGTGTTCTGCTCAATAGGTTTGCAGACACGGGGGTAGACCCCGTGCTTATAGTAGGACCCTTCTTTATATGTCCCGTGCTAGAATAAAGGAGATTGATGGGGATCCCCACGTTTCCATGTTTTCATCATTTTAGAAAGGGGGTTTTTACATATTTCCCCTTGCTAAACACCCCTAATTACATATATATCCAACCCTAAGTTTTAATTACATATATACCCAATTTCTTTGAAATTACCAATCTAGCCTTCTATTTTAAAAGAAAATAAAAAACAATCCATCTCCAGTTACGCAAACGACGTTACTTCTTCTTTCGTGAGATTCCACATTTGCAATGTTGTAGGTCACATTCATTTCTCTTCGCTATACTTTAATGGGGCCCATATCATGTCCTCATTTGTTTTAACACTTGCAGAAAATGACCGAATGCATAGACTGGCGGCATTTTATATATAACTGAGTATTTGTTATAATTATCCAACTTATATATCGCTGAATATTTGTTTGGTATGGTTTAACTTGTCAATATATATCTATTGGTTATAAGCGTGTATGCAGATATAGATGGTAAAAGAAAAATATGTAATATAGATGGTGAAATATGTAATTTTTTTTTTCTTTGACAAATATGTAATATATGAAATTAGAAGGTATAATATGTAATATACAAGGTGAAACTATGTAAGAAATGATATTAGAAGGGGGAAATATATTAATGTTAATAAGGGTATAATAGTCATTTAATAAGCTATTTTAAATGAATTGGATATATATGTAATTAAGAGTGTTTAGGAAGGGGATATATGTAATTAAATTTTAAGCTTGGGTATATATGTAATAAACTAGCTTAGCAGGGACATATATGTAATTGCCCTTTTTAGAAAGTAGTGGTTTATGTATTTGTTCTCTTTTAAAAGTAGTGGTTACATTTTCAAATAATTATCTTTTTAAATTTGGCGAATGAAAAAGAAGAAAAGGTAAACGTTAAAGTCATGATTCAAAATATTTGAGTCGATTCGGCGTAAACGCGTTTGAAACAGGATGATCGTGATTCAAAATATTATTCCAACAACAACAAAAACTATTTATTTTATAATGTCAAAACAACCAAACTCATTGATACATACCATTGTATAAATGCAAAGAAGCTTCTTCTTTTATTTTTTCTCTAATCTATGGATATTTATTTTTACTATAGTAATGTAAACATGCAATTATTTATACGTATCTTCGTAGACAGGGACAGAACTAGAACTAAATATAACCGGGTGCATAAAAATTTTGGAGCCATAGTATAGAAACACATTTTAATGGATCAGGTGCATTTAAGAAAAATTGATGTTCTTTTCAAAAATTAACAATACATCCAAAAAATCCATAGGAGTCCCGGACACCCGGGGAAACCCCTGGTTCCGTCCTTGTTCGTAGAACCTTGTTTATATCTCACAAAAGGTTTAGATCGTCTCTTTTAAACATTGATTGACCTTCTTCAAGACTTCAAGAACCTATCATCAAGCAACGAGCAAATGTTTATATCATGTTTCATGAACGTAGATTAACCTTTCACAAAGTATCGTAGAGAGAGAGCAGGTTTTTCGTTCTATAAATGCCATGTTTGGGAATCAGAAAATAGGCCTCGGTGACACAAAATGTTATGTTAAAAAAACCTCATAAATGTGGCTAAAATCGTGACCAGTGTATCTAAAAAGATCAAACGGGGTATTTTTATTGCATAATTAAATATTAGACAGCTTTGAATGAGCTTTTTCTATTAAATATTATAAGTTAGAGATTTGTTATATATTTTTACATTTTCATCTTACAAATTCCTCCTACACTCAAAATAATATTATATATTTTTTTTCACTCATTCTTTCTCTGCATCCAAACCGCCAGTTCTGTCAAGTGACAAAATCCTGTTAGTAGGATACTTTATAGGCTTAAAATGTAGAAATGTTTAGCATTTTACTGTAGGTTAACATATGAAACGAATCACGTGGCTTAAAAGGACAAACAATGCATATATCTAAACTCATTTAATAACATTAACTACTTGTAAAACTGAAAAAACATTGATCAATCAACCTAATCAGCTGGGTCATTGAAAGCCAATTTGACTCATCCTGATGATTGTAGCATAGTCAAAAGTTGATAAGTTTACATCACATTATTGAATGGGAAAATTCCCTAAATACCTCACAAGTACACATGTGCTTACCCTATATGCCTCAAAATTTTTTTCCCCCCAAATACCCCATGGGCGACTCTCTCTAAAAGATCTTGGGCGGATCTCATAAAATAGTGACATGTGTCCCTATATATGTCCCTACCAAGTACTAAGATGGTACCAAGTATAACAGGTACTTTCTTGGGCGACTTTGTTTTTTTTGTCTTTTTGTAAAAAAGTATAGTCTTATTTTATTATATAATAGTACATACGTCTTGGGCGACTGGGTCCTACTATTCCTTATTCTTGGGCGACTTGTTAGGTAGAGGGTACACTTTTATATTACTTTATTGTATTGAAACTTGTGCCATACTTTTTATATACAAAATACACTAAAAATACAAAATTACTCTTTAATACTTTTAATATTTTGTATACTTTTTATACTGTTGTATACTAAAAACTAGCCTATAAACCCGTGATAAATCACGGGCAGCTTATAACAGTTAGAAATTATAGCCTTAAAATGTAAAAAGCCAAAAAAACTAACTAATATTAACTCTCAAACAATATTGTTCATTTCCTTAATAAAAATGAAAAGTAAAAAGAATATTGAATTTGTTAAAAATAACAAAGAAGAATAAAGAAAGAATCTCCAAAACTGGATAATGTTAAACTTAAGTACATATAAGATAGGTAAAAATAACAAAGAAGAATAAAGCATTTTAACTAATGGCGGATCAAATCTTTTGCAGCACTTCATGGTAAACAACATTCAAAGTACTGTTTGAAACTTTACCATCCTTGTCGTATATCAAAACCTTCAATCATTTCCTACTTTTTACTCTATACACAGCGACGTAAAGCTGACCATGTGTGAAGACTGGCTTAGGCAAAAAAATTCCAACTTTTGATAAAGACTGGCCTTGACTTTTGTTGATGGTCATGGCGAAACATACAGCTAATGAAAATTGGCGTCGATTAATCTTCAATGGAAGCCTCTTGTCTGAAGGACTGAGTTTCAACCGTGGGATGATAGTAGTGTGGCCGACATTTGTTCCCGTTAAGATTTGTGCCTCAATAGCTTATAACCCGTGATAAATCACGGGTAGATTATAAATTTTTTGAAACAAACATTATTCAAACTTTAAAAAAGTAATAAATGTTAGTAAAAAAAAGTGAAAATTCACATAACTATCTAAAGAACAATCACTTATAGACCTGCAATTTGTTTTTCAGGTATCCATTACACCTTGTTCATGTGCACAAAGAGTGTCAGCCTTAAAACATAAAGAACGTTCAAACCTGAGGATTCAAAACCAAATAAGGCTAAATGCGATGGTATAAGAGTGAAATAATATAAAAATAGCATAATGATGAAACAATCATGTCTAATATTTTTACGTTACTAAGTTTCCAAGATTTACATAGAAAATACAGTTGCATTCAACAATAATAGACTGTGAAAAACAATTGTTTGACCCAAAAAATATATGGGAAAAGTATATATATAATAGGCCAACTCAACCCGTTTTCAAGTTAACCTATTGTCAAACTAACAAAAATATATATTAAAATATTATATGTTATGCCATTAGCCCAAACTTATAGTAACAGCGTGACCACACGTGATTGTCGAGCTATTGACTCCCTCATTAGTCATGAATTGTGTAAAACGACACATCCACCCATGATCCTACATTTATTGTCATCTATCTAATTAGACACCAAAAAACTAACTCAAATAGGTTAGGTACAATCTAAAGAAACTTACCAAAACAAAATTGTAGATAATGGTGGTTCACCTTGGCAACCATGTCATCAAATCAAGGACTTGTATGCTTTCACCCCACTGAATCTCTTTTTTAACATCACCTCTGATAAACACACCAATTAAACAATTATAAATTCAAAATTTTCAACTGATAGGCGGCTATTATATCATG
Source organism: Artemisia tridentata subsp. tridentata (assembly GCA_021014915.2). Classification (NCBI taxonomy): domain Eukaryota; kingdom Viridiplantae; phylum Streptophyta; class Magnoliopsida; order Asterales; family Asteraceae; genus Artemisia; species Artemisia tridentata. The sequence goes on from CP139502.1 coordinate 329,314,942, forward strand.
TTCTACAATATATTGACTTTGACTAATATGAGATCTTCATTTAAGAATACAACCAACATGAATTTTGTTGAAGTGTTAACCCATTAAAGTATTATGAATACAATGATGAAGTAGTTACTAAAAGTATAAGTTAACATGACTGAAATTTAATCTAATTTTAATCGGATCACTAACAACCATTAAGAGTTTTCTCCATCACCACTACTCGTAAACAATATATAAAAGCCTCAAACATGCTCAACGAATGTATATTACATAGTATGAGAAAAACAACCATAAACATAGCTGAATTCATACTTTTTGAGACTTGATTCTAACCATGTTAATGTTCCAAACTGAGTCAATGAGCATAAAATCAATTCGAGAAACGCAAGACTTATTGATTACGATTTATGTAATTGTGAAATATGCAAAATGACAATTTAAGCGCGCTATAAATTACCCAAATATGTATAAATATTGAGTCAAAGGTTCTTTTACACATATGAGAAACTTGAATAATAAGTTGTTATTCACTTGTAAAGAAATCTGACACCTAGGAGGCAATAGCAAAACGTCCCACCGGCCGATTGAGCAACATCCACCTCAAAAGCTGACACAATTACCAAATATAATAGAGCCCCTAATTTTTTTGAGCTGTTTAGTGAGTATTGCAATATAATTAACACACATCTGTTTGAATTAAGAAACATTGTTTATGTTGAAACCTTGATTCAAAGAAGCATATTTGAAGATATTAAGAAAAAGAAGCATTACTAATGCACACTAATGATCATCAACCTATAAAAGAATTTATAATGAAAAAGGAAGTTGTTTTTTTTTTTTTTTTTTTTTTTTTTTTTTTTAAGATTGCAACTGTTCTAAACTTCTAGTGAAAAGAAGTTAACGAAATCCAATTCGAGTAACATTAAATTTATTCACCATGATTAGAAAGGTAAACTTCCCGGTGCTTGTAAGTTTCATATTTCTTTTAGAACTCATGTTAACAGAATACAACCTATGCCACTCTCAAGTGTAAACTTGTGATTTTGATGCCACGAAGATTAATCAATTTCAAAAATGAGCAATCTAAAATTGTATATTGAAAACAACTTCAAGCATTTTCTTCGTCAACAAACAAACATAATGCGCAAATTAGCTCTTTATATAAGCAAACTCAAACAGGAAAACACCCTTTAGACTCAAAAGACAAATGATGCATTGAAAAGTTAAAAGTTTTGTAACCATGAATCTTGAAAAAAAAATGTAATTTTTTTCCTTGTTATACTCTACAAAATGAGAATCAACCATGCCCATATTATTAATTCAATAAATTTTGTAAGAAAAATTAAACCCTAATTTTGGATAAACAATTTCCAACAATATATATGAATCAAACCCTTTATTTTGGTCGAACATGTTCCACTGATGTATCCAATTTATATAAATAGTTAATCAAAAATTGCAAAGTAAACATACCTTGGATTAATTGAGACGAAAGAATATTGAGTTTGGAGATTTAAGAGAAGCAGACGTTCTATATTTTGAGAGAAGAAGAAGTCAAACATTCAAAAAAAACCAATGTAAATATTACAGTAATTCAGGAATGACAGGTGGCTTAAATGACTTGGCATTAGCGAGGTGGCTTTATTTGCCACGTGGCTTTAATGAGTTGTCAGAAATTTAAGCTTCGTTTATTATATATATATATAGATAGATTACTTCAGTATACACTCCAGTACTCGTTTCTCTCAATCTCACTTTACCCTTTCATTTCCACACACGCACACACAAAATACACTCACAGATCTAGGGATAATCTCCACACACACAAAATACACTCACAGATCTAAAGCCCAACTGTGGTGTTACTTGAGTTTGAGGGAAATATGTTTAGATTGGCTTTTTAGTATGTGAAGATGACATAGCTTTTATAAGCTGTGTGCCTGTGAATAATGGAACGAAATAAGATACTCCGTGTTTGCTAATAGGTGATCGTTGCATTACACATAACTATCATTTCTTGTGATAGTTGGTTTACTTTTATTAAGGTTGTCGTTTGGCTAAATTTCATTATTACTTGATATGTTATGGCCATATTGCCTTAGTTTAATAGCAAAATGATTCATCATTCTCTGTTTTTTTATTGTTGCAGCATAAGCCAGCATCTTGTGAGATACAAGCACACAAAGGTGACAAAATCAAAGTTCATTATCGGGTGAGAATAGTAGCATTTTTTGTTGTTTATTCTCTCATTTGTCTAGTTTAAGTTGTTCTTTCTTGAGTCTTATATTAATTGGAACTCTGCAGTTAATGACCGGATGTCTTTGGAAGCACATATAGTGCTGATACAATTGTGATATGTGAAGATCATATTTCAATGTAACTCGCAAACAAATAGTACAACATAGACGCCATAGACACAATCCTATGTAGTCATACTTGTTCTTTAGTTTATAATGTTTGACTACTTTTGACCAAAAATGGTTGATTAATTTTGATGTACATGTATGACCTATCAAGGGGTTTGTGATACATGCTCTCCAACTATCATTATAACTACTACTAGTTTAGTTATTTAGTTTTGAAAGTTAAACGCCGTACTTTGTTTTATTTGATAGGATTTCCTCGATGGGATGTGCTTCACATTTGTTCTGAAAACATTTTATTAGCTGACACCAACTTTCACTTGTCTTGCAGGGAAAACTTACTGATGGCACCGTTTTCGATTCGAGCTTTGAAAGGGGAACCCCATTCGAATTTGAGCTTGGTGGTGGCCAAGTGATTAAAGGTAGAAAACAACCAACTTCACTTTCTTCTCTCTACTGCAAAGATCCTTAAATAATTGTTCCTAATTTTGTTTGCAGCGGCCAAAAGAAGTTTTAACTGAAGAGGATACATACAGAGATAAGATGACCCTAAAAACTGTGCATGCACAATTGTAACAATAATTATAACAGATCCAACCCACAACTGAGAGTGTTATCTCAGGTTTTAACACAGATCCATCCTATTGTAACCTTAATAAATAATTAAGTAACAAGCGCATGTACACTGTGTCTGTACTTATCAAATAAAGCTGTGTTTGCAGTCAGAGGCTTATCAAAGCTATGTAGAAGTTAATTTATATATTAATATTGCTCTTTAAGTTCACAAAGTACTCGATCAAGGGAATCGCTGTACTTTAACAAATTTGCTTTTGCAGGATGGGACCAAGGACTGCTGGGAATGTGTGTCGGAGAGAAGCGTAAGTTGAAGATACCTGCCAAAATGGGTTACGGAGAGCATGGTTCACCACCTAAAATTCCAGGTAATTCTCACTTCTTCTCTTCTTCCGGTTCTCCCAAAAGCAAAGGAAAACAAAATAGAACTATTTACAATTTTGCTAATTGCAGATAGCGACCCTTTTATCTTAATCTGTAAAAGATAGCTTCTTAAAGTGGGCCTTAAATGGCAATCTTTTGCATATCTGCTATATAGAAGACTGATTGATATGAGTACATGTTGGCTGAAAGCATGCAGAGGTGGCAAAATGAGTTGGAAACGGGTCAAAACACGAGTCGGGTCTGGATTACCTGAAACACCTTATGTCCGATTTTGAAAATGTTATAATGGATAAGTTTTTTGCTAAATATTATCACAAATAATTTACTGTGACAAAAATAATACTAGAAGATTACCGCGCGGCGAGAGTGTACGGTAAACTGTGGTTGTTACATAGTTAGATAGTTAGATGGCTTTTATATTGTGCCTAAGTGTGACAGATGATGGATGTTTAGGGAGTTATATATTGGAAAATCAAACTTCACATAATTTTACAAAACAATTTTCAAGTGCTAGTGTTGGAAACCTTTGTTTTTGTCTTTGTGATCGATCTAAGTGTTATATCACCACGGTGATAATCGGCTATTCTATGGGAAACAACTAGGGTAAACGGATCAAGGGGTGATTTCGGGCGACCTTGAACCATAGATGGTCGGTTTACTTAACCCTGTAGAGTTGGGCTCAGATATCGGGCCTCAGATTATTCATCCTGCTTGTGATTAAGACACGGAGGAGGTAGTCTGTACTCCCGATCAGGTTCAAACTACACGGGCAACTGTTTTGACAGCTTGTGATCTTGTGAAGACTTAGTGCATCGGCGGTACACACAATCTTGTAAACTCTTTTGCAAAATTTTGTGAACTTTAATTTTCCACTAACAGTTAGTGTACGGATATGATAAAGTATTTGGAAAGTTTAGTTTAAAGTTGCTATGTAGTGGTCCATTAGGTACCTAGCTCGAAAAGCTAGTGGGAGCCTTTTGATCACCTGGTATGTAGTGATGGATTTGGTGTATGTGCATTGCTGTTACATGGTTGGCAGCTGTGAGTCTGTGACTTAAGGTAGAGGCCTAAACCTCTACATAGTTCTGCATTATTTTGAGAGTTTGTCGTTAGGTTCCACAACTTCATTGACCCTTCTTTTTCACATGAGTTCAGTGGTATGATGTATGGAGTATAAAGAAAAAGCACTGTCTGATATGGTAGCATTTTCTATGATATTGATATGTGAGATGATCATACTACTGATCTCTTGTTGCTAAGGAGCTCTTTCAATGCAAAATGTTCATTTAGCAATGCGCCAATGCCCATCATAGAATTGTTGGCAGTATTGCTTTATATTGGGCCGTCTTTTATGTGTATTGGTATCAATGTTTAAAAAACTGTTGAGCAAAATTAGGTGGTTTAGTCATTAGTGATCTTCTGTGCTAAATTGTCTAATTACTAGTTAAGCGATTTTACGTTGGTCATTAAAAGTTCAAACAAAATCTAAACTAATAAGAAAAGGCATTTGACAAGATAGCTGTTAAATCACGTGTGACACCACAGGTTAGGCTTTCACCTGTCTGATTCGATAATCTGTTCTGTAAGAACTTGTTATTTGGAACTTGTATAGTCAGTATATGTTTAGATATAAATGGTGATGCTACTATGTTCATACAAGATAAGCTGTTCTGTAAGAACTTGTTATTTGGAACTTGTATAGTCAGTATATGTTTAGATATAAATGGTGATGCTACTATGTTCATACAAGATAGCTGACGTGTGATATCATTTTACTACAAATATACAGTTAGATTCCTTCTTAAAAATAGATGATATAGGACAGCTAGTTTGTCGTATGATTAACCTGTGTCACGGGAAAGTACACGTGGTTAGAAACCCATAACATCCTAATAAAGGAAGCAATTGGAGGAGAAAAGACAGAAATCTAGAGAGTGTCTTTTGTTAAGCTAATCTCCATATCTTCTTTACGTGACTCGTGAAGAAAGTTATGATCCGAAGTTTTTTTTTGAACCTTTTCCTATAAAGCATTTTGGTTAATGGTGGCTTATGGCGTATAAATCTTGACAAGTTTGAGGGTTAGGGAAAATAGAGTCTTACAAGATTTGTTTCATATTGAATTCTGTGATTATTTCTATGTTTTCTCAGAAATAAAGTATTAGACCTTCTAGCTTTTTCTATATATCTGTGCTTTAAACTTGTACTATTGTTGCGTTCTTCTTAAAGTGAACATGTGAGTATTTGATGTTCTGTTTGAAATACTTTATGTATGAAACATGAATGATATGGTTTTTCCAACTTGCATTTAGTGATTTTTTTTCGGAAATTTATCCTTGGAACTTTTATTAATCTATAATCATTTTGTGTTACTAAAAGTAACGTGCAGTACTTCAGTGTCTTTTATGTCCTCTTGTTAGGAAATTTATCTTAATAGCTTAAGTACAAATCAATGTATCATCCAGGCCACTGAAGGGGATGCAGGCTCACCGATCAATGTAGCCAAATCATACATGAAAGCGCGTCCCCCATGGGCATCTCCTATAAGTCATGAAAATTCGCCAACCCCATCACCATTTGCAGCAGATTTGTTCAAGGAAAGAACACCATATTCTGGTGGTGGGACTTCTTTCTAATCAGCAAAGGTAAATAATCTAATGCATCACAAGTTTATATGCAGCCTATCATTGCATCCAATGTAGACTGATATATTCCTATAAAAGGTTATTTTACTATTGTTGTTGTCCCTTAGAGTCCCACAAAAGAGGCAACCTTTGATTTGGCATGTAGTTTAATGAGAACTTCTGGCTAATGATTAAATACTTAAAAGTGTCCCTTCATAAGAGAAAAAAAATAAAAAAATAAAAAAAATGAAAACCCAATGTGGATCAAAATCATGGACACCAATATCTTGAAAATATGTAAATGATTGTATTTTTGCTGAAAAAGGTAACAATTCCCCTTTTTTGGACACCTCGACATTGAGTGTTGCTTTTTGTTTTTGGAAGAGGAGGAGGGGGGGGGGGGGGGGGGTGGGGGTGGATAAAGGGAGTTTCTTGGGAGAAGAGAAGGTGACATTCATACTGGACTTTTCTTTCTACCTGAGATCTATCTTTTTCCTGATTTATTAATTCTGTCATGCTACAGAGGGATTATCTGTCGGCTGGATCATGGAACATCCAGGAAGAAATTCGCCGGGTTCGTACCAAGGAATAAAAAGAATGGATGTTTTGGATGCTTACTCTTAAGTTCGCTTGTTATGAAGGTATACGATACAATCGGAGGTGTCCAGCCTGATGATGGTTCTGCAAGGTAACAAAATTCTTGCACAAATATTTTACTATGATGAGCGGAGAACAACTATACTTCGATGTTTTACGTATACTCAGAAATCGATAACCTTGCTGTATACGACATGGAAATGGGTTACTGGGTCAGAATCCAAACAAACGCGTTACCGACCCGTGTTCACGAGTATTACCCGAAGCTAATTTCATATGATAAACGGCTGTTTATGGTGTCCGTTTCGTGGTGTGAAGGTGATGGTCAAATTGGTAGGAGGAATAAAGCGGTTAGAAAGGTGTGGGAACTTGATTTTGTAGATAGATTGTTTCTTACATGACTTGGTTTTGAGGTTTTTCTTTTTGGTTTATGAGATTGATTTGTTCAATGTAGTGTAAACTTGGTTAAAGGTATGAGCATATTGACCATTGTTTGTTGTTGAATTGAATTATTGTTATTTCTTTTACCCTTTCCTTTCTGTTCACCAGGCTAGAAACATACAAAAAAATTAGAAGCCATGAACTTAACACTGTTTCATTCTTAGTAACACTAATCCTATAAAACTTTGCTTTTGTAATCAAACTCACTCGGTCTCTTCGACCGATATTATGACCTACATTGTAGAGAGAAGTCGATTACACCCAAAACATGGGTGCATGGCACACGGCGGGGATCCTCAGACCTACGGCTTATTATACATTTGCACATACATACAACAAGAACCGCATGATTGATCAATACATGAAAACCGATGTTATGCGTTCTATCAGCTAAGAATGTAAATCAACAGAAATGTACTTATACACGTTTGATGCCATTAATCTTTGAATAAATATGAAAAACAAATTGTACTCACACAAGAGTTGCTCTTTAAACTAACATGTTAGATAAAGAAGGAAACTGCACAAGTTTACTCTACATAAGATACATGAAGGTCATGAACATAAATCAAAAAGCATACAAATACACCACCTTATACAATTCAACTAAAACAAAATCGAAATGATTATATACCACCTTACCCCGTGTTAGGGAAAACACCTGAAAAGTTGGGTATCTTATCAATATGTTTCAAAGCCTGTTCAGCAATCTGTCGGGTTCTATAATCGCCATGTTTGAAAGCATCACGGCAAAACGAAGCGGCTTTCTCGTCGTTTGGTACAACAAATGTAATCCGTGAAAGGACACGCACGAGTCCTTCTAAATACGGTGTCACGAACCGGCTTCTTCTAGTCTCACCTTGACGAATCATTTTTATCCTAGATACCACAATTTGAAAATCACCTTCGTCTAGCATCTGTCGAGTGAGACCCGTATCCATTTCAGGGAGATCCGCTACGATCGCAATTGCGGCTGCTTGTTCTTCAGTACTTGCGATGTTTTCAGCTATTACTTTAAACACACTACCAAGTTGACCAGCTGACCCGCATAAACAGCCCACTAATTCTTGACACAAGTGAAGAGAAAGATTTTGTAACAGCTTTATTGAAGCCATACGCAAGTCTTTTTGTGGGGCTTCAATGAACTGAACTATAATGACTGTAGCACCCAAGCTTTTAATAGCAGAAGCTACACTGATTACGGTTGTGGGTGAACTAGTTAATCCAACTAGAACCTGTAGAAGCTTGCATTCTATCGATGGTCCAGTGTTGCTAATTAAATGGAGTAGACTGTGAATTATCTCTTCTGACACGAGGGTTTGGTGATTGGGTCCCACCGGGATAGAGTCAAAGTCACAGTCGGAAGTCACGATATTGGCGAGGATTGTAGCGGATACTTCTTTTATTCGCATAGGAAGTTGGTTGGGGCCTGCAAATAGATCATTGACTAGATGTGAAAGTATACCTTCTTCAATCAAGACTTTAGCACTTGCTTTGCAAGATGAGACTTGATTTAAAGCTTTATTTTAGCTAATATTTTTAATACCTGTTGGAGATATAACATAACCTGAATTCGTTTTACAAGTAAATGGGTCAAAATTGCCAATTTCCATTTTTAAAGACAAAAAACAGCTGTTCAAGCAAAAGCTCAACAGGTTAACACTTATTACTGAACTAAAGTGAGCTATTTTTACACAGAGTCGAGCATTGGCTGATCATAGTTTAAAACTACATAGCTCAGTATTTAGGTAAGAGTTATACCCCATGTTAGAAACAAGTAATTTGTTTGGCCCCTTCAAATTAAACAACTACATGTAGGCCCTCTAGAAAGGTTATAATTTCGCTCTCAGTGTAAAGTATAACATTCTGATTGCACATACATTTCCACACCTCTTCCAAAAGGATAGATACTTCATCTCCATTTTATGGAGCACACTCGCAAAATCAACATTCTAGCGTTCATACTTTCATTTAGGCATTTATAACTTTTGCCTTATTAGCACCAAGGTACGTTCGGACTTAAATTAATCTTGCTGAAAGCGTGAATCCTAAATGTTGTTATAAAAATATGAATCATAAAACGGAAATTGGCTAAAAGTATCCCTTTCTATGCAAATTTCCCAATATAAAACTGATAGTTATTGCAAACTATAGTGATCTTCTGGTATTTTCAAAAGAAATATGGTTAGTATGTAATGTGAAGGCATGAAGGATGGTTCAAAATAATACAATAGCCCCCAACACATCGTATGTTGGTCTAATTCACTGACCACGAGCCTATGGGGCAGTTGAACCGCCAATGGAAGCTGAACAGACTCAAGCTAATAAGTCGGTTACTGTAGCGTCGGCTACTGTAGCAGAGTTGTACTCTAATTAGGATTCCTTAGTTCTAGTCGGTTTAGGGTTTAATTAGGGAATTCGAATTGTACTAGGAGTAGGATTGGTAAGCATGTATCAACCCCTATATAAACACAACATACCGAGCCTGTGGTAGTGTGTGAAATCATCAGAGTTTTAGAGCAAATATTTCTCTGTTAATTGAAAAGCAAATTTCAGTTATTGTTGTGTTTTTGTTTCCAGTTTTATAGTCTTCTTGTTCTTGCGATCTGGTATAGCATCTGATATAGCGATCTTGAATTGGTATCAAGAGCACAGGTTTTCGAACAAGGTTTACTAACGGGCTGGAACAACAACCAATTACACCTGTAACTTATACCCGAAGGCGTAGAAGGACGATGGCAGAGGGTGAGTCCAGTCGACCACATGATACCAAAGCCACTCTTCAATGTCCGATGTTAACAGCCACGAATTATAACATCTGGGCAATAAGAGTTAAAGCAGTATTCCGAGTCCATGGAATACTCGATGCACTGGAACCAAAGGAGGGAACACCAGTCGATGATAAGCAAGATCATATGGCGGTGGCGTTACTTTTTCAGGCGATTCCAGAAGAACTTGTTTTTCAAGTGTCACGATTCAACACAGCCAAAGAAATCTGGGGAGCATTGAAGACCAGGTATGTGGGTGTTGATCGGGTTCGAGAAGCAAGGTTGCAAACTTTAGAGACTGAATTTGAAGCTCTAAAGATGAAGCCAAACGAGTCAGTTGATGACTTCGCGGCTAGGATGGGCAAAATTGTAACAGAAGTAAATAGCTTGGGAACAGTTTATGAAGACAAGAAACTTGTTAAGAAGCTACTTGCATCCGTACCGGATAAGTTTGTTGCAATTGTTGCCTCAATTGAACAATTTGCTGACTTGAATACTATGTCTTTTCAAGAAGCTATTGGAAGATTGAAAGCATTCGAGGGTAGAATGAAGGGTGTTGACACCACCTCTGAAGATCAAGGCAAGTTGATGTTCGGAAGGGCTGAAAGATATGATAAGAACAAGGCTGAGAAAGGTCGAGGAAGGAACTCCTCTGGTGGCAACGGAAAAGGTCAAAACAAATCCCGAGGTAGTAGTCAAGCCAATAACCACAACCGAGGAAACCAAAACAACACCGGGAATAATACGGACCAAAAGAAGAACAAGGGCCGAGACCTTTCAAAGATTCAATGCTTCAGATGTGACGAATATGGTCACTTTGCTTCTAATTGCCCTGAACGACGTGAACAGAAGCAAAAGCATGAAGCAAATCTTCTGAAAAAGGAGGATGATGATGACCCGACACTTTTTATGATGAAGAACATTCAAGAAGTCGTATTCTTGAATGAAGAGAAGATTATCCCAAACCAATTGAATACTAAGCCAAACGAGGAGGACACTTGGTATTTAGATAATGGAGCAAGTAATCACATGACGGGGATCCGAGAATACTTTTCGGAGTTGAATGAAAATATCTCCGGCAGAGTGAAGTTTGGTGATAACTCCTACATCGAGATAAAAGGGAAGGGTTCGATAATCATTGAAGGGAAAACGGGCGAGCAACGATTGATCACTGGAGTATTGATTCGTGTCAATTATAGTCCAAGGAATTGCAAAGGAAATATGCAAAACCCGAGTCATTTGTCCCGACGAAGATCGAATGGAATTTGTGTTCCCGGAACGTGATTCGTGTAGTGAATGTGAATAAGAGTGATTGATTTTTGATTACACTACTATTATTAAAATAACAAACAAGATTAACAATTAAACTACGCTAATAGAACAATTAAACTAAACATTTAACCTAAAAACGAAAATTGAATTTAAAAAAAAACGTTACGCGACGAAATTTAAAACGTAAATAAAAGTGAAATTCTAAAATTTAAAACCTAAAAATATAAAAATAATTTTCCTATATTAAAACTGATAAAAGAAAATTTTTGGAAAAAGAAAAATATTTTTTTGACTTTTTAATAATTTTTTATGAATTAAAAACTAATTAAAACTATTTAAATGATTTAAAAAATATTAAAACTAATTGGAAAAATCTGAAAATTTCTGAGTAATTTTAAATTTAAATAAGAAATTTAAGAAAAATGATTTCAGAAACTGATTATGTCTAAATAAGCTAAAACAGTTAATAAGCTAATAGGAAATAAGCTAAAAATAAGCAAAAATAAGCCAAAAATTATAAAAAGCTAAGAGCATGCATATCTCACTACTGGAAGCTACTAAGAACTGAAAATGGTAAAAATAGCATATGCAATAAGCCAGAAATAAGCTACACAGTTAATTACCAATTCAGATTCAAACAGCCTAGTGCCTCTCTTTGCACCCCTGAATAAGCACTCTATAAAGCTCTTAATGCAAATCCCAGATAATCAGCTTAAAGTCTATATGAAACTCTACCCTAGAATCTAATATGCCCAAAAGTTGAGCTAGTTTGCTTATCTAAAAAGCTCCTAGATCAGCAGCTAAAAATCCAAGCCTGCACAAAAACAGACTGTGAAAGCAGTCAACTGATTTTTGGCGCAAAAGTGTGCAAAACTTCTCCAATTCAATCCAGATCTTGAAATACTTATAAACTACTTGAGAAATCAACAAAGAACCTTAATCTAAGCTCAGCTTATTGCTGAGCTTATTAGGGACAGATTTGGGCTCAATAGATCAAATAAGAACAAAATGCATTTAATGAACTCTAAACCTCAAACTACCTACTGATTCTAACCCATTTAACCTTACAGTAACTTACGCTATTTTAGCTAAAGAGCACAGGAACAGTAAACCTCAGAAACCAAATAAGCCAATCATACCTTAAATTCAACTTATTCTATTTTATACTAAACCTATCCTATCCTGATCTAAAATTTTTAAATCTACTATAATCTAGAGCTAGTGTAAATGTAATAAGCAGAAAACAAATGCAGATAATCTAAAAAAATAAGCAGATAATCAATAAGCTAAACTAGGCTAATATTGAAATTGAACTTACAAATGAATCCAAGCTAAATTTATGAATCTCAGCAGCAAAATAACAACCCAGGCTTATGATAAGCCAGTACTAATACCCCAGAATAGTTTATTTATTCAGCATAACCCAACAGCTTATTCACAGCTTATTGTGTTGACTTATTGACCTGCAGCTTTGACTTTTTGACTTTTTGATTGACTATTTGAATTTGTGAAGCAGAGACTGAATTGAACTTGACAAAAGCTTATAATAAGCTACAAAACTTATATAAGCTTGAAAAAACAGAAAAAAATTATTTGAAGCTGGAATTTAAAACTATTTTTGGATTTTAAGAGTTTAACAAAAATTGAAATGGTAAATAGAATTATACTAAAAATGATTTGAAATAAACTAATAACAATTTCAATAAACTAAATTCAGATAAACAATTAACTAAAAACAGAATCAAGGTAAACTAAAATAAAAAAAATCTCATTAATCAAATAAACTTCAAAGTTACAAGAGAAATTGAAATTACAACTTAAAATTTAAAAATTACACTACTAAAAACATTTAAATGACAGAAATGAAAATGGTAACAAATTTTTAAGACATAAAATTTGGACAAAAAAAACTAACGATGAGGAGAGCTCTATTTATAGGCTTCAGGGGAACCTTCTGGGATGTCCACGTTGGCAATCCGTGCGTGCTTGAGCTCAAATCCACCCTTAGATCTTCCCTTGATCAACAATCCTTCATCTTGGCCTTTGGATCAAAATTGATGCGTGTTCGGACCAATCAGCAGCTGCCATGTGTCATTCTTCTCGTCAGGGTCTTCTAGAAGGGCCAATCATTGTCCTAAATACCCTTAATTGTGGTAAATATTCGTACGGTAACATTAGGGTTCATGTGCACAGTAAAATCTGGGTTAAGAGGGATTTTTGGGGCGCGGGTGAAATGTGGATTTCTTTATTTTAATTTGACCGAGAGTTATATTAGTTGACTGGGTTAGTGGGTATGGATTTCGGGTAAAAGGATTATATGGATCGGGTTCAGGGTAGTGTTGGGCTGGGTAATAGATTTTAAGAGTTGGGCTGATGGATTATAGTGGTGGATTGGGTTATGAATTTAAGTGGTGGGATAAAAGATTTAAGGATTTAAATTTAAAGGTTTAAGGTTCTAGGGACTATTTATGGAATTGCTGAAAATCAAGGGACTGAACTTGCTTATTTTTCAAAGTAAATCCAAGGGTGATTTTTGACATTTGGTGAAACTCAAGGTTGACTTTGACTTTCTGAGCATATCTTTGATCATTTGATTCCCCGGCTTTGGCTTTGAGTCTATTCCACATCTCGTGCTCGTTTTCCGGGTTTTTCGTGTCTTTTGTCGGTTTTCTCGATATTCGTGCCTGCACAAACATAAACACAAAAACACGAAATATTTGGCATAATTGGTTAGGTTTTTGGTCGTTTTGGTCCGGTTTTGGTCAAATAAAGGTATGTGTTTAAGCACATACCACTGGAGTATATTATCTACCCGAGCTAAAAAGCAATATCATTAGTCTTGGGCAAGCTACCGAAGGCGGATGTGACATTCGTATGAGAGGTAGTTATCTCACCATGCGTGACTCGGATGGTAAGCTTCTGATGAAGGTTCCTAGAACGAGCAATAGGCTCTACAAAATAAAGCTCCAAGTTGGAAGTCCGGTGTGTCTTAAAGCAAAGATGGAAGATGATGCTTGGTTATGGCATGCTAGGATGGGTCACATTAATTTCGAGACAATGGAATTAATGGCAAGGAAGGGCATGGTTGAAAATTTGCCAATAATTCATCAAGAGAACAAGTTGTGTGAATCTTGCTTGGTAGGAAAACAAACCAAGAAGGCGTTTCCTAAGGCAGCAAAATTTAGGGCAACACATTCTCTTCAACTGATACATGCCGACCTATGTGGACCGATTTCTCCATCATCCATAGCGGGAAATAGGTACGTATTCGTTTTAATTGATGACTTTTCACGGTTTATGTGGACTTTTGCCTTGAAGGAAAAAGGAGAGGCATTTGAATATTTCAAGAAGTTCAAAGCTTTAGTCGAGAGGAAGGCGGGAAAGAAGATTATAACCCTAAGGACCGATAGAGGAGGTGAATTCACTTCAAGAGAATTTACCAACTTCTGTGAAAACGAGGGTATAACAAGACATCTAACCACTCCCTACACACCGCAACAGAATGGAGTAGTGGAGAGGCGAAACCGTACTCTCATGGGAATGACTAGAAGCATCTTGAAAGCACGAGACGTACCAAATTATATGTGGGCTGAAGGAGTGAGACATGCCACGTTCTTGATTAATAGAGTTTCAACTCGAGCTCTATTTAATCAAACACCATACGAGGCTTTCAAAGGAAAAAAAGCCTAACTTGGAGGGTTTGCGGGTATTTGGATGTGTGGCTTATGCAACGGGAACAAGGCCATATTTACCTAAGTTAGACGACAGGTCAACACGACTCATCTATATCGAAAACGAGCCAGGAACAAAAGGTTTTCGATTGTTCAATCCAAGACTAAAGAAGGTAGTGGTATGTCGTGATGCGGAGTTTAATGAGGAACTTGGCTGGAAGTATGTTGCTGGAAGCGAGACACACGAGCTAAACCCAGGTATGTTTGTCATAGAATGGCATGGTTCTATTGATACGGGTTGTGGATTTGTGAACCCAGGTGTGACCAATGAAGAAGAGGCTGAAAATCAAGATGCTGATGAAGATCAAATGGTCAATACCGAACAGCCTAACCCAGCCGAAGCTGTGAATGACCCTGACCCAGTTCAAGCGACAGAAACTCAATCAGCTTTGAGGCGTTCTTCGAGAGTTCCAACTATTCCAACCAGATTTAATGACTTCATATTAGGGTCCAGTTCGAGAACCTCAGCTGCTAATGAAGACCAAAATCTGCTCCTAATAGAAGATGATGAAGCAAGAACGTTTCAAGAAGCAAAAGTTTCAAGCAAGTGGATGGTTGCTATGAAGCAAGAGATTGAGTCGATTAAGAAGAAGGATACATGGGAATTAGTTGAGCCCCGGTTAATGTTAAACCCATTGGATTAAAGTGGGTGTTTAAAATTAAGAAAAATCCGGACGGTTCAATTAACAAATTTAAAGCTCGTGTAGTAGCAAAGGGTTATGTTCAAAAGGAAGGAATTGACTATGACGAGGTATTTGCGCCCGTAGCACGGATTGAAACGGTGCATTTGTTAATCTCATTGGCCGCAAAAGAAGCATGGGAATTACATCATCTGGATGTAAAGTCAGCTTTTCTACATGGAGAATTAGAAGAGCAAGTGTTTGTTACACAACCGGAGGGGTTCGTGAAGAAAGGAGAAGAAAGGAAAATCTACAAGTTGAAAAAGGCGCTCTATGGACTTAAACAAGCCCCGAGGGCGTGGAATACAAAACTTGATAGAGTACTTAAACAAATGTCGTTCAAACGATGCCAACACGAACAAGCGGTGTATGTGAAGAAGACAAACAAGTCAATCTTGATTATTGCGGTCTATGTAGATGATCTCTTGGTAACCAGTTCGAGGCTTGGCGAAATTGGTGAATTCAAGAAACAAATGCAAGAGAGGTTCGAGATGAGTGATTTGGGAAAATTGAGCTATTATCTTGGCATTGAAGTAAAGCAAGAGGATTCGAGTATCTCAATAAGTCAAGTGGGCTATGCATTGAAGATATTAAAAGATGCTGGAATGCATGAATCGAATTCTACTCAATGTCCATTAGAACCTGGAGTTAAGTTAAGCTTGGATAAGGAAGGAAAACCAGTTGATGCAACATTATATAGACGACGAGTTGGTTGTTTAAGGTATTTACTACACACACGACCCGATTTATCTTATTCTGTTGGTTTGGTTAGTCGTTACATGCAAGAACCAAAAGAATCACATATGGCGGCTGTGAAACAAATACTACGGTATATCCAAGGTAGTTTGAATTTTGGAGTGCGATATAACCAAGAAGAAACCAAGGAGTTGGTGGGGTTTAGTGATAGTAGTTATGCTATGGACCAAGATGATGGTTGAAGCACAACTGGGCACGTATTTTATCTGGGTAAATCACCTATCACTTGGTGCTCACAAAAGCAAAACACGGTGGCTCTATCGTCTTGTGAAGCCGAGTTCATGGCTGCAACCTCAGCCGCGTATCAAGGGATATGGTTACGTGGATTGTTGGGTGAAATAACCAGAATAGAAGAGAGAGTGGTGGTCTTGTTTGTTGACAACAAATCGGCTATTGCACTTATGAAAAATCCAGTTTTTCACGGGAGAAGCAAGCATATAAATACACGTTATCATTTTATCCGAGAGTGTGTTGAAAGAGGCCAAGTACGAGTTGAATTTGTAAGAGGTGATTTGCAGCGTGCTGATATCCTGACAAAAGCTCTTGCAAGGATTAAATTCAAGGAGATGAGAGAGCTACTCGGAGTTGAAGACCTCCCTAACTCGAGTCAGAAATTAGGGGGGTGAATGTTGGTCTAATTCACTGACCTCGAGCCTATGGGGCAGTTGAACCGCCAATGGAAGCTGAACAGACTCAAGCTAATAAGTCGGTTACTGTAGCGTCGGCTACTGTAGCAGAGTTGTACTCTAATTAGGATTCCTTAGTTCTAGTCGGTTTAGGGTTTAATTAGGGAATTCGAATTGTACTAGGAGTAGGATTGGTAAGCATGTATCAACCCCTATATAAACACAACATACCGAGCCTGTGGTAGTGTGTGAAATCATCAGAGTTTTAGAGCAAATATTTCTCTGTTAATTGAAAAGCAAATTTCAGTTATTGTTGTGTTTTTGTTTCCAGTTTTATAGTCTTCTTGTTCTTGCGATCTGGTATAGCATCTGATATAGCGATCTTGATCGTACACGAGTTTCTAATTTGTTATAGAAATGGATCAGTAAATTAACCATTGGTGAACTGTAGATGGAAGTACCTTCAAGAAGAAGTGTCAAAAGAGGTTGCAATCTGCCATTTTCAGCCATTTGCCTCACATTATTCTCGTTCTTCTCCAAATTTTCAAGAATTTTGTCAGCCTTCTCAACAATCAAAAGATTCTCCGATTTGCTGCTTGTCATTCCAACCAAAATAAGGATTGCTGCATTAACAGAACCAATTTTTTCACACAGAGCCTCAGACTTCGAAAGCTCATGTGACATTGATTTCAGTGGAGTTAGTTTGGCAATCTGAAATCAAGACGAACTAAATTGAACACCAATAAATAAAGTTTAACTCCGAAAGTCAAAAATCATAACCTCAAATTCGGTAACGTATATTACTGTCATTCCAATTCCATCAATTAAATACACTCAATTCAAAAAGATCACCACCTATATGTATGAAACAATGTATATACACAGAGTAGACACCAAGCAAATACAACTCAAATATTACCAGACTTCGCAGCAACTTTGTGTTGACACTACTATACTAAAAGCTATCAGAAATGAATAACTTAGTATCATCCTTTATTCAATCATTCCTAACTATTAAATTATCATCATCAACAACAGAGTTGCTACTTATACCACCAAACATCACCATTCCCGTCTTAAAAAACCATGTTCCTAACAATAAATTCACACCCATCCATATTAAATTATACTTATCAGTAAAGAAAGCAGGAGTTCTTCTCATCAATCACCTAAGATCATTCGTAAAATAAATTCACACCCATACAAACTACAACTTCAACAAGCCCGGAAACTATAACCATGTTCCTAACAATAAATTCACACCCATCCATACGTTTTCATCATACCCTTAATATCCTTAATCAGAAACCAGTATCTCCATTAATGAACAAGTCATCTAAAACAACCAAACATATCAAAACCGAAAACCTAAATTTAATTAGCCAAAGCTTCTACCTTTAATCTACTAATGTCAATCCTAATTATCATACATACACCTCCATGTTGAATACAAATATTTCATCAACTAATGGTAATCCTATTATCTATAATGCGCAGCCGATAAATCAATTAGTTCTCAATCCTCATTACAAGGAAGGAGTCTTCCCCAATTGGAGAATCAAAAGGCTCCCACTAGGTTTTCGAGCTAGGTACCTAATGGACCACATACATCATAATATATGACAGCGTGAGCCTTAAGACCGGAAATAGCAACTTTAAACTAACTGTTAGTGAAAAATTAAAGTTCACAAAATTTTGCAAAAGAGTTTACCAGATTGTGTGTACCGCCGATGCACTAAGTCTTCGCAAGATCACAAGCTGTCAAAACAATTGCCCGTGTAGTTTGAACCTGATCGGGAGTACAGACTACCTCCGTCGTGTCTTAATCACAAGCAGGATGAATAATCTGAGGCCCAATATCTGAGCCCAACTCTACAGGGTTAAGTAAACCGACCATCTATGGTTCAAGGTCGCCTGGAATCACCCCTTGATCCTTTTACCCTAGTTGTTTCCCATAGAATAGACGATTACCACCGTGGTGATACAACACTTAGATCGATCGCAAAGACAAAAACAAAGGTTTCCAACGCTCGCACTTGAAAATTGTTTTGTAAAATTGTGTGAAGTTTGATTTTCCAAGAACATATTGGGCACACTTAGGCAGATATAAAAACAACCACCACAATATACAACTCCCAAAACAGACATCATCATTCACACTTAGGCACAATATACAAGCCATCTAACTATGTAACAACCACAATATACAACTCCCAAAACAGCCATCTAACTATGTAACAATTTACTCAAATCACTAGCAATGAAATCACAACTTTATATACAATCTTCAGGTTATAATTAAGAAAAAGCTAACAATAAAAAAAATGACATACATATACATAAACCCTAACACTAAAAAACCCTAATTAAAGAAACACAAACAATAAAATAATCAGATAAACCAAAAAACAATTAAATAATCCTTGAACAATTAAACTAACAACTAAATAATCAGATAAACCAACAAAAAAAATTAAATAATCAGATAAACCAACAAACCCTAACCCTAAATTAGAGTAACCTGAACATGAAAACCTCATTTGTTTTTCTTACACAACTAAAAAGATTATAACTTTATAATTATTAAAAAAGGTATAAAAAAAATACCTTTGTGTTTCCTAAAACATTTGAGCGAACAACTGCAATAATAAATAAATAATAAGAATCAAGAAACCTTAAAAAAAAAAAAAAAAATAGAAGTATGAAGCTTACTAAGGAATGAAACATGCCGGACACTTGTATTTAGATTTAGCTTCTTCACATACGTTACAGATCATCTTTCTTTATTTCTTTTTGCCGATCAGCGGCGCCGGTAGAGACGACTGCAAATCATTAACCGTTAAAACAATGAAAAAGCCCTCTCTTTTGTTTATGACTTTGGGTTATCACTTGTCAACGTGTCTAATTGCTTCAGATCTGTGTATTTTGTATTTTGTGTGTGAGAGAAAGAGTAACCCTAAATTAGGAGGAAGGTGTAATTGATTGGGAAGAAGGCAGCCATGGGATTTATTAAATTAGGAGGAAGGTGTAATTGATTGGGAAGAAGCTTAACCCTAAATGTGTTCATCTATGTATTTTCTAATTGCTTCAGATCTGTGAGAGAAAGAAGTTTAAAAGAAGGGTGTTTATACAGTTATTGTGTATTATGTATTTTGAATTAACAGTATAAAAATTAAAAATATTAAAAGTAGTATAAATGTATTTTTATATAAAAAAATAATATAAAAGTGTACCCTCTACCTAACAAGTCGCCCAAGAATAAGGAATAGTGGGACCCAGTCACCCAAGATGTATGTACTATTATATAATAAAATAAGACTATATTTTTTTACAAAAAGACAAAAAAAACAAAGTCGCCCAAGAAATGTGGGTCCCAGTCGCCCAAGAAAGTACCTGTTGTACTTGGTACCATCTTAGTACTTGGTGGGGACATATATAGGGACACATGTCACTATTTTATGAGATCCGCCCAAGATCTTTGGGAGAGGGTCGCCCATGGGGTATTTGGGGAAAATTTTTTCTTAGGGTATTTAGGGTAAACACACTTGTACTCTTGGGGTATTTGAAGATTTACCCTTATTGAATTACTATTGAAGTAGCATTAAACCAGAAGACTATAACTTTATCTACTCACTACATGGTTACTTAAGATTTTTATAACCATGTATAAACACTTTTCATATACATACAAGTTTCAAAACTAGTAAATTAATCCATCTCTTTCAAAACTACTAGTAAATTAAGATGTATGAATCTTGCGAGATGTTTTGTGAAATACGAGATTTATCTATCAAGTTACCAACAGGGAAGAACCTAGAATTTTTTGTCGGTTGTTGCACAATTTCTTTTGAAAGGGTGTTGTATATAAATTTTTATTTTTTTTTATCATAAACAATAAAATTTGCATCAAAAATAATTTATAGGCTAAACTGAAGTAATACAATTTTTTTTGAGCGTTGCACATGCTAAAGAAGTAACACTTTTCAAAAAAAGTTACACTTCATAGCCCAAAATCAGGTGTAGCCACACCAGGCTCTCATATAGGTCCGTCCATGGTTACCAAAAATGTCTCTAAGTGATTTTTATTTTTTATTTTTATTATTTTTTATTTTCAATATTTACAAAAGATTACCATCATTTGTAAATGAGGACATATTAAAAGTTTTGGCAATAGCAACTAACAGAAATATTAAATATCCAGTTTGACTTATTGATTTTTTTTTCCAGCTTTAATCTTAAATATTTTTGTTTGTGTTATATAATACTTGATGCAAAATATATGAATGAATTATGTTTTATATGTATTTTCATCAAACATTATATAATTAAGGTTAAAGTTGAAAAAAAAAAAGAAAAAAGAAAAAAACTTCACTGTGGAAACTAGAAGGGGGGGGAGGGTTGAATAGTTTACCGGTTTTTAAGTCCTTTTAGAAATCTTGTTTTAAAAGTTTGCTATTGGAAAGTTTGATTCGAACTCTATGTGTAATCAATCAACACCAATATGAACTACACACTACACTAACTAATACTAACTAATAAAAGTAAAGAGTAGAGTTGGAAAGATCAAACAGAGACAGAGGATTTATAGTGGTTCGGCTACGAAGCTCTTCTTCGCCCTACTCCACTCCCCGAGTACCACACTCGAGAGTTTCAAACACTATATCAACAACCTCCCTTCAGGCGGAGAAAACCGTACACGTCGCTTATCCTATTACCGACACTAAGCTAGATGTCGAGTGCTAATCTTAGCTAGCACCAATCTACCAAGGTCCAGGTGACCAAACACTCAAGCCCAATAGCTTCAAGAGATCACCAAGATCTCAACACGATCACAATGATCAACACTCACTCAACTAATACTAACCTATAGACCCTTGATCTTCTTGATCAATCACAGAAGCCCAATGGCTTTAAGAGATATTAACTATCTCTATAAGATCACAATTGATCTTCACTCTCACTCACAAAAGATAAATGAACTTGATGTATGCTATGATACAACAAGGTTGTAACAAGTGTTACAACAACCTAACAACTATAACTCTTGTATCTTCTTTGATATCTTGAGTTCTTCTCTTGCTAATGAAGAGGAATGATAACACCTTGTATCAACTTGGATACTTGTGTTCTTCTCTTCCTAATGAAGAGGGATGAAGAGGATCTCTTGGTGGATGATTGGATCACTCTTAAAACAAAAGAAACTAATCTAAATGATCTAAAGAAGTGAAAGGTGTGAGAGGTTTAAACTCAGAAGTTTTTCAGTGTGAAAGGGTGCCTAAAATCTGTGAAAGGGGTTGGTATTTATAGGCAAAAAAATTCTGAACGTTACAGAAAAAATAGTACGGACGGCTCCACTAAACATGCCACGGCTCCACTAAATTTAGTGGAACCGTGGAGCCGTCGTAGACTATGACGCTCCAAATTTTGTCTTTTCTGGTGAAAACTTATTTGGGGAAGGTTGGAGCTGATTTTGGGGGGAAAAATAGTTGTTGTGATTTTCAAACTTATTTTTCCATTAAAACATTTCTTAATAATTCAAAATTAATTTGTCATGTGTATTTTTGAAAAAATGTTTTGTCCCATTAAAAATGTAAACTCTCAAAACACAAATTCACTTCTTTGATCATTTGTCAAGTTGTAAATTTGTTCTAGAGTGATTTGCGTAGAAACGGGATCTTCCGATTAAAAACTTGTTTATGTTAAGTTTAACGTATCGTGATTTCACATTTTGTCATCCTCAAAACATGAAGTAATCGAAAGATATAAATAACGTTTTTAGAACATTATTTGCATCAACAATCTCCCCCTTTTTGATGATGACAAAACATAAACTCATTTTAGGTTAAAATTAGTTTTTTACAAGTTTTTAATGAGTTTACTCCCATTTCTCCCCCTTTTTGTCGAAGCAAAAAGGTGTCAAAGGCTCCCCCTTGATGTGTACTCCCCCTCGTTTGGAGAACACCAAGGAATCGAGCAATGGTTCGTGCTACAAAACAAGGTTAGAGAGCACATATACTATATCTAACACTTAGCACTTAAGACAAATATCCAACCACTCAACAAATAGGTGAATAGCCAAAATAGGCATGAACAACCATAATAAAGCCCATTTCATAAAATAAATGTCATACATGAGTATGACTACAACAAGAAAGCAAATAAAATAACAAGAAGACACATAAACATCAATAGTAGTATGAGGCTTCAAGATTTGCTTTCAACTTCAAAAGGGTTCCTAATTGTTTATTGGTAGGACTATACATAACCATGTTTAGTTTGGGCTATTGTGTGGTGGAGGAGGTGGAAGGATGATGGGTCCCATTGGTGGTGTGACGAGGTGTTCTAGGTATGAGAACCTAAAGCTAAGCTCATCTCTAAGGTTCATGATGAGTTCTAGGTTGTGATGGCAACAAGCACAACTCAAGGTGTGTGAGTGTAGGGGATAAAGGATGGGAAAACCCATTAAAGGTCGAGGTGATGGTGATAGGGAAGATGATATGTGTCTAAAAACACATATATATTACCCGTTTTAAACCCACATAAACATCCAAAAACACACAAAATAACCATAAATGTTATAAATATTATCAAAAATGTGTTTTTATATGTTACAGATGCAAAATGATTGAAAATAAGTGAAAACGAACCAAGTTTGCATAAATGGCAAGTCTAGTCCCTCAAGTTTCAAAAGTTGTCAAAATGGTCCCCGGTTGTTTTTATTTTTGGAAAATATTAAATAGGTACTTATATTATTACAACATGACAAAAATAGTACCTTTTTGATAAACTTTGTAATTGCAGATTTGGTCCTTGGCATACAGAAAATTACAAAAATAGTCCTTAGGCTATTTTACTTACAAAGCCAAAATAAAATTAAACCAAACCAAATCCAAATAAACACAAAAGCTGGCCCATCCTTTTATCCAAGCCCAAATACAAAACAGCCCAACTTCACCTTTGAATAATAAACCCAGGGAAAGGTTTGACCACCTTTGACCCGTCTCCTATCTTCAACACCTCACCCTGCTACTACTCCACTTGCTTCACCACTTGCTTCACCTTTACCACCTCAACCCCCCCTCCTACACGTTACCTAACAATACCAAAAGCATTAAATGATTCTTCTTCATCACACTCCAGCAGAACAAGTGGAATTTTTCTACTTTAACTTTTTCCCGCCAAAAATACGTGGCACATGGAGAGTGGACCAAAAGCTAAGGTGAATGGTGGGATTTACTCTTGACGACACCTGGAACATGTGGGATGCTATAAAAGGAGCAAGAGGCAGAAGAGATCAAGTAGTAGATAAAAGTAGTTAATTTTAGTTTAATTGCAAATTTAAATTTCAGTCTTTCAATTCTTGTAACTCTTAATTTAGTTTTAATACAAGCTCAGTTCAGTATCTTTGTTCCATTTTCAAGTTATTTTGTACTCCAATTCGGTTATAATTAGTTATCAAGTTCTATTGTAATTCGAATAAGCTAAAAGCTCATTTAAAATCTATCAAAAGCTCCAATAAACCCTTCCTATAAACTGACATAAGCTCATAGTAGCTTTATGTAAGTTTATATAGCTCTTATTAGTTCTTAATTTCCAATTCGAATAAAGGTCAACAAAAGTCAACGAAGTAGCTTATAAGCTACTCTGGATTGTACAAGCTGAATTCTTGGAAGCTTATGGGTTAGTGGCTTCATGGGAAGCCCATAGGTTGTTCTTGGTTCATTGGTTCTTTAGTTTTCAAGCAATTCGATTGTAAGCTTTATTTCAAGTTTTTGTTCATTATCTAGTTAACTGTTATATAAGCTTTTCATAAGCTTATCATTACTGTGATAGCTTATTATTAGTTCTTAATCAGAGTTCGTTCAGTTTCCTTAGTTAAACTTTACTTGTTTTCATTTTCACTTTAATAACTTATAAAAACCAAAAATAAGCCATCATAAGCTAGCTTAGTTAAATCAGTTTCATTTTCAGTCACAAGTCACTTTAATAAGCTTAACTTACATTGCTAGTACCATTAGAAGTCCATTCGTAGCTTGTTAGAACAACCTCAGTTCACAAATACCAAAACAGTCTCATAAGAGACTGTTTGGTTCAGTCATTCTCACTAGCCAAACACCCTTGTTACTGTTCCTTGACACCAAGCCCAAGTTTGTTTAAGCTAAATACAGTCCTAAGAAGCTACTTTGAACCTTTGATCAACCATTTAGCTAGTTAAAGCCATTTTGAACCCACTGTGGGAGTTTCAGTCCCTCAAAAGCTCAAACAAGCTAGATATAGCAACAAGCTTGTTTTGGCCAAGCCTTTGGCATTTTTACATCTCATTTGGTCTGCTTAGTCGATCCTTAAAGACCCTAGGCCATTGCACAAGTGTGCAATAAAATAGCACAACATCAGTAAGTAAACTGCATATAGCAGTTTTTGTTAGTTTTTGGAAACTTTAAGAATTTTTATCTCACTCTCTATAAGCCCGAATAAGCTCGTTTTTCTTGATTTATAAACCTCACCAGCTAGTCTCCACTAGGGAATTTTGTGTCGATTTTTAGACCACTCGAAGGCATCTAAAAAGGCCCTCGAACAGGCCCTTTTTTTTGCCCTTGTGCAGCGCACATCAGCAACCACCATCACCATAAGCTCTTTTTGAGCTTTTAAAACTCTTATGCCTGGTGATTTTCTAGCTTCTTTAAGTTCATTAGTCACTACTCAAATCCCAGAAGCTCATTCGACAAGCTCATAGCTTGTTTCGAAGCTTTTAGATCATTGAAGTTTTCTAGTTCACAAAATAAGTTTTAAGCCAACTGCTTGTTTCAAAAGCTGTTTCCAGCTTAATGTTCGAGTTCCAAAAATAAAGTCCATTATTAAAAGTCATTATTAATAGCTATTAGATAAATCTCAAAAGAAAAAAAAAATCAAAAAAATAAAAGTTTAGCTATTTTAAAACCTTTAGCTTGTTTAGATATTTTCTAGTTTTTAAAAACCAAAAAACATGCTCACTGTTGTGAATTATGCATTCCAACTAGCTTATTAAGCTTAGTATAAAAATAATCCCTTTTTAAAAGTTGCTTAGAATTAGTTTAAAAGTTATTTTGTAAAAAGAAAATCGAAAAAAAAAATAAATACGCAAAAAATGTGGGGTGTGGATTCGAACTCGCGACCTATCGGTAGTACCATGCATAACACACACCCCACCTTCCATCTGCTCTAGGGCACTAGTTCAACTTAGATTTACAAATCAATTCTATTTAAGCCACTTTTTTCCTATAAGCTATTCGAGCTTATTTGCGTTTTAACAGCTTTTTAGAATAAGCTGGTACCACTTTTATATTTTTCTTAGCTCAGTAATCTTATAAAGTATTTTAGATAAAATTTTCAGATTTTTTAGATTAGTGTTAGTATTTATTTCGTATTTTTATTTGTAAAATAGTAATTAAATCATAATAAAAAATATAAAAGTCAAAAAAATATAATTCTTTTTTCTAAAATTTTCTTTTATCAAATAGAACATGTAAAAATTATAATTGTACCCATTGTGTTTATATTTCATTAATCTCACGTTTTTACTTGCGCACGTACGTTATTTTTATTAATAACGCTCGTTTTCAGTTTTCTTTATAGTTTTTGTATACGTAAGTTTTAGATAACCGTTTTTCTTACATTTTTAATCGTTTTTAATTATCTTTCACATATTTTAGCTTAGTATCCCAAAACTCTTTTATTAGAACACTTGTAGGGTTAATTTTGCATATATCTCAATATTATTCGCGTTTTAATTAGTTCCCGACTCGCGTTTTTAGTGTAATTTAGATTAAACGAAAAACAGAAAAATAGTGATAGCTTCTATTTAATAGATTTTATCTTGTTAAATCATAATCAAAAATATCTGATTCATCAATCACTTTAATCCAAAGCTTTTCACAGTTTTCCATTCACATCTCGTTGGGAAACGATCCGGGTGATCACTTGCCTGGTTTCACACTACACACGAGCATCCAGTTCCGAGTCTGCATTTGTTTAAATATAAGTGTTGGTTCGGGGCGGATCAAATTTTGGCGCCGCTGCCGGGGAGGTGTGCTGCGACACTTGTGTAAGTTTTAGCGATTAGTGATCTGAGACCCTTCTATCAGAAGTTCCCTATTTCCCAAAAACAATATAAAATACAAAAATATTTTTCTTTTCTTTTCTATATATATTATTATTATTATTATCATATAAAAAATAAAAACACCAAAAATAAATTCCATTTTCTTTGTTAATAATAAATAAACAATAAAAAAATTACCATCGAGAACCAAGACAGAGTACTACCTAACTGGGGGTACGACCATAATAAGTTCCCAAACCAAAGATTTAAAACTTGCCTTTGTATCACTTGCGAATATCGGCTCACCTTTAATTGATAAACAAACTCTAACGGAGGTTCTAGGATAGTCTGACATTAAATTGTCGGACTGAAAGAAGCGGGTTTTTAAGGAGCGTAATTGCCCACCTTTGCTTCTCCGCCACTCTGTGCGTTTATCTTTTAGAGAGCTACCGTACGCTTGTTGATTATTGGTTTAAGTTCACTTGTGTTTTGCTTCTGTCTTGTTTTAATTGGAATATTTTACTTAGTGCATGCGCACTCGTTCTTCCACGTCATCAAGCCCTTTACGTGAACTCGTAGAAATTCCGAGAAGACGTAATCGTCGACGTGCTGCCCAAATAGTCGAACCCGAGATTCGTACTGTTCTCACTGATAATATGGCAGACGAACGCACCATGGCTGAAATGCTCCAGGCACCCACCGAGGGTTATGGAGATGCCATCGTTTTACCAGCCATCGATTCTGATCATTTTGAACTGAAAACACATTTGATTCAGCTCGTGTCCACAAACCAATTTCACGGGTTTGAACGAGAGGATCCTTATGCACACATTCGTTGGTTTAACAAACTGACTTCTACAATCAATTACAAGAATGTGCCACAAACAGTGATCAAATTGATGCTATTTCCATTCTCACTTGAGGGGGCAGCCCGAATTTGGTTGGATAAAGAACCCCCTCGATCCATTGAAACCTGGGAAGATCTCGTTAAGAAATTTGTAAATTATTTCTTCCCTCCATCAAAGACGACTAACCTAAAAAATGAAATTGCTGGTTTTCGTCAAGGTTTCGATGAAAATTTCGGAGAGGCATGGGACAGATTTAAAGATCTCCTAAGAAAATGCCCACATCACGATTTCAATGTGTTACAACAGATAAATACGTTTTATAATGGGTTGACCCAAAACGATCAAGATGCACTTAATGCAGCCTCCGGTGGCAATATCTTGAATCGTAAACCCAGAGAGGTGGTTGAAATTTGTGAAAATAAATCCAAAGTTCCTATTTCAAGAAACAAAGTGAATGTTCCTGTCACTCCTACTGCTTCTTCTTCATCCGGTAACTCCTCAGAGTTAGCCTTTTTAACGGATTCAATGCGTTGTATGATGAAAGAAATGAAAGAATTAAAAAGTGAAATTCATAAACCGGAACAAATCAAAGCAATAAACAAAGTGTGTGAAACTTGTGGTGGCCCACATGCGTATTATGATTGTCAAGCAACCGATGCTTCTGTTTACCCAGCTCCCGTAGCTGCAGTAAATCAAAATCAATACCGTCCGCATGCTGAGACTCAGTACCGAGCACAAAATGCTATGGTCCCACCTGGTTTTCCACCCGTGCCAAATCAGAATAATCAAAACCGCTTTGTTCAAAATCAGGGACAAAATTTTCACAACTCTCAAAATTTCAATCAAAACCGAGGTCAGAATCAGGGTAATTTTAACCAAAACCGTGGTCCAAATTTTAATCAAAACCAAGGTTCAAACCGAAATCAGACGTCCTCAGATGAGTTGCTTATGCAATTCATGAAAACCCAAGAGGAAACAAATAAGACACAACGTGAGACAAACCAGTTATTGGTTGCCCAATTAAACCAGATCAAAAAGTCTTTAACTGATATACCTTCTACCTCGGGAAGTCTCCCAAGTAACACTGTTACCAACCCTAGGGGTGAACTCAAAGCTGTCAGTACACGGAGTGGTAAATCTCATGTTGGATTCAAGGTGATAAAGGACCCGGTACTCCCCACTAACAATGGAAGTACTAAATACGTCCAACCTTCAGTCATCCAACCTTCTGTCATCCAAAAATCTACACCCACAATTGCTCCTCAGCCGTCAAGAATCGATCCTACTCTTTTACGATTTACGGTTAAAAGTTTGTCAACCAAACTTAGTGAGCAAAGATCAGCCAGATATTATTCCGAAATGCTCAATGCTGTTCCTGTCAGTGTACTTGATAACAGTGATGATGACGAAGATACCACTTTCGTCAAAGCTATCACCACTCGGAGTGGTGCTTCTTATAAGGGGCCAGCTGGCCCTATTCCTCCTCCGTTGTTTGAAATGGAAAAAGAGACGGAGGATACAACGGACAAAGTGCCAATTCCAAGCCCACAAAGTACAGCACATGTCTATCCTCCGGTTGTCCCGAAAAAATCCAAACAAGGAGTTGTCTTTGAGACTCCTGAAGTCATTACTCCTAAATCCAAACCTCACATTCCTTACCCATCGCGCTTAAATGAGCAAAAGCTCCGTGAGAAGGCTAGTCAACAAAATGATAAATTCTATCAAATCTTTAAAGAATTACACTTTGACATAAGCTTTGCGGATGCTACTATTCTGATGCCCAAATTTGCAGCAGCTATCAAACACTTGTTAAGCAACAAGGAAAAACTGATTGAAATGGCTAAAACTCCAGTAAATGAGAACTGCTCAGCGGTTATCTTGAAAAAGCTTCCGGAGAAGCTTGGAGATCCTGGAAAGTTTCTACTACCATGTGTCTTTCCGGGAATGGTTGAATGTTATGCCTTAGCAGATCTAGGTGCAAGCATCAACCTGATGCCTCATTCAGTATGGAAGAAACTCTCTCTTCCGGCTCTTACTCCTACCTGCATGACTCTTGAGCTTGCAGATCGAACCATAACTCATCCCTGCGGCATTGCCGAAGATGTATTTGTGAAGATAGGAAAGTTCCATTTTCCAGCTGACTTTGTGGTAGTTGATTTCGATGCTGACCAAAAGGTTCCTCTAATTCTTGGACGAGGATTCCTAAAAACGGGCCATGCTCTGATTGATGTATTTAAGCATGAGATTACTTTGCGTGTGGATAAGGAAGCTGTTACCTTTAATCATGATCAAACTTCAAAGTACTCCTCTAATTATAATTCTGAATCGGTTAACCGAATCGATGTCATTGACATTGCTTCAGAGGAGTACTCTCAAGAGAGTGTTGATTGTTTTCATAATTCTGTGAGTGGGGAACCCACCACATCTTCTCAACATATCATAGCAGACTCTTCTCCTTCTCTCACTTCGGTTGAGGGAAGTGATCCCTTTTGGGATGAAGTCGATGCTTTTCTCGCTGTAGATAGTTCACCTCCGAATGAGGTTGATGATAACTATCTTGATCCTGAGGGGGATATTCTTTTTCTAGAAAATTTGTTAAACGAAGATTCATTTTCCCCTCCTCCACCAAAACAACTTCATAATGAAAAAATCAAATCAGTTGAGGAAACTGATAAATGTCCAGAGATCAAGTTTAAGGACTTGCCTCCTCCACTTGCAATTCTTGAGGAGGAAGTTCTTGTCTTAATTGCTATTCAGATCTCTCTTCTTCCCTTCACCTACCCGGTGATTTCCCCAATCTGTCACTCGTTCGGGAGTGAGGATATTACCTTTGACCCTGGCATTGTCCATCTAACATTGGTTTAATGCCAGTCATTATCTCATCGGTGTGGAACTTTCACATACTTCAAAATTTTTCCAAAACGAAAGTCCGATGTAGATTGTCTCTTCCACAAGTTACTTCCCCATAGACTTTTAAATTGCTTTTTCTCCCGGGCTGTTCAGGAAACCTTTGTTACGGTTGACCGTTCACAAGCGGTTAGCTTGCGTGATAAACCTGACTGTTCGGGAGGAATCAACTCAATTCGGGGTCGAGTCAAGCTAGCGACTCGGTTAATAAAAACAGTAGCAAAATATGGGTTTTCACCCATGTCTCACCCTAGTGTGGGGGAGATGCCCCACATGTTGTAAATATGTACAGTAAAAAAAAAAAAAAAAAAAAAAAAAAAAAATGTGTATATAAAAATAATGGCTATTAATATTTCCCTTTCACGTTCTAAGTGTTGGTTTAACAACCGGTTCTTTGAATATTGAGGGCAATATTCAGTTCTAAGTGTGGGGGGGAATTCTCGCGAATTTGATCAAATGTACCATCTAGTACCCCCATTTTAGCCAAAATTTTAAAAATTTTTTCTCACTTAGAACGCAATAAATGGTTATCAGTCCGCCATGTCTAACCCACATAAGGATTGGCTAATCCGAGAGCAAACGGCTCTTGGTAAAGATATATCAAATCCGTTTATGGCTTGCAATTTGCCCAAAATTGTATGGTACTCAACTCACCATATCTTTAAAAGTTAAGAGTTGGCTAGCCCGCAAGATTATGGCTTGTGGTAAAGGCAGTGGAAAAACCATAATTGGTAATCAGCTCACCAAAGATAATATTAATAATTTATCTAAGAGTTGGCTAGTCCAGAAGCAAACGGCTTTTGGTAAAGACAAATCAAACCCGTTTACAGCTGATGGTTTGCTCAAAATCATTTGGTTATCATTGTACCAAAGTTCTTACTTGAACTAAAACAATTGGCTACTCC
The DNA here is from genome assembly GCA_021014915.2 of Artemisia tridentata subsp. tridentata. Classification (NCBI taxonomy): domain Eukaryota; kingdom Viridiplantae; phylum Streptophyta; class Magnoliopsida; order Asterales; family Asteraceae; genus Artemisia; species Artemisia tridentata. The sequence continues at coordinate 329,346,477 of CP139502.1, forward strand.
AGAAGTAATGGATTTTGGGTAAAGAGATTCAAATCCATTAAATTTTCATAAAAGATTGCTAGGGACTAGCAATAGTTTAGTGTGGGGGATTTGATATGTGTCTAAAAACACATATATATTACCCGTTTTAAACCCACATAAACATCCAAAAACACACAAATAACCATAAATGTTATAAATATTATCAAAAATGTGTTTTTATATGTTACAGATGCAAAATGATTGAAAATAAGTGAAAACGAACCAAGTTTGCATAAATGGCAAGTCTAGTCCCTCAAGTTTCAAAAGTTGTCAAAATGGTCCCCGGTTGTTTTTATTTTTGGAAAATATTAAATAGGTACTTATATTATTACAACATGACAAAAATAGTACCTTTTTGATAAACTTTGTAATTGCAGATTTGGTCCTTGGCATACAGAAAATTACAAAAATAGTCCTTAGGCTATTTTACTTACAAAGCCAAAATAAAATTAAATCAAACCAAATCCAAATAAACACAAAAGCTGGCCCATCCTTTTATCCAAGCCCAAATACAAAACAGCCCAACTTCACCTTTGAATAATAAACCCAGGGAAAGGTTTGACCACCTTTGACCCGTCTCCTATCTTCAACACCTCACCCTGCTACTACTCCACTTGCTTCACCACTTGCTTCACCTTTACCACCTCAACCCCCCCCCCTACACGTTACCTAACAATACCAAAAGCATTAAATGATTCTTCTTCATCACACTCCAGCAGAACAAGTGGAATTTTTCTACTTTAACTTTTTCCCGCCAAAAATACGTGGCACATGGAGAGTGGACCAAAAGCTAAGGTGAATGGTGGGATTTACTCTTGACGACACCTGGAACATGTGGGATGCTATAAAAGGAGCAAGAGGCAGAAGAGATCAAGTAGTAGATAAAAGTAGTTAATTTTAGTTTAATTGCAAATTTAAATTTCAGTCTTTCAATTCTTGTAACTCTTAATTTAGTTTTAATACAAGCTCAGTTCAGTATCTTTGTTCCATTTTCAAGTTATTTTGTACTCCAATTCGGTTATAATTAGTTATCAAGTTCTATTGTAATTCGAATAAGCTAAAAGCTCATTTAAAATCTATCAAAAGCTCCAATAAACCCTTCCTATAAACTGACATAAGCTCATAGTAGCTTTATGTAAGTTTATATAGCTCTTATTAGTTCTTAATTTCCAATTCGAATAAAGGTCAACAAAAGTCAACGAAGTAGCTTATAAGCTACTCTGGATTGTACAAGCTGAATTCTTGGAAGCTTATGGGTTAGTGGCTTCATGGGAAGCCCATAGGTTGTTCTTGGTTCATTGGTTCTTTAGTTTTCAAGCAATTCGATTGTAAGCTTTATTTCAAGTTTTTGTTCATTATCTAGTTAACTGTTATATAAGCTTTTCATAAGCTTATCATTACTGTGATAGCTTATTATTAGTTCTTAATCAGAGTTCGTTCAGTTTCCTTAGTTAAACTTTACTTGTTTTCATTTTCACTTTAATAACTTATAAAAACCAAAAATAAGCCATCATAAGCTAGCTTAGTTAAATCAGTTTCATTTTCAGTCACAAGTCACTTTAATAAGCTTAACTTACATTGCTAGTACCATTAGAAGTCCATTCGTAGCTTGTTAGAACAACCTCAGTTCACAAATACCAAAACAGTCTCATAAGAGACTGTTTGGTTCAGTCATTCTCACTAGCCAAACACCCTTGTTACTGTTCCTTGACACCAAGCCCAAGTTTGTTTAAGCTAAATACAGTCCTAAGAAGCTACTTTGAACCTTTGATCAACCATTTAGCTAGTTAAAGCCATTTTGAACCCACTGTGGGAGTTTCAGTCCCTCAAAAGCTCAAACAAGCTAGATATAGCAACAAGCTTGTTTTGGCCAAGCCTTTGGCATTTTTACATCTCATTTGGTCTGCTTAGTCGATCCTTAAAGACCCTAGGCCATTGCACAAGTGTGCAATAAAATAGCACAACATCAGTAAGTAAACTGCATATAGCAGTTTTTGTTAGTTTTTGGAAACTTTAAGAATTTTTATCTCACTCTCTATAAGCCCGAATAAGCTCGTTTTTCTTGATTTATAAACCTCACCAGCTAGTCTCCACTAGGGAATTTTGTGTCGATTTTTAGACCACTCGAAGGCATCTAAAAAGGCCCTCGAACAGGCCCTTTTTTTTGCCCTTGTGCAGCGCACATCAGCAACCACCATCACCATAAGCTCTTTTTGAGCTTTTAAAACTCTTATGCCTGGTGATTTTCTAGCTTCTTTAAGTTCATTAGTCACTACTCAAATCCCAGAAGCTCATTCGACAAGCTCATAGCTTGTTTCGAAGCTTTTAGATCATTGAAGTTTTCTAGTTCACAAAATAAGTTTTAAGCCAACTGCTTGTTTCAAAAGCTGTTTCCAGCTTAATGTTCGAGTTCCAAAAATAAAGTCCATTATTAAAAGTCATTATTAATAGCTATTAGATAAATCTCAAAAGAAAAAAAAATCAAAAAAATAAAAGTTTAGCTATTTTAAAACCTTTAGCTTGTTTAGATATTTTCTAGTTTTTAAAAACCAAAAAACATGCTCACTGTTGTGAATTATGCATTCCAACTAGCTTATTAAGCTTAGTATAAAAATAATCCCTTTTTAAAAGTTGCTTAGAATTAGTTTAAAAGTTATTTTGTAAAAAGAAAATCGAAAAAAAAAATAAATACGCAAAAAATGTGGGGTGTGGATTCGAACTCGCGACCTATCGGTAGTACCATGCATAACACACACCCCACCTTCCATCTGCTCTAGGGCACTAGTTCCACTTAGATTTACAAATCAATTCTATTTAAGCCACTTTTTTCCTATAAGCTATTCGAGCTTATTTGCGTTTTAACAGCTTTTTAGAATAAGCTGGTACCACTTTTATATTTTTCTTAGCTCAGTAATCTTATAAAGTATTTTAGATAAAATTTTCAGATTTTTTAGATTAGTGTTAGTATTTATTTCGTATTTTTATTTGTAAAATAGTAATTAAATCATAATAAAAAATATAAAAGTCAAAAAAATATAATTCTTTTTTCTAAAATTTTCTTTTATCATATAGAACATGTAAAAATTATAATTGTACCCATAGTGTTTATATTTCATTAATTTTACGTTTTTACTTGCGCACGTACGTTATTTTTATTAATAACGCTCGTTTTCAGTTTTCTTTATAGTTTTTGTATACGTAAGTTTTAGATAACCGTTTTTCTTACATTTTTAATCGTTTTTAATTATCTTTAACATATTTTAGCTTAGTATCCCAAAACTCTTTTATTAGAACACTTGTAGGGTTAATTTTGCATATATCTCAATATTATTCGCGTTTTAATTAGTTCCCGACTCGCGTTTTTAGTGTAATTTAGATTAAACGAAAAACAGAAAAATAGTGATAGCTTCTATTTAATAGATTTTATCTTGTTAAATCATAATCAAAAATATCTGATTCATCAATCACTTTAATCCAAAGCTTTTCACAGTTTTCCATTCACATCTCGTTGGGAAACGATCCGGGTGATCACTTGCCTGGTTTCACACTACACACGAGCATCCAGTTCCGAGTCTGCATTTGTTTAAATATAAGTGTTGGTTCGGGGCGGATCAGAAGATGATGATGTGTTGCTCCCAAACTCAAAGGGAGTGGTAGGTGATAAGGTTAGTGTAAGAGCTAGAGGTTGTGGTGATGGTGAAGGTAATGAGGATGATGTGTTAGTTCCAAGTTCAAGTGAAGTTGATGGTGATGAGTTGAGTGTTAAGGCTAGTGGTTGAATGGGACTTGGTTAAGGTAAATGTGTGTTGGTTCTAATGGTGGTGGAGGATGAGGATGTTGGTTTGATTGAGGTTGCCTTGGATGGAGCTTGGGGTGTAGTGAAGGAAGATGATGATTTGGTAGAGGTTATGGGTGTGTGTGTATCATCTTCATCATCCAAGGTGAGATCAATGAGAATCATCTCATTGGAAGGTTTGGTTGAGGTTTGTGGTGTGTGAACCCTTTTGATCCATTGATCAACAAGAGTGGTTTGATTAGTTGGTTTGATGTTGAATCTTGGTTTCTTGTTTTTGTGGGAAGTGGAAGCAATGGTGGAAGACATGATGGTTGTATGGTGAGTGTGAAGGTGTAAGGATTACAATGCATGATGTTAGCTTAAATAGCCAAATCAAAGACATGCAAGGTTGAAAAGGATGTTGGATTTAGAGATTTGGGTGCATGGGAATCAGGTTATGTTTGCAGATTTTCAGGAAAAGAAAGTCAAAAAGTGGAAGAGAATTGTATTTTTCGTCTTCCAGAGGCACGGTACCACTAAAGGTACCACAGCACCACTAAATTTAGTAGAGTCGTCACCTATTTAGTGGAGCCGTGGCCTCCATTTGACCTTCTTTCCAGGTCTGCAGGTTTTAGGCAGCCTAAATGGGGAAATTTCTGGGGAATCAGTTGGCTGCAAATCTCAAGGCCTCAAACCACTAAACACATATAATTCCTAAAGCTAGTTTCAACTAGCAACTAACATGGCCATGTGATCATCTATGTATTTAGGCAACTATTAAGCATGCATGAGTTCAAGCAAATTTAACATCTAGTGCATGTAATAAAATAATAAAGCATGCATGAACTATGCAAGATTGATTAACATAAAGGTTAATTAACTAAGCAAATTAACCATGTTCAAGTGTGAAATGTTAAAAGAAAACACATCAAGCTAGTTAATGTTTGAAGGACTATGCCATAAACTATTAGTAGTATTTCAATCATAATACTTAAATTAATAATACTACTTAAGTTACTTCCATCTAATCCTTTCTTTTCCCCAACTTCTTCAACTTGTTCCCGAGTCCTTTTATCGCCTTCCCAATGGACTTGAATCCCCCGATAGTTTGCTCATGCATCGAGACTTGTCGATTATACATTGTTGTTTGTCTCCTCATTAGGTTAGATAGGTTGACGTCACCAAAATCAAGGTCGGAGGTTGGTTGGAATGATGAAGTATTGAGGTTACGAAAGAATGTATCGGGAGAAGGAGTACGAGGACGAGACGTTCCTTCTTCGTTCACCTCATCATCGTCCTCATCCATGGGTTGAGATGAGGATCTGTGACAATAGGAGGAAGAAGAGTCAGGAATGTCGGAAGTGGATTTATGACCACGTTTGGACCCTTTGTCCTTACGTTGCTTTGTGCGACATTGTGGTCCACCAAGTGATTTCATAACCCGATTGACTAGGACATAGTCGACACTTTGGAGATCGGGAAAGTTTTCCATGACCCAATAGAAAAGACGAGTAAGCAACATGCCATATGGCATGAGCTCATCGGAGCGACGATGAATGTTGGCCATTCGTTTACCATGTAGTATGCTAGGTTGAATGGTTCCTCGATACTAAGACAGTAGAGCATAAGGGCAAGACTTGCCGATACGTGATCACGGTTGCCCGCAAGGCTTAACACGTTTTCACGTAGAAGAAGTTCCCAACTTCTAAGGTCGGGACGAAGTTCCCTGAGGTAGATTTTGTGTGGGTCGAGAAAGACAATGGAACCATCACGTTTTTGGTACGTGTTGGCGACGCGGGGTGTTTGGATGACTTGTTTGATTTCTTCAATGTTGGGAATTTGGGTACGATAAGCACCTTCGTTCTCAAGATTGTAGAAAAGAGACTCTAGAGAATGGTCGTTAGTGAATGAACACTGACCATATGAGGGAATACCGAGAATCTGACCAATCTCGGTGACAGACAAGGTGATATTTTGGTGTCGAATCCAAAAATCAAGAAAGACGTTTCCGTCAGAATCAGCGTAGGTACGGACACGACTATAAAACTCGAGAATAAAACGGGGATAGACTTGATCGTTTATTTTGTATAAACAATCGAACTCAATAGAGGGAAAGAGGTTACAGATGTTGTCTGACATGACATAAAGTGCATCGACTACACGCCCTTCGTGTATGTATCGATTTTGTACTTTGGCAAAATAGGCTCTTTAGTCATCAGGAATGTTTGGATTTTCTAGTGTCTGACGAATGTATTGTCGGGTATCTTGATAATCATTTCGAGGCATTGTTACCTACAAAAATTTATTTTTGTATATGTTAATTCATTGCATTTTAATGATCATATTTCTAGGGTGTGTGTGTGCCTAAGTGCAAACAATGTGGAGGTGCGGTAATCTCGACTCTAAAATGAAACTTATGAGATTACCCAAACGCTCCTAACTTCACTTTTGCTCAATCAAATATGTCGAACAATACATATTAATTATGTAATTCGATCCATATTTGAGAGTTCGTGTATGCATGCAAAAACGTTTTTAATTTGCATCGACAATGCATGAAAAAGGTTTCATGATCCTAGACTTGTGAAGTTTTTCGAAAAATGATCGAATTGGGGTGTTTGGCAAACGCCTCAATGTGGCGCCAAAGAGCTTAAGTTTTCCTAAACCAATTTTAATCATCCTAAACATGATTCCACTACAAGCAATCAATCATAATCCGATTTTAGTGATTAAATTCGGACTAGGTTTTGCAACATAAATGGGTTTATGAAAATCCTAGGTTTAGGGAATCATGTGAATGCTACATTGTCTAATCCTAGTCTTAATTTCACAAAAGTTTAACAAAATTCGAAAATCCCCAATTCGGATTTGTGCTCAAGAACAAACCCTAGACTCAAATTGAAAGAAATTAAGAATGATTTACTTACAATTAGTGTTGTTGTGATTAGGATTTGTGAATTCCAATGCCTCAATCTTGATTTGCAAGAGTTTAATTGAATTATGGTGTTTGGGTTCGGTTTTGACAGCAAGAGGAAGTGGTATTGGGTTTGTTTGAAAAGGCTGTGCAGAAGAAGAAGGGAATGGGCGCGTTTTTTAGATGCACGGCTCCACGTTTCCACTAAACATTAATGGAGCCGTGTCTCTTTAGTGGAGCCGTGTGTCTAATTGAGCCATTTTTCTTCTGTTTTGACTTTTGGCTGATTAATCTTACTTATTTAGCAAGACTTTTTGACACGAGGAAAAAGTTTATACCTAATAAACTTTTTGACGAAAAGGATTAGGAGGGATGACAAGGAATGACCTTAGTGTTTCCAAGGAAATTGACTAAGTTATCATTGGATGAGGGTTGACTTCTAATATTTCCCGTGAAATAAATAGAAGTTATGAGTAGTGTTTTGGAGGATGACTATAATATTTCCCATGAAATATTTAATTAGTCGGAGTACGAAACGCAAGGAATGACTTAATATTTCCCGTGAAATATTCAAACAGTCATGTGACGAGTCGAAAGGGAATGACTTAGAATTTCTTAGAGAAATTTCTAAAAGTCATGAGACGAGTGAGAAAGATGACTTAAAGAGTCATGGGTGATTTGTAGAGAATGACTTCAATGTTTCCCGTGAAACTTTTGAGAGGTCATAGAGGGGATGAAAGGTTATAAGGTATGACGCGAGGGATGACTTTAATATTTCCATAGAAATATTGAAATAGTCATGAGCGGGATGAGAGGAATGACTTAAGAAGTCATATGACGAGACGTGAGAGATGACGTTCATATTTCCAATGAAATATTAATAAGTCATGAGACGAGGAATGAGGGATGACTTTAATATTTCCGAAGAAATATTCAAATAGTCATGAGAGGGGTGACGAGAATGTTGTGGTTAGGGTATTGAAGATGTTGTCTTTCAAGAGATACTTTTCCAAGGAAAGATTTCTCTTTTGACATTATCGTGACGAAGGAGATGACGTACTTCGATGAGCTTCGTTCATGAGCAAACTATAGGGTTCCCGGTCAAGTCTAATGGCATCTTGACTGCTACTCTTCACAGGGGGTTGTCTCATCCATAGTGTTTGTTGTCATGCCTTTCCGGCGCTTGCGTACTCGGCTTCGGTCGTGGAGACAACAAGAGTAGTTTGTTTCTTGGGGAACCAAGAAGTTTATTAATCCACCTATGAAGGTACAAACGTTACTCCCTATGTTTCAATCCACTTTAACTCTTGCATTATCAGAGTTGGTATAGAAACATTTTCTACATCAATCTCCTTGAGATATCGTAATCTCAGGTGTGTAGTATCTTTAATGTATCGTATGATACATTAAACACTTTGATGTAAGAAGTTTTGGGACACTTCTTACAAGTGGGCACAAAGCCAACACTATTCATGATAATGGACCTACTTGCCGTTAGGTAAACTAATTTACCTATTATGCCTCCAACTTGGTGGCATCCACGTTCTCACCTTCATCGTCTCTTGTGAGATTCGTATTTGTGGATATGGGCGTAGATATAATCTAAGTATCTTATATATATATATATATATATATATATATATATATATATATATATATATATATATATATATATATATATATATATATATATATATAAAATATGTATAGTATACTAGAGTTTATGGGGATACTTTCTTAAGGTTGAGTTATCTACGGGCTAGGGAAGAAACTTAATTCACTCATCATTTTTGTTTCAAACTTGTCACGCATGATCTTGAAGCGATCATCGTACATTTCTGGACAAGTTGAGTTCGTCATGATGATTTGTGAATCTTTGTTTCTTTGTGATAGTGCCTACGATGTTAGATACTAACACTACTTCATGCTTAGCATTTCTACTAACAAAGGGGGTTGTAAGGAAGCGTACCTGTGCCTGAGGTGTTGCTCTTAAAACTAGAGGATTAGACTACCTTTGTTGAATGTTAAGCATATGAGACACGACTTGACTTATGCGTTACCAGATTTGTTTGATAACACATCATACTCCTTTTGTTAGACTCCAAGGTTTATTTACACTCATGTTTTCCTAGCAAAACAAAAGTTCAAACATCTGGTCCCCAGTATCTCATGGGTCCAAAGTTGTTAGAGTTAAACATCCTACGCATTTGTTGCGTCAGTTTAGGATGTGAGAATGGAGGACACATTTCCTACGGTAAGTAACTTTGTTGTTGACGTTCATTCCAAGTTACGGTAAAGTTACTTGGATGATTTTGTCTTCTAAAGTTACCTCTCGGTAGAGGAGTTTTAGACCGAGGTTTGGGAGAATTTATTTTTCTAGGTGGAGGAGTAGTTGACCTAGTGTCACGCTTTACAAATCCATGTTCGGGAGATGACAATGGTTTGTAAAAGCCTTTAGCCTCCCCTTTACTTAGAATAGACACTCTAGTACTATTTGCAACTATGTGACTCAGTTTAGGACTTAAGTTACTTTTTAGAATTGACCCAGTTTCGTCTTCAGCACCAGACGGTACCACGGTACCACTAAATTTAGTGGTGCCGTCGGTACCTTTAGTGGTGCCGTCACCTTCAGACTTAGACATTTCAGGCATTACAAACTTTACTTGTTTAGTACCACTTGTAGAAGCCTGATTTGGGTCAAATCCTAAACCCGCACGGTCATGTTCACTATATCTAATGTTTTCAAGTATATCATTAAGTGTTTTGGTTCCTTCATCAAACTTAATGATTCTTAAAGCATTTTCTTTAAGTTTTTCATTTTCTACTTGAAGACTTATACATGACCCACATCCTAAGTCTATTTTTTTATTTTTCTCAAGTCTCTTGACTTGATCTTTTAGTTCCAGGACTTGTAGTTCTAGTTCTTTTAGTTTTAATTTTAGCTTAGTGTTTCTACCTAATATCTTAGTACTAACTACGCATAGTTTGTTGTATTCGTCATGTAATCTACTATCATCTATTGACGAATTATCATCACTATAATAAGAAGAGTCGGAATGTACCTCGTTAGAAGCTTGAGCCACTAGGCATGTTTCATCGTTAAGCTTCTTCTCTTCTTCTTCACCGCTATCACTCCAAGAGCCTCCTACAAAAGCTCTTTGGTTGTTGGAGTTCGGTGGTTTAGGACATTCTCCTATGAGGTGATTAGGATCTCCGCATCTATATCATTTCCTATCACTTGTCCTTTTCCTTTCATCATGATTCCTTTGAGATGACCTCCTTTCATCGCGAGGTTGTCTAGGAAATCTACCTTTCCTCCAAAAGAACTTTCTAAAGTTCCTAACGGCTAGTGCATACTCTTCATCTTCACTATCGGAACTCGAACATTCCTCATCACTAGACTCCTTCTTGGCTTTCAATGCTAGAGATCTAACTCTCTCGCTTTTGCCTTTGACTATGTCGGAGTCCTTCTTGATTATCATCTCGTGAACTTTCAAGTTTCCTATTAGTTCATCGAGTGACAACGTCGCCAAGTCCTTTGACTCTTCTATGGCGGTGACCTTTGCTCTCCATTTAGGATGTAGAGCTCTAAGGAACTTCCTAACGTAATTCTTGCTAGAATAACCTTCATCAAGAGCTTTGAGACTAGTAATAATAGTATTGAATCTAGCAAAAGCATTATCTATTGACTCATCTTCCGTAATGGAAAATTGTTCATATTGTTGAACAAGAAGATCTATCTTGTTCTCTTTGACTTGGTTATTACCTTGGTGAGTGACTAACAAAGTTTTCTAAATATCTTTTGCCGTATTACACATGAAAATTCTTTCAAATTCCTTTTTAGGCAAAGCATTATAAATCATCATTTTAGCCTCATTATTTTTGGCTAATTTCCTTTTTAGTTCATCACTTTGTTTATCATATGAAATAATTTCATCCTTTTTAGTTATCGGATTCAATTGAATCGGTTGAAAGTCACCCTCGGTAATAACATGCCAAAGATCAATGTCTTTTGATTTCACATACGTTTCGAATCTTGTTTTCCAATAGATAAAACAATCGGTTTCGAAAAGTGGTGGTCTTTGCATAGATTGCCCTTCTAGATATTTGTCGGAATCCATTGATCGATTCAAGTTTTAAAATACAATATACTTTAAAAGCTTGACGACGTGGCTCTGATACCAATTGTGGAAACTAGAAGGGGGGGGGGGTTGAATAGTTTACCGGTTTTTAAGTCCTTTTGGAAATTTTGTTTTAAAAGTTTGCTATTGGAAACTTTGATTCGAACTCTATGTGTAATCAATCAACACCAATATGAACTACACACTAAACTAACTAATACTAACTAATAAAAGTAAAGAGTAGAGTTGGAAAGATCAAACCGAGACAAAGGATTTATAGTGGTTCGGCTACGAAGCTCTTCTTCGCCCTACTCCACTCCCCGAGTACCACACTCGAGAGTTTCAAGCACTATATCAACAACCTCCCTTCAGGCGGAGAAAACCGTACACGTCGCTTATCCTATTACCGACACTAAGCTAGATGTCGAGTGCTAATCTTAGCTAGCACCAATCTACCAAGGTCCACGTGACCAAACACTCAAGCCCAATGGCTACAAGAGATCACCAAGATCTCAACACGATCACAATGATCAACACTCTCTCAACTAACACTAATCTATCGACCCTTGATCTTCTTGATCAATCACACAAGCCCAATGGCTTTAAGAGATATTCACTATCTCTATAAGATCACACTTGATCTTCACTCTCACTCACAAAAGATAAATAAACTTGATGTATGCTATGATACAACAAGGTTGTAACAAGTGTTACAAAAACCTAACAACTATAACTCTTGTATCTTCTTGAATACTTTGAGTTCTTCTCTTGCTAATGAAGAGGAATGATAACACCTTGTATCATTAGAAGAGGGATGAAGAGGATCTCTTGGTGGATGATTGGATCACTCTTAAAACAAAAGAAAACTAATCTAAATGATCTAAAGAAGAGAAAGGTGTGAGAGGTTTAAACTCAGAAGTTTTTCTGTGTGAAAGGGTGCCTAAAAACTGTGAATGGGGTTGGTTTTTATAGGCAAGAAAAATCTGAACGTTACAGAAAAAATTGTACGGACGGCTCCACTAAACATGCCACGGCTCCACTAAATTTAGTGGAACCGTGGAGCCGTCCTAGACTAGGACGCTCCAAATTTTGTCTTTTCTGGTGAAAACTTATTTGGGGAAGGTTGGAGCTGATTTTGGGGGGAAAAATAGCTGTTGTGATTTTCAAACTTATTTTTCCATTAAAACATTTCTTAATAATTCAAAAATAATCTGTCATGTGTATTTTTGAAAAAATATTTTGTCCCATTAAAAATGTAAACTCTCAAAACACAAATTCACTTCTTTGATCATTTGTCAAGTTGTAAATTTGTTCTAGAGTGATTTGCGTAGAAACGAGATCTTCCGATTAAAAACTTGTTTACGTTAATTTTAACGTATCGTGATTTCACATTTTGTCATCCTCAAAACGTGAAGTAATCGAAAGATATAAATAACATTTTTAGAACATTATTTGCATCAACATTCACAAGTCAAAATTAAACATTTAATATAGGACGAGGAGATTATGATTTTTCCCCTTCTCCCAACTTATTACATTTCATTAATTAAACAAGCATTTCTAGAAAGTATTAGTATATTAATAATTAATTAAGCATATGAGTAAATTACATAAATGGTCACTATGGTTTCTCCATTTTTTCACATTTAGTCACTGAACTTTTTTTTTTTGACATAAATGGTCACTGAAGTTTTAAATCTTTACATAAATGGTCACTAAGGTTTTAATTCGTTACATAAATGGTCACTGTGGTTTGTCCAAAAATTACATAAATAGTCACTGAGGTTGACTGAATTTGACTGAATTTGTAACGATTTGAAACTTCAGTGACCATTTATATATAAAAAAAAAAGGTTCAGTGACTAAATATGAAAAAATGGACAAACCATAGTGACCATTTATGTAATTTACTCTAAGCATATTAGACAATAAAGAGACGAGATCAAACCAAGGATGCTTGATCATATTAGACAATAAAGAGACGAGATCAAACCAAGGATGCTTGATCATCTTATGTTTATCGACATGATCATGTGACTAGAGCCAAATAGCGATGTTATTGATCCATATATAATGCCTTCTTTCCACTCACATTAATCATCATTGTTGAAAAATAAGTGAATTAAACATCATACGAGATAAGTGTTTGCCCACTCCCTAACATATCCAAATCATCAATGGAGACTAAAAACCGGGAATATCCTTTTCCATTGCATTGTATTCTCATTTCCTTACCCTAAGCATGCCTTGAGTATTTGAATCAAATGTAAGCGGTTTAATCATACTATCTCATGACCGTTTTCGACCATTTTATATTTTATGGCTACCCCTAAATATGTATCTAGTTAAACTTGAACCATAGACTTTTAGGGTAACATCAAGTGACTTGCTACTAGAAAACTTTGTTACCATAATAAGTATGTTTAGTGACAAACAAGTAATTTAGTCTTGATCCTCCATTATTATCTTATCTAGATGCAAATAGTACTTTTTCATTTATCTTTTGAAAAGAATATCATACTTCAAATTATAATGTCCTTTTGTATTTTTGTAAGCACCATCTCTTGTTTCTAATAAAAAACCATATATATGATTCTAAAAGTCTGACAAGAATATATTTTTATAAAAAGTATAGACATATCGACACAAGAGGGGCCAAAAAGGATGATGAAATTGTTGATTTTTATGATATTGGTGGCCAAAAATTGATGGTTAAGCATCTTTCAATAATAACAAATAATTTCAAGTTCAAACATTACCTTCAATTGCTTTCTTTTGATAACGACAATAAGGCAGGCAGGACACACAATGTTGTTATTATTATATGATGACTAGAACTATTGGTCTTATTCAACTATGACTTCTAATTTGTGCCGAATGTCACGGTAATGTGGGTTATTTTAACACGGCGTGGCGTGTTTAGACTTAGAAACAAAGACCGAAAAGCTGAAAGTGATGGTTGGTTTTACTAAATCAATGTGGGAGAGGAGGCGCGGAATGTGCATATGTGAAGAAATTGTCTTATCTAAGTAATGATCGCGTCAAATGTTCACGAGCTGTTGTTAAAGCTTGACTTATAGTCTGTAATCAGTAGAAACTTTAACACAGCGTGGCGTGTTTAGACTTAGAAACAAAGACCGAAAAGCTGAAAGTGATGGTTGGTTTTAATTACTAAATCAATGTGGGAGAGGAGGCGCGGAATGTGCATATGTGAAGAAATCGTCTTATCTAAGAAGTGATCGCGTCAAATGTTCACGAGCTGTTGTTAAAGCTTGACTTATAGTCTGTAATCATTAGAAACTCGTTTTCAACCAAACATTATCATCAAAAAAAGGCACCCGGGGTTAGAGTGTCTCCGCCAATCTACACTTTTTTGTGGATCATCAAAAAAACATATTCGTAAGATAAAGTTCACAAGATTACTATCTCAGTATGTATGAACATTTCAAAAAATGTATGCGATCGTTACAAAGCATTTTTCATTTGAAATTTCAAAGGAACATAATTTTTTGGACCATGTGTTAACCTTTCAAGATTCAAGAGTATAGGTTACAATTTATAGTCATTTATATATGTCAAACGGGTCAAATGTGGTAATAAAAATAGCTAAAACGCGAACAAGGTGATGGATCATGTAGGCTGTAAGCCATCGTACATGTTTATTTTGATACATACAACTTCCCCTGCTATCGTTTTCATTTAAAAATGCAGATTACTATAGCAATTATATCGTTTATGTAATTATAAGTAGCTATATATAAGTACCCGACATAGTTAGCGATGTACTAAAATGACACGTTGTATACCCAACTTATCTGACCCATCCATTTTGTCACCTCTAATATTAAGAATATTTATGCAAGTGTCAAACTAGAGCTTCATTTTCAAAAGTATGACAATACTCTAATATTTTTCTTTTTATAATCTTGTCATTCGGACTTGCTCTCGTCGAAGTCAAGAGACGCATTTTAGTAAGTTACAATATTGGGATTGTGTTGCAAGTACCTGTCCGAACAATGGAGCCCTATAATCTATATTATGTTTCGCTACGTTTCTAGCAATCATATTCCCGTCTATTTCAAGAACCATCCTTCGACATAAAGTCGTTAACTAGGGAGACGTTTCTTTATTTCGAGTTGCAATATTGTCCTAAAGTTACCATCCTAAATCTTAAATCTACCTTGCCAAATTGTCCAAACTGTGTTGTCTCCATTTACGCCAAACTAGTTTGGTAGGCTAACAAATGTTGGTATTTTTTTCGACTGCTCTAGCAGTCTAGTATCATATGCAGTTACACGGGTTCTCGTAGTCTTTAAGTTAGCATTACACATAACAACTAAAAAAATATATAACCAAAATACAGTTGTTCGATATCTAGGAAAAGGGCAGTCATGAATGTTGGCGATTTCACATAGAAATTATGTTCATTTGTCCATTGTCACCTCATAATAACTCTTAAAAAAGGTTATAACATTTTTAGGTAATGTATAAAGATGAAATAACTCCTGTTTGGAATTACAACTTGCAATATAAATGAAGAAGCAAAATAGTATTTTTATAAGAGAATTCAATGTTCCAAACATGGTATGTAGTATGTACATAAATGAAGCCTTAAAGCCCAAAGAGGTAGCAATGCCAGGTATAATAAGGCCCACTGCTTCTTTACTCCTTAGTCCTTATTCCTTAACGCTAAGAAAGAACATAAGTTATAAGTGTTTCAAAAAAATATGACAATCATTTATTGCTCAAATTTAAGCCAAGAATAATTTTTTCTAGATAGAACTCTACACTTTAGCCTCATATATATTTTGATGTAACTTATATGCATGTTCATATGTGCTGGTAATTATTAACATAAATCTAGTCAATCATGTTGCATAATGCATACTCTCTATGTGGTAATCTTTTTATCCTCTAGGCATGCAACATGATTGATTAAATTTAAGCTCGTGATTACATCTCAAGATCAAACTAACATTGAGAGAGGAACATATATTACGAGCACACATCACCATTTAAGTTACGGACCTAATTGTTCTATTTTTTGAATGGCGATTTTCTTTACGTATGGATTATAGTAAGTCGTTAGAACTTAGAACCAAATCTAACAATTTACATATTATTGTTACAAGAGATTCTTTTATTCGAGATCCAGTCTAACCAATCATTACATAACGCGCAATTCGTATGTGTAATCCAAGAGAATGGAAGAGTCTTGACTTCATCGGTTAGCAAGTCTTTACGAGTTGGTTTTGGATCAAAACATACCTTGTTCCTATAACGTCATATGATCCAAATTTGTTTCAAGTCGACATATTTTAAGTTAACGAGTCAAAATAGACATTTTTCGTCTAGGTCCATGAGACCCACGGCATTTCGGTCATGTCCTACAAAACCAAACATTACTACAGTCCTTCTCATGGCACATAATGACATAAACCATGTTTGATCAACTTTCAATAACACTCCATATAATGTTCAAACATAAATAAATACACAAAATCACACATCTACTTAACTATGTAGCTACATCACAAATATGAAAAAGAAAAATGCTAACACACCCTTGTCTAATTAACTTTTATAACGACAATGATAATGATATAACATCAAGGGCTATAAAAAGTAGGCCCACATTTGCATTTCCATCCTTCAGGCTCATAGTTAGTATACTGAATTCCCACATGGCTTGTTGTTGGCACTTGTGTGGCTTCACATGGACTACAACCATAGCATTTGTGTTCACAAGTTGGTGGTCTTGATCCTATTCTGTTTTCAATCCCTCTTCCATATCTTTCATCTTCATTTTTCATCATATCTTCATCCTACATAGAGTTAAATCCAACATTAGTCATATGGTCTAAGAATAAGGAATTATAGAGAACTACGTAGTCTGTAAGGTATGCACGTGTATACCCAATATTAAACATACCTTGTTTGAAATTCTTGTAAACGGCATTGGATCGGGGGCGATGCTGAATTGAGAAGACATGATATATGACGTGCCTATTGATCAAAAGATTGCATTAGTACATAAGACTACATAAATGTGTCTATTTTTGGTGCATTGATATTCAAAAGGTTTCAAGAATCATAAAACATAATACCAACATAATGAAACTAACTAACCTTGATTTGTAGGGACAAAAGTTGGAGGGACATCATTTGGTCCCAAAGGCCTACTAATTACTCCCATTATGTACATCATTATCATAACAACCCTACAAAATCTTCCCTTCATTGATGATGAAATGATAATGATGGTGATGGTGATTGTAATGGTATGTTCTTGAATGACACAAAGAAAGATAGATGATGGTTTTACAATTTGAAAGCATGAATCAACATGGTGACATAAGTATATATATACAATGAGCCAATGAGGTGGAGTGTAAAAAGGACCCCTACAAAAGAACCTAAGCAAGAAAAATCCAAAAAAAATATTGGGATTGTCACAATGGTTGCTTTGCTTCACAAACAAGTGATTCTATTTTCTTGCAAAAGATCCAAAAATATTGAATCTTTTAACCTTTTGACAACTCACTAGAAAGATGGTGTAAGTGTGTGTTTTAGTGTGTGTTATATAGAACAACTAACTTATGCATAGAAGCAATCTTGAAGCTAGTTATGTATAGACTGAAAAGCCAGCAGAAACTTTCATTCCACAAATGGAAGTAAAGAAATCAAGTGATCAGAAAGGCTAGAATACTATTTACCTTTTTATATATTTTTTTCACTGCACACCATGCACACCATGTCATCAATGAGTTGGTTAAAAAATTTAATAAATGGGTACTAAGAAAATTTATAAAAAAGTGTACCTAAGAGTCAACTCATGAAGCATTTGATCACATATTTGTGTACCATATATTTCAAGTTTTAATCTGGGCCATTGATGGACTCTTGGTTGGCCCACTTATGACAATAGTATTTATTTAATAGTAGATGATGAGTATTCATTGCTCTTTGGGTACCACTATGTATTCTTCAGTATTTGTACCACGTATAATTACCAATGTACTCAATTTTAATAAGTGTTTATGAAATTTCAAATCTACATTTAATAGCATGTATCATTTATAAGTTTTTTGTGTGACCTTAATGACTAATAGCATGCATATTGTTGATTACAACAAACACGATTTCAAAAAATCAAATGACGATGTAGTAAGAAAACTCGTAGTTTCTCACGTGCATGGCGCCATATCTTCATGTGACGTTTTGGTACATTACTCTTACTAAAAGATACGCACTTATGCGTATCTTTTAGTTTGAATAATTGCATCAAGCCTGTTGGAATTTTCTTTTGTTTGAGTTATTTGGTGTGTTTTAAACCAAATAAATGGATAAAAAAAAAATGTTAAATCTTAACATAGAAACTGATGCAAATTAATACTAGGATGGAGTGAAAGAAGGTTTTAAGGTAATAAATACTTAGCAAGATTTACACTTGTGTTTTTTGTGTGAAACTGTGAAAGAAAACTAGCTAAACCTGAGTAAAAAAAAGGTGCTTTAGACCTTTTTCCATACACAGTAAATAGTAATTAATAGTGATAGGTAGGTATTCATAGGATGAGCAAAGTGCACTGCTTTAGATGCTGATTTGGAATGTGGAGTGGGTAAGCTTTTGCTTAAAAAAGTCAATTTTATTGGATCTATGTATGCTACATATACATTACTTGTCAATTCCAACATAGCCAACTTTTGCAATATTTTGGGGGTAAAGACCATAAAATAACAACTTACTTTTTTCATTTTATCGAGATGAAACACGTACTTTTTTATCAACATTTAAGCCAACGCAACTATCAAGTATTGTTCCGAGATGAAACACCTACTTTTTTATTAACATTTAAGCCAACGCAACTATCAAGTATTGTTCCGATATCAACAAAAAGTTGTTTAAGAAGACAAGGGTAATATAGTCATTTCAAGTATTATTTAATTATTTTATACAACTTTTTGTTGATATCGGAACAATACTTGATAGTTTCGTTGGCTTAAATGTTGATAAAAAAGTACGTGTTTCATCTCGGTAAATTGGAGAAAGTAGGTTGTTATTTTATGGTCTTTACCCATATTTTGGTCATAACAAACTTTAAAGCTAAATGGCTATCATGAGTTAATGATTTTGCCTTATTGGTTTTAGGCATTTTAGACCTATGACATATGAGGTGGGGGTTGGGAGTGACCACTATGAAAATTCAAACCCTCTCAAATTTAGCCAATAAAATTATGCCAACTCAACTTAACCCTCCAGCCCTCCCAATTAGCCCTCACAACCAATTTCACTTGCGCTCATGATTTTCCAGCCCTCCCAAAATTTTCATTTCCCCCCCCCCCCCCCTAAACTATTAAACTACGCAATTTTTAACTAAAACATTTTATAAAAATAAGTTTTAGGAAAAAAAAAAATTGAGGCTCAGATCTGTTTAGACGATGGGAACATGCGGATAAATCAGCCATGGCTGCAAATATTCAAAAGGTTGCAATATTTTACCATCCTCTGAATTTATTTGCCCCGCCAAGATGCAAGATCATCTCTAAATCATGTTCCAATTTCACAATTTGGATCAATAAGAAAAATATCATCACAGCCTCTAATTAATAAAAAAAAAATTCCGGCCAAATTTTCAATATCCGGCCAAACAATATCAAGATCCGGCCAAACATCACAGCCAAACATCACAGCCAACATCACAGCCAAACCTCACAGCCAACATCACAGCCAAACCTCACAGCCAACATCTTTTTAAGCCAAGAAATCCGGCCAAGATCCGGCCAAGAAATCAATGGCCAACGCTCCAATTTGACAAATTCAAAAGAAATAAATGTACATTAAACACCCTTTAAGCCAAAAATCAACGGGTTCAGCAGCGGGTATATAACCCGGTAACCAAACCGTTCAACCTACCCGATGGCCAAAGGAGTGTTCAAACCGGCGGGTTGAGGAGCCTTTTGGGCAGCCCGCCCACCACTCCCAGTACCCTAATAAGCTTAATAAGTTGGATGATGGATAAACTTTGGGCATTTGTGTTCATCTACTACATGTATATGTTCATTTCTTTTTATTCGGAATATACAAATTCATGTGTTCGATATGACTAGTATATATAGTACACGCGCTACGTTCGTCTACAATCTTCTCCGGCAACAAAATCCAGGGGAGTAAATCTCTATGTATGCGAGTGTTTGTGTGTGTGCTCGGGTGTATGAGCAGTTTGTGTGTGTATAAACTTGCATGCGCTAAAATATGGTTGATTGACTGCTAATATTCCATCTACACATTTTCGGGTCAAGTGCTTTATTATCGTACAAACAACGAGGTTTCACTAAACTTACGGTTATATAGGTCACTTGCCCACTTTGTACACGTTCAGTAACACGGTTTCCATCGTTGTTAGTCACTGAAGTACTACTTACTAACCAGTAACCTATATTTACTCGCGTTATTAGTACAATATCCAAATCGAGAAAAGAAGTGAAAGTAGAGAATCACATCCGTCAATTAACCCATACTACAATAAACTTTGGACGACTTCGTACTAGTTTGAACCATTCTTCCCATTCTCATTTCAACAAATTTTCTCATTTGAGATAAACACAACTTATTGGCACTTTTGTGTAGCCATAGTGGAAGTAATATTCAAAAAGACAATGTGTTGAAGCAGGTTTTTGTGTGAGTTGTCTAGAGTAATAAATGTATGATATGGGGATCTGATGGGTCAGTGAAAGATAGATGACCCTTTTGATGGCCTGGGGATATGCTCTCTCATTAATGCTTTCCTTATGATTTTAGGTTTTATCCCAACTACAAGAGTAGCTGGAATTGCTCAGTAGTCATCAGTTGGTTTTAACCAACAGGTCAGACCTTTCAGCCACCAAGTTTTTAAAATCATTTGCTCAGTTTCATAAGTTACAAATTTGAACTTAAACGGATGAGGGCGAGTCTTTGACTCAGATGTACGTGGCCTAACCGGAGTATCTCCGTGACCGTTTCTAACCATTTCCCAGGCCACCTTCAAGATGTGTACCTCGTGAGGTTTGAATTTAGGGCCTCTTGTGAGGGCATCAGGGTGCCTATCCCCTCCTGACCATTGGGTTACTTTGGTGGTGGTTCACGAAACCAACAACTTATGAAACCAATTTAGACATTTCAAAACAACACAGCTTATGACACCAAAGGATAGCAGAATATCTCCATCTGTTTTTTACTTTTATCTTAAATGGATCATATGGTAAAAAAACACAAAAAAAGAGCAGCTAACTAAAAAAGTCAAATGGGTCGAACTGCTTGAAAGTCGACTAAACTCTAACTGTAATAGTAAAATGGGGCAAAAAGATTGTTTACGGGTCAACCAAACCTGACATGACCCGTTTAAAATCCGTACTAAGTGACCCGATTCACGAAGACTTGTAACGATGGGGGCAAGTGAATAATCAAACAACAACATAGTTGACTTGTATTATTTGTCTAAAAGTGATTGTCAACGATAACATTATAGCAGCTAGAAACTTATAAACTAGTGTTCCATATGACAATGTTTTACAAACAAAAGTGATTACCACTTTTTAGATTTTACTTGTTAGGATGAACTACTGCTTCAACAACGGCCTCAATCTCTTCCTTGGTTCTTTCAAGAAACCCTGGTCCTTTGACTTTTTCTACCGGGGTGTCTTCGTTAATGTCATTGCTTGTTCCATGCGTTTCCTTGTCATGGCTTGGTGAGTTCTTGGTCTCATCCTTGCCTTTTTCGATCAAGTTCTTAATATTTGCTTCTTCCTCTATGACATTAAAACAACAATGTTATTTATACATACAAACATAAATGTGATATATACACGATAATCATGCACATATATTCATCTATAGACGTGTACAAAACAAATGAGTCCATACACGTTCCCGACAAGTTCAGGACTACGTACAAATCTAGATATAACAAGTCAATCTAGTCATTCAAAGTGGTTGCAAGCGAAAATGAACTTATTTCACACAGCATTACTCCCAACTGTTAATGGAAGAAGATATATTCAATCTTCGGGGTGTTTGGAATAGCTTATTAGAAAGAGCTTAAGATGTTTCAAAGAAATTAATTACACATAAGTAAGCAGCTTAGGTTAGGAACTTAGGATATGTAAACCCATAAGTTCTTGCTCAGGATTAGCCTATACTGGTTATATGACCAAAAAGAAAAACAAGCTTAAGCCAAACAAGCCCTCCAATAAGCTCCTTAATGCGCTTATTGTGCTTTGCAACAGCAATAAGCTAATCCAAGCACCCCCCTTCACGGGTGTTCGGCATTATATTCTAAAACTAACCATTTAATTATCACGTTTTCAAATCGCAAATAATCAGTTTTTAGTGGCTTGTATATATTAAAACAAATTCATATTATGCATACTTTCAGATATGTTATGACGGAAGGAGATATCGCCACTTGACAGAACTTAAAGTGGATATTCCAGTTTCCAAATACAACAAAATAAGTTTAATGGCATGATATATTTTCAGATACAGAATCAATGAGACCCCTTATAAAGAATAGCAGATAATAAAATTAAAAACGCATTTATGCAAGCAACCATTATTATTTACAGAACTGAGTATGATCTCTGTCGTTGTCAATTGAAGACGTACAAACTAGTACTGTACAAAAGGAAACTGAACTTTTGGGATGAAGTGCTAAATCCAGCCAAAATGAACTTGTTTCACACAATGTTATCCTTAACTGTTGATAGTAACGATATATGCAATTTAGGGTGTATCTGGATTAGTTTTTTAAAAGAGCTTAAGGGATGTCTGTGTTAGCTTATTCACCGGGCTTAGGAGCTATGTAAATTTGGAAAAGCTCATAGGGCCACTTTGTTACGCTTATGAGCTTATGTACATTTGGAAAAGCTCATAAGCCCATCTTTTTCGGCTTATGAGCTTATGTACATTTAGAAAAGCTCATAAGCCCATTTTTTTGGGCGTATGAGCTTTTATGACAACAGATAAGCCATAAGCTCAACTCAATAAGCTCATAAGTTAATAATAATGAGCTTATGAGCTTTTTGATATGTAAATAAGCTCTAATCTCAGTAAATAAGCTAAACACACCCTTAATAAATTGTTTCAAAAAGCTCAACCAAAAAAAAAATTCCACACAAATAAGTCAATAAGCACTCCAATAAGCTCCTTAAATGGGCTTATCCTGTTTTGAAACTGTAATATTTCTAGCACTTTTCACATATTACTATCTAACAAGTTAGTGGTCATTTTTCCATAATACTATATTCTTAAAAAAAATCAAAGGTTTCTTATTAAATTTACAATTTTAAGGTCCTGTAACAAATCAACAAGCCATAAAAAAATATGATAACATTGATTGATAAAAAGTTACCAGAGTGTGATTTTGTAGAAACAGATCTTGTATCAGCCATTGTTAACCACTTCAATCAACTTCCTTTTTTTCTGAAAAGAAATGAAGTCGGTAATACACATACTTTTTGGGCCGGTCACTAAGCCCAATTTAGTTTTCTTTATTGGGCTAGTGTAGCAATAAATATTTTGGCCCATAAGAGCACTCCCAATTCCCAACCTTAACAGAGGGTTAAACTTTAACACACTGCCACGTCAGCTGGGCTAGTGTAGCAATAAATATTTTGGCCCATAAGAGCACTCCCAACCCTAACACAGGGTTAAACTTTAACACACTGCCATGTCATCTTTAACCCTTTCATCTTGACTCATTTTAAAACTCTTTGAATCATAACTCACCCTTAACTCACCTTTAAATCAAATATTTTAAAATTCAACCCCTAAACTTATAAATACATCATTTTTAAAAAATAACATTCATTAAAAAAAATATAAACATTACATACTAATAAAAAAAATTACAACGAAATTAAAAAAAAAAAAAAAAAAAAAAAAAAAACAACAATACTAAATCTAAACTCGAGGTTGGAGGTTATATTTTTTTTTGATTCGCTCTTTTTCTTCGTTGATCCAACACACCACGTTTGGATCCTTCCCGTCAGTTTCAATCATCAAAAATTTCATTTCCTCCAACCTTGTTATCGTCTCGTCTTTTATTTGGGCCGCCCGATACGCGGCTTGGGTCGTTTCCCTTTTCAAACGATACTCGGATGTCATAGCCTCCCCGAATTGGCTAGACGAGCTCGTTCCTCCCGTGCTCTCGGATCGAGCTTTCTTTGAAGCACACTTTGTTCCAATTGGCCGTGGTTGTTCATCACGACCAAACAACGCCTCATTTGTTTTGCTTGGGACATCGCCGGTTAAATCAATCCCTTCCGGCGCGTCCCATTTCATATGACCCCGTAAAACCTCCCAAGCCTCCTCGTTGTTAAAAGGAGCGGTTCTGTGCTCGTCCCGATACATTTGTCTGGCACGTTTCAGGATATCCAATTCACTTTCCCCACTTTTTTCTTGGCGTTGGGAACGTTTGTAGTAGGCGTTGAACTTTGAGCAATCACGGTTCAACGTTTTCCATTTACCTTGGATCATATCCTTGTTTCTCTTTTTGAAAATTGAGTATATTAAACTCATTTTTCACCCGTTGCCAAAATGTATCCTTGCTTTGATTTCGACCCACTTGTGAATCCTCCGTCGCGGCAACATAACACGACGCAAATAATTTTTCCTCTTGTGGGTTCCAACGTTTGATGATGTCGGTGTTTTCTTCATCATCCTCCAAAGGTTCGGGGTTTTTTGTTTTTCTGGCCTTTCGTTTGATACACGGCTTGTATGGCTTTGGAGGAGACGTTGGAGTATCGGGAACATCATGGGTTGCGGTTTGAGATTCTTGTGAATGTTGGGTGAATTGAAGATTGGAGAAATTGGTGTTTAGGTTCGATTGTTGTTGTTGTTCGTAATATAGCATTTGTTGATGTTGTTCGTAAAGTTGTTGGCTCGACAAGCCAAGTGGGTTCGGGTTTGAAGATGACCCGGCGTTTGGGTTATTCCACCCGGTGTTTAGGAGATTAAAGAAGGTATCATCGTCGTCGTTTAGGTTGAAGCCGGACATTTTTTTAGTGTGGAAAGGTTGAAGATGAAAGTATATGATGTAGTATATTGATTTGTGGAAGTGTGAAAAAAAATGTGGTGTTAATTAGGTATTTATAGGAGAGTGAAAATGGTTTTGAATTTTTTTTTTACAAAGAGCCATTTCATTTCAACGGCTATAAAATGCAAGGGCCAAAATGATTTTTTTTTTGAAATTAATGGCTAGTTTAGGCCGCTTTTGGGGCTAAAGTGATTTTTTTTTTTTACAAAACGCACCTTTAACGCAGTGTTAATGGTTTAACTCAGCCCCTTACGCTGCGTTAACGCAACTCCCTCTCAACCTTAACGTGGCTTTAACGCACCATTTTTTCACCTTAACGCAGGTCTTGCGTTACCGTTGGAAGTGGCCTAAGACCAACTTACACCTTTTGTCTTATTTTAAAATAAGCAACTTTTTAGAGGGGTTATCAATAAGGCAAAACTTTTATGGGCAAATGACAAAAAAAAATACATCGAACTTGACACTTTTTGTGATTGTGTGTAGACAACTATTTTTTTTTCATTGTAACACAAAACTTGACACTTTTTGTTATTGTATGTATCCACGTCAGCTAAACTTCGCATCATTAGTCCTTTATACTAACGGCCGTTAACTTACAATTCCGTTTTCTTACGTTTTTATACATTTTCATACGTTTTCGTCCGTTTTTTTACGTTTTCGTCTGTTTTTACACGTTTTCGTATGTTTTCTTATGTTTTCATACATTTTTATACGTTTTCATCCGTTTTTACACGTTTTCATCCGTTTTTACACGTTTTCGTCCGTTTTCTTACGTTTTGTCAGTTTTTGCACATTTTTGTTATTTCGTCCGTTTTCTTACGTTTTCGTCAGTTTTTTACACGTTTTTGTCCGTTTTTATACGTTTTTATATGTTTTCGTCCGTTTTTACACGTTTTCGATCTTTGTTATACGTTTTCGCCCATTTTCATCCATTTTTATACGTTTTCGTTAGTTTTTGCACGTTTTCGTCTATTTTATACGTTTTTATACGTTTTCGCCTGTTTTCTTACGTTTTTTTTGCGTTTTCATATGTATTTATTTGTTGTTATAAGTTTTCGTTCATTTTTGTATGTTTTTTACGTTTTCATACGTTTTCATCCAGTTTTTTGCTTTTTGATCCGTTTTTTATACGTTTTCATGTGTTTTCGTTTGTTTTTGCACGTTTTTCGTCCATTTTTATACATTTTCGTTCTTTTTTATACGCTTTCGTCTGTTTTTTTAAAAACAAATAGAACGAATGAAAACATATAAAAACGAGCGAAAACGTATAAAAATGGACGAAAATGTGTAAAACGGTCGGAAACTTATGAAAACGAACGAAAATGCATAAAAACGGACGAAAACATGTAAAAATAGACCAAAACGTATAAAAATGAATGAAACATATAAAAACAAATGAAAACGTATAAAAACGTGTAAAAATCGATGAATACGTAAGAAAATGTGCAAAAACGAACGAAAACATATAAAAACGGACAAAAACGTAAAAAAAAGGACGAAAACAGATGAAAACGTGTAAAAACGGATGAAAACGTAAGAAAATGGATGAAAACTTAAGAAAATGGAGGAAAACGTATAAAAACGTAAGAAAATGGAATTTTAAGTTAATTACTAACGGCCGTTAGTGTAAAGGACTAACGATGCGACGTTTAGCTGGCGTGGATACATACAATAACACAATTCAAAAGTTTTGTGTTACAATGAAAAAAAAATATAGTTGGCTACACACAATCATAAAAAGTGTCAAATTTGATGCATTTTTTTGTCATTTGTCCAAGTTTTATTGACATATTCCAACTCAATCTGAAAAACCAATATGTATTTTTGTTATTGTACATGGAAAATTTTCTATCTTTATTATGGTTAACAATAGAGTAAATTACAAAGATGCTCCATGTGGTTTGCGTTAACTCACACTCTTGGTTCTTTGACTTTTTTTTGCACAGATAGTCCTTAACTCCGAAACCCTTAACACTCATGGTCCTTTGACCAAACGGCGTCAGTTTTGACCGTTAAACATCCTCATGTGCAAGACACATGAGGGTAAAAAGTATCATTTTAATCACCCTCTTTCTCCTTATCTCTTTCTTCTTTATGTGACCCACCACTACCATTTTTCATCTCCTCACCCATAAACACCCAAGTCCCACCACCATTATTTCCGGCCATCTATTTTTTTCCGGCCACCTGAAATTCTGACCACCTCAATCAAACACCCATATTCCTCTTATATTTCCAGCTATCTAATTTTTAGATACACTACCACAAACAGTGCCAAACTACAAACTGAATGAAATTAAACAAAGTCACCAATTCAAATTAAGTAAAAATGATTTAAACCTGAGCCATGTGTTGGGCCATGAAACTAGACTAAAATGTCACTACTCAACTGTGATATAAACACATAACCAAATGGCTGTTTCCATCCACTAAAACACAATTAACACGTGTTACAACTAACAATGCTATTCCATAAAACATTATAATCCACATCCAAATGACTGTCCATGCTACTCAACAAGCACCGCAAACTGAATACAACAAACCACCACAAACTGAATACATGCTACTCAACAAATCACCACCGTGACGAGATCTAAAAAAGAAAAAAGCGAACCCATTTACATCCACCAGTGGATTCAGATGCAGTGGGTCCGAACATAGATAAACTTAGATTGCTTATATTCCAAACCTCATTTATCTAAAGCTACTCATAACATTGTCAATATAATCTTAAGTGCATCTTCACCATCATCAATCCGCCAAATCACCATCATCAGTCCACCAAATCTAGAGCTACTCATAACATTTATCTAAAGCTACTGAATACATGCTACTCAACCACCAAATCGCCACCTTCACCATCATCAATCCACCACTAAACCCCACCGTCGCCACCATCAGTCCACCACCAAACCCCAACCCCGCCACCATCAGTCATCGCCACCATCACCATCATTAGTCCACCACTAAACCCCTACCCCGCTACCATCAGTCTGCCACCAAACTCCCAACCCTGCCACCATCAGTCCACCACCAAGCCCTCACCCCCACGACATCAGTCCGCCAAAAGTGTTGTTGTGTTGTGAGGGTGACGGAAATGACGACAACAATGTTGTAAAAAAACAATTTTGTAAATTTGTGGCTTTGAGAAGAAAAGGAGTATTATTTAGAGAGAGATGGTAATGACTTTGAGTCATGAGATGTGACTCGATTGTGGGAAATAGATGGATATCTGGTACATATTTGTGGCAATTGTTGTGTTCGTGGTGGCCGACCGACAGATCTGGTGGTTTACTTGGTGGGGAGCAAACAAAATTAGGCCATTTATTATTTAGATTTGTTGAGGGTGAGTGGGGATGGTAAGTGAGGTAAAGGATGGCCAGATCCGTCTTGTGGGTGGCCGGATGTAACACCCCCTAAGTACCGCAGCGGAAACAGTAGAATCAAGGGGTATTACTTCATAATACAGATCAAGGCATAGAAAAC
Source organism: Artemisia tridentata subsp. tridentata (assembly GCA_021014915.2). Lineage (NCBI taxonomy): Eukaryota > Viridiplantae > Streptophyta > Magnoliopsida > Asterales > Asteraceae > Artemisia > Artemisia tridentata. Next base: position 329,374,869 of record CP139502.1, read on the forward strand.
GACCTCTAAATGAGACGTTTTGAAAAGTTATCATTCGAATAAATAAAATCAGAGTTTAAACAAGAAATACAAAGCATAAAGATTACATAAAGTTTTCAAAGCAAATCGAATGATAATGATAAAATATGAGTCTCCAAGTATGCAAATGACTCTAGCAATCCACGCATCCACAATAGTAAAACCTAAGATAAACATGCTAAAAGTGTCAACCAAAGGTTGGTGAGTTCATAGAGTTTAGTTTAAAAGTAAAGCATTTAAATAAAGATTTTCCCAACAAAGGCATTGTAAATCCATTCAGTCTCAAGTCCCGCCCATACAAGACTTGCAACATGTGTGTTTACAATCCACTGCTAACATAGTATGTCTATCACGTATCATCCATATAATTGGCCTTCCAACATCGCCATGTTGGGATGTATGTCTGTATCAAATGATAATAGTCTTCTGACATAGCCATGTCAGGATGTATGTCTGAATCGAGTCTAGTCAATATAAATCAAGAATAGGGTAATCAAGTCTGTATACAAGTATGTATGTAAATACAAATAGTGCATATAAATCAAGCGAGTAAAGTATTACTAGGCACGTATCTTACTCAAGTACTATAACTAGAACAGATATATATAGAAATACGTATCAATGTCGTAAGAGTTTTGAGTACTTGCAAAAGTAATTAAATATAGTTTGAGCATGTATCTCCCCCAAAGAGTAAATAAAAAACGTATAAAAGTAGGGGCTATGACTCACCTTGAGTAAGATTTTGAGATGTGAAATATAAAATCAAGTAAGTTATGGCTCCAACACGCGACCTGGATTAACGGTAAAGTCTGAGTTTCGACTGATTCGGTTTAACACGAGTAATGAATGTGAATCGGATAACGGTTTGACGATGAATGAGTTTGATATGCTTAAAATGTTACAAGTCTTATTTTTATCATGTTTATATGTCATTGGTTCTAGAATTTACGTTTCATTAATTGTTGTTGATTACAAATGTTAGTTTAACCGTTAAACGAATAATTAAACGTTAAAACAATTAAAATAGTGCAAATGATACGAACGAAGTGATAAAATTCATGAAATGGTCTTTAAAATATGAATATATTTTACTGATTTCTATAATTAACATTTCCCGATTGGTTGTTTTAATTAAATCATTAAATAAGTCGTTAAACGTCCGTTAAGTATTTTTACGCTGAAATGAATAAAAATATGCATACGATATGAATGGGTGGTGAAATTTATGAAACGGAGTTAAAATATGAATATGTTAATGGTCAGCCCTTAACTTTTACAAAAATTACATTTTAAACCCTAACGGTGTAGTTTTTGCACCGTTAGTCCTTCGTTAATCAAAAGTTACATATTAAACCCCTAAAGGTTCCAATATTACATTTTATGATTCAAGTTTACTATATTTATCATATTAGCCCTTAAGTTACTGTTTTGGTAGTTTATACCCTTATTTTACACAGTTTGCAGTTTTAGTCCCTTAACTTGAAAACGCGTTGCAAGTTTAGTCCTTTTTTCACAAAAATGATGGGAAAAATATTCTAAAAATTTATATAAATTTATTAAGCTTATTACAACTTATTTCAATTGCTTATTACTGAAAATAGCTTATTTTTACTCTATTGGGTCAATTAACGAGACATATTTAAGCCCATTAAGAAATTTAGAGGCGAGGGATTGAAAATAGTTTTGGGCCTGGACTTGGGCTATTTTTGTGATTCTAAAAATGTATCTTATGGGCCTATTGGACTGCTTAATCTCTATTGCTTATTGGGCTCAATTTAAGCCCACTTCGGAAACTTAATTATTTTCTGAAATTATAATACGTGTAACTAGTGCTATGTTGACTTGGTTTGAGCTAATTCGAGTGTTCATACGAGCTTATGGGAGAAAGTTTAAAGTACGAAACATGTAGTTTGCTAGGGGGACTATTGAATTGTGCAAAAAGATTGGTAAGTTATATGTGAAAAATCGAAAATAGGTGGTGTGTTATCAGGCATGTCGCACACTTTACAAACATGAAAAACACTTAGAAAAATTCTAAGTGTTTTTCTACCCGGTTTGACTTCTCCCAAGTTTGGTTCGAATCAACTTAAACTGAGCTTGTACACGACATGTTGTGATGTTATTAATGTTTCTAAGCTTGTTATGTCATGTGTCAAGTATCGAATATGTATATAAGAATTAATACATGTACGTTAAATAAGAAAAAAAAAGTTTTACGATCGATAATAAAAGTGAAGACATGCATGGGATTATTTCCTACGTTAATATGAATTGAAAATATGTTAAAATGACTTACAAAGAGTGGAAAGGAGTTGTTGTACGCAGGAAAAGGCCAGAAACCAAGAATACGTTCTCAAAACCAAAGCGTATATGTTTTTACACTATTCGACTTGATATATCAAACCCGATCGTTAGAAAGTCTTCTGATCCTTGAGGACTTGATCAAATGAGTATGGAACAATGTAGGAATGCTAGTGTACGAATGAGAGTGGGTGATGAATGAGATACAATCTTATTCGGTTTATACAAAAACCGTATTTATTCTTTTGTTAGTTTATATGATGAGTGGAGACCAAATGATTCCCAAGATGCCATGTTTTCTGTTAAAAGGAGTTGTTATGAGTTGGAAAAGATGTGGAGTGGGAGCTTTATGTTGTTCGATTGGATAAAGAAATCAAAAGGGTGTTTGTTGTTCGATCGGAAAAAAAAAGAAACCATTTGCCATTTTTAATGTGTAGGACTTTTGGGATGTGTTTAAAATATGTTTTGTCCCCGTAATATGAATCAACAACACTTTAGAAATGGTTAGAAACTGGTCTAGCTCGATTTGGTTTTGTTTTGAATGATTTTCTAAAAATTTGAATATCAGGTATACTAGTTTGATAGCATTTTGCTTTTGATTTCAAAATGTGGTCAAATGATCGAGTCGCGAAGTGAAATTTGAATCTGGAGATTCTCGAATGTCTTGAGAATCATAATGTGAAATTTTTTTGGTGAGTCACATGTCGAATTCGAAAGAAAAATCCAAAACTAGTCGGGTTTTAGAACTAGTCGAAATAAAATTTTTAGAGAAATTGAAGTTGGGCCGAAAATGGTGTTGGGGTAAGGAAATAGGCCGATGAACAGTGAACTGGTTTGTGTTTTGTGCTATTAGTTAATTTTTGATTTCGGGAAATCCGTGGTTCGCGTGTGAGCTCGTTTTGGGTTTTTGAAAATAAAATCTCGTTTCGAATTATATTAACGTAATAATTAAAATTTAAAATTTAAATTTACCCGGGAAAAGAGCGAAGTGAATAGTAATAGTAAATAGTATTTAATTAATTGTTACGAATAACCGAGGGATTTTTTAGATTGCTACAGCGGATTGCCGGATTCCGTCATGTGGGATGGCCGGATTCCGTAGTGTGGGATGGCCGGGTTAGATGGTGGGTGACCTGTGGCAGAGGAGAGAGAGAGTGTGTGACAGAGATATGTGTGAGAGAGTAACACTTTTGTGTGATAGATATTTATATGTGATAAAGGAAAAAGAAAAAAAGAAACGAAAAAAACTATATTGCACATGAGGGGTGTTTAACAGTCAAACCTATTGCCGTTTGGTCAAAGGATCATGAGTGTTAAGAGTTTCGGAGTTAGGGTCTATCTGTGCAAAAAAAAAAAAAAAAAATAAAAAAAAAAAAAAAAAGAAGACCAAGAGTGTGAGTCAACACAAACCACATGGACCATCTTTGTAATTTACTCTTAACAATATCTTAATTACGTCAAAAATATCTCAATTAGTATATGTCTAATAATGTCATTTAAAAGGACACCGTTGCATGGGTCCAACCCAATAATTGCTGGTCCGTTTTGTTTTTTATTGTGTTCTTTTTTGTTTTTCTGTTTGTTTAAATAACTTATAATAATAAAAGAAAACGTTATACATAATATCGTATCTGCAATTGATTGCTTTTTTATTTTTATTTATTTATTTATTTATTTTTTATTTTTTGAACAGAGATCACGTTGCTTGAGTCTTTTGAAACTTGCGATTCCTGCATCATAAGAATATATAACAAACAACTACTGTTTCGCTAAAAATGCCAAACCATGCACCTTAAACATGCTATAAAAAACCGACACGCATTTACGTGCATGACCAACGCCCCGCCGCAACGCGACGAGCCGAAGCCATCCTCGTTGTATTAGAGTTATCTTGACTTTATTAAATGATAGAAGAAAATAGTTAGCCCAAGCCTGGTCTGTAGGGTTTGGGTCAATTAAAGTTATGTCTATGCATACTATACTACATTTGTAATCTATAAATAGTGATAAATAATAAAGTATTATCTACGGGTTTCTATCATCTAACACTCTCCTATTTTGGACCCTATCAACAAGATTTTTTTAAAAGAAATTCATCTACCTAGTTAATTGGATTGGTCATAAAATACATGGTTTAATATGTTAAATTGCTTATGTAAGTTTATTGGCATCAAAACAGTTGGTCATTTTTACCTTTATAGATAGGCTTACTTAGTTATTGCTTCGGGTTTTTTGGGAGCTCATGCGTATCTTGAATGTTTTTTCCGCTTTCATTAGAGCTTGAATCATAAATAGGTTAGTCGATCATAGTTCTTCATTGATCGCTTACGAAAAGAGGTGTTTGCCGTATTCCTGTTTTATCTTCACTTAATTATATTCTTTATTGATCGCTTTCGAAAAGAGGTATTGTATGGCCTATATTTAACATAGTTCTTAGAGCTTTTCTAACAATCGTATAAGGTCCTACACACTTGCAGCCAAATAGCGAATGTCCAAATTCAAAACTCTATAATATTGATCCTAAATTAAAAAATTTGGTTTAGGTATTCAATCTCTATCAACATGGTAGGTTTGAAATGGTATCATCACCTCACAGCTTAAAAACGCATAAGTTCAAAGAGGTATTATATTCTCCGTACGAAATTGGAATGAGTTGTGTTATACAAATCCTCCCTATATTGTCATATAAGGGGGGGGGGGGGGGGGGTTGGTCAAACCGTACAACTCACGATGCACACCATACAAACCGACAATGCATGCAATAATTAGAAACCCTCCATATGGGAGGGTCCAAATAACTTGCCCCAATTGGAATATAGCACACGATACAATAAGCGCTAAATTCAAGTTGAAACAGGCGACGTAAGATGACCCATTATGAATACCTTGGATGTTTATTGACCAGGGCCGTCTCTGAGGATTTATGGACCTAGGCCGAGCAAAAAAAAAGAAGAGCCCGGAGGCTAGGTGCAACAAATTATATAATATAAACTAAAATAAAAAAACGATGATAAATGTTATATCAATAAACATAGCAAAAGATATGTAAGTGGGCTTTTTTATGTGGGTTAATTTATATGGTTTAATTTTTGGATGATTATTAAGATTTGTAATGGACTTAGTTAATTACATATACAATTTTTATATATATATACATTAAAAAAAATTAAAAATTGGGCCCCCTAAAAAATCGGGCCTCGGCCGGTCACGCACTTCGTCCCACTGTCTAGGCCGGCCCTGTTATTGACTAATACGAGGACTTGTAAGTTGTGCTGGTAATACCTTAACACAAATTGAATTAAACGTGTCCTAAAATATTAGAAGACACTACTAGAAAAACTCCCACTGCCTTGCCAAAAATTGAGCAGTTATCATTTACAACAACTATACCAACGAAATATGTGAACTCAAGTTATGGGTATTGTTCAAGCTTACCAACGAAATATGTGAACTCAAGTTATGGGTATTGTTCAAGCTCAGGAACTATTAATTATTACTTAGAATTTGCTAACAACCACCTTATGGGTATTGTTCAAGCTTACCTTATTTAAAAACATTTTTAAAGATGAACTCACTTGATTTAATACATATCTAATTAAAACCTACGTACCTTAATTATATGTGTTGAAATCATGTATTCATGGAAATGATGAGTTTTATTTTGAAAACACTGTTAATTAAGGGACGCTAAACAAAGTTTTCACAATTATTCTAATACAAGCTAAAGGAAATTTTGTTGATATATATGAATGATTCAAATATATATGGTACTTCACCAATAGATTTCTTCATGTACTGAATGAACATGAATATATAAAAATTAATATACAATAATCCATTAAGCTATATTTTCTATTCTAGGTATTTAATATTACAAATATCGTGACTTGATTTAGCTCTAGATATATTACTCTATAACTAAACATGTTTTAGACAAAAGTCCCTCGGCATGATCCACCTTTTGTGCTGTGAGAACTCATGTTTAAGTAGATTGTTGGTGTATGTGCCCGAACGTCATACCTCGTCCGGACCGTACTCCACGGTGTCCGGACATATTATCTCGTTCGGACATATTATCTCGTTCGGACTATCTCACCTTCGGACACACATACGGAGCGGCCCGCCGCCATCTACAGTAACCAGTCTCATCAACCACTGACATCCCAGATTTCCCGGGATCCTGTCTCCCACAGGCCCTGACACCTACCTTATAGGTCAGACATAGGTCAACTCGCTTGGTCCCGAGGTAAACAGGTACAGTAAGTGTGGGTAGTATAAATACCCACACCTCATTTATGATATGCATTCAATTTTACACCTACCACTGTTACTCTCATATCACTGTTCATACTACCGAATACTTATCCGCACGCCGGAGGTTGGTCCTGGGATCAAACCCGGGACGAGCCTAACGTGTGTTCTTCTTGTGTAGGAGTGAACAAAGTCCGAAGTAGCTCACCCGAAGGACGAAGCATAGAAGTAGGACCCTACCTGCAAGGATTTACTTCAACAAATTGGCGCCATCCGTGGGACCCGCTATTCAATCTACTAGAGCATTGACATGGCTGGTCCTTCCTTTACTCCCCTCCGTTTCGGAGATGGAGGGAATGAAACAAACAATGACAACCGATACGAAACCGATAACATCTCAGACCCTAACGAGACCGACAATATCCTTCAACCAAACACCGTCAACCGATACGAAACCGGTAATGTCCGGAGCCTGAACGAAATCGACAGCACCCTTCAACCCAATAACAACAATCGGGATGAAACAGGTAACATTCGAAACTTGAATGAAGGCCTGGGCGAAGAGTCCCCTGGTCTTCGAGAAATGATTGCTGCACAAGTGGCGTCACTGACGGAACTTATCAAAAAGCACAACGGGCTGAGCGCGAGTGCTCTCAAGCCGATACGATTAAACTTTGAAGACGAAGAGAATGCGAGTCATGTAAAGGACAAGGGGAAGGATGATGATTTGCATAAGCCCTTTAAAGAGACGTCGAGATCGCCGTTCACTCGTCGCATTGTGGAATTCTCCGGACCGAGCCACACCATGCCGCTGAACATGAGATTTTATGATGGCTCAACAGACCCGAACGACCATCTCACCAGGTTCACTGGAGCTGCAAATCAGGGGGAATGGCCGATGCCCGTATGGTGCCGTATGTTCCAACAAACATTGGATGGGGCCGCAGGTGGATGGTTCGAAAGGTTGGAACCTGGAAGCATTGACAGTTGGAACGAGTTGAGGGAACAGTTTTCCACGAGGTTTGCGCTCAGAAAGAAGTGCATAAAGAACCCCACAGAGATCACGAAAATCATCCGTCGGGCTCACGAGTCCCTTCCCGACTTTAAGGAGAGATGGACGGACGAAGCAAGTTACATAAGCGGTGTACCGGAAATTATGAGAATCTCAGCTTTCATGAGCGCACACAAATGCCCGACTCTCGCCAAAAAATTCTCTGATAGGGTTCCGCGTACGGTCACGGAAATGTTTACCAGAGTGGACGACTTCATAAGGTCTGAAGAAGCGTTCCGTAGCACGGAACTACCGAAGGGTGAAGGTTTCGACTCAAACAAGAGAGGAACCCAGGGTTTTAAAAACGACAGACCACGAGTGGACCGCCGAAACGATCACCGGCAGAAAGACACATTCCATCCCTACGCGGTTCCCCTCAGAAGCTACCCTCGCAATGACCTCCCCCGTAATGACCTACCCCTCTTGGACTACCGTCGCAATGACCCACCTAGACGACCCATCGGATTGTGGCCGTTGACTAAGCCCCCCAGGGAAATCCTCGCTACCGAACACCATTTGAACTTGCCTCTCCCTCGCCCAACTGGAAATAGAGCGAAAAAGGAAAATTTGGACAAATTCTGCGAATACCATCGGGAAAAGGGACACTTTACCAACGATTGCCACCAGCTCAAGAAACAGCTATCATTCGCTATGGAGTCCGGAAAGCTGGACCATCTCTTGAAAGACTTCAGACAACGAGAAACGGAGAGAGATAAAGACCAGCAACGAAAAAATGATAATGGGAAAGCCAAAGTAATTAATCTGATAGAAAGCTTACATAACAGCCGGAAACCAAGGGTCGGGCAGGGAAACGAGAAGTGGATGAACGTACCAATAATTCCCCCCCCCCCCCCCCATTTTATGCGGAAGGTTATCACATGAACCACTCGTTATAGAAGGTAATATTGAAGGAAGGCTCGTCCGGAGGGTACTCGTGGACGATGGGTCGTCGGTGAACGTTATATACGAACACTGTTTTGACAAGCTTGACGTCGAAACGAGGACCAGGATCAAAGCGACCCGCACCACCTTGACAGGTTTTTCGGGAGAAGGGAACAGGCCGAAGGGGAAGATAGTTTTAGAAGTATTTTTGGGCGGTTGTGGAAAATACAGAAGATCAATCATGAAATTTTATGTCATACAATCTCCATCATCGTACGACGCGATATTAGGGAGAGCTGGTCTTGGAGAGCTACGGGCAGTCACATCGATAAGCCAATCCATGATGAAGTTCCCTACCCCAAGAGGGATCGCAACCCTGACTACACAGCCAACTGCGAAAGTCGAACATCAAGGCTTACGAAAAAGTCGACCAAAAGCGGCCCCCAAGAGCTCTAAAGAAAACGACATTGCCGGACCTGCACTGCTGACGGAATACATGGGCCTCTCACAAAGAACTTTCAAGGAGAACAAACAAGGAAGCTTTGACTCCAAAACCTTCACATAAAGGCTTTGGCTTCAAAACCTCGTTCAAAAAAGGGGGGAGAGCAGCACCGGACGGCTGGGACGATACCGTAATGGATGTACAATGAAGTTTACTTTAAGAATTGTCTTTTGTGGAAAATGTAAACTAACACTCATTTGTACCTGTAATAATCTATGATCTACTCAGTTTGTCGGCCCAAATTATGTTACAATTGCAAGATGTCATGTACCAACAGATTCATCGGATTGTGGAAAACACTCCCTCCCTCGTGAGTGGATCGTGAAATCACTCTGGCCAATAAGTTCATCGGATTGTGGAAAACACTCCCTCCCTCGTGAGTGGATCGTGAAATCACTCCGGCCAATAAATTCATCGGATTGTGGAAAACACTCCCTCCCTCGTGAGTGGATCGTGAAATCACTCCGGCCAATAAATTCATCGGATTTTGGAAAACACTCCCTCCCTCGTGAGTGGATCGTGAAATCACTCCGACCAGTAAATTCATCGGATTGTGGAAAACACTCCCTCCCTCGTGAGTGGATCGTGAAATCACTCCGGCCAATAAATTCATCGGATTGTGGAAAACACTCCCTCCCTCGTGAGTGGATCGTGAAATCACTCCGGCCAATAAATTCATCGGATTGTGGAAAACACTCCCTCCCTCGTGAGTGGATCGTGAAATCACTCCGACCAGTAAATTCATCGGATTGTGGAAAACACTCCCTCCCTCGTGAGTGGATCGTGAAATCACTCCGGCCAGTAAATTCATCGGATTCTGGAAAACACTCCCTCCCTCGTGAGTGGATCGTGAAATCACTCCGACCAGTAAATTCATCGGATTGTGTAAAACACTCCCTCCCTCGTGAGTGGATCGTGAAATCACTCCGGCCAATAAATTCATCGGATTGTGGAAAACACTCCCTCCCTCGTGAGTGGATCGTGAAATCACTCCGGCCAATAAATTCATCGGATTGTGGAAAACACTCCCTCCCTCGTGAGTGGATCGTGAAATCACTCCGACCAGTAAATTCATCGGATTGTGGAAAACACTCCCTCCCTCGTGAGTGGATCGTGAAATCACTCCGGCCAGTAAATTCATCGGATTCTGGAAAACACTCCCTCCCTCGTGAGTGGATCGTGAAATCACTCCGACCAGTAAATTCATCGGATTGTGTAAAACACTCCCTCCCTCGTGAGTGGATCGTGAAATCACTCCGGCCAATAAATTCATCGGATTGTGGAAAACACTCCCTCCCTCGTGAGTGGATCGTGAAATCACTCCGGCCAGTAAATTCATCGGATTGTGGAAAACACTCCCTCCCTCGTGAGTGGATCGTGAAATCACTCCGGCCAATAAATTCATCGGATTGTGGAAAACACTCCCTCCCTCGTGAGTGGATCGTGAAATCACTCCGGCCAATAAATTCATCGGATTGTGGAAAACACTCCCTCCCTCGTGAGTGGATCGTGAAATCACTCCGGCCAATAAATTCATCTTATGTACGCAACGAATTATAGTAGACACACCGGAAAATCAAACAACGGCAAAAGCGATAGGCAAAGAAGATACGTCGCACCCCGATGTCCGAATCATCAAATCAGTCCATTCCGAATAAACAAGCGGGTCAAGCTAAAAAAAAAAAAAAAAAAAAAAAAAAAAAAAATGGGGAGGAGACACCAGTCACGAGCAACCGTATGTAGCGACCTCATTCACAACGGAAAAAATGCCAGTATACTGGACCGCAGGGACTCCAACAACACTTGAAAATAAAAAAAAATATATATGTGTATGTATTCAAGAAACAGCTCAACAAAAGGTGAGCAAGACCGCCAAGCTTATGAAGATAAGGATACCATGCGCCGTCCTAGATAGTTCAAACAAGCAGTGATCACACGCACAAACAAGATATTCGTACAAATAATATAAGCAAGAGTTATCCCAGCAAGTCTAAGAACAATGTCTTCGAACAGTCACAACCAAATTATTACACAACATATAACCACAACAATTATTATCGTTACATTCATCAGAGAAAAGAAATAAATAAAACAATCACGAGCCTTCACCCGCAACATTATCGACAACGGAGGAACCTTCACCCGGGTTGCGCTTGGCCCCGGAGGACTCTCCGACCCTCTTAGGCGGGCCGGCTACCACGGGCTTCGGTTTGGGAGCACCAACGGCAGGCACGAGGTACATGAGGTCACCCAATGGCATCCGGTACGAGTCGGCAAGCTTCTGAATATACGGATACTGGGCATCAAACAACTTCACATATTCTGCCTTCCAGATCCGAGGGGCCTCCATGTTAAGCTTGTCGAATTTACCCAGAAGTCGCTCATGATGATCTTTCTCTCGTTCGTAAGCAAGACCATCCAGGAAACCTGCGGTGTACGCCAAACCATAGACCCATCCCATTTTTTCCTTGTACTCAGAGCTACAAAACAACCGCTGACAAGCAGTCGGAAGAAGATCCTTCACAACATTTTGACGCTCCATCTCCAATCGTCCGACCTCAGCGAGCAAATCCCTATTTGCTCCTTCTACTTTCCCCAAGGCCTCATTCTTCTTCGCCATCTCTTGCTCCAGTCTGTTAACACCCTCAACATGAGACTCAGCTGTTTTCTTCCAGTCATCTCTCTCTTTCTCTATCTCAGCCAGTCGAACAGCTAAACTCTCCTCTCGCCCCGACATACCAGCCCTCACATCAGCCAACTCTCGCTTGAGTGCATCAAACTCTTCAACTAACCGCACATATCGACCATGCTCCGCTCCGTGCTCCACCACACTGTTTTTATATGTCCGGTCCAGCTCCCTATGCTCACCAAGCAATTGGTTGAAGCGACGAAGTAGCTCAGCCTGCATGGCTATCCCACCCCCGGATTGTTCATATGACCGATGAACCAGCTGGTTATCGGTCAAACCTTCCAACACAACCTTCTCAGCCGGAGGTGTGAGGTGTGCCATCAACTCCAAGCAAGCCCTATAGGAGTCCAACCGGACGTGATCGGGAAGAGACCAGCCGGGGGCAAAAATTTCTCCCTCAAAAGTGCCTTCATCTGCCACAACACCAAAAGTTACTCAACAAAAACAAGGTCATAACGCGTAGTATCACAAGGCGGGTTTATTTTACCTTCTCCGGCCGACGGATCTACCGTGGAAGGTGGCGGGGAATGCATGGAATGATCCGAATGATCTGTAAAACCAACAAGAAAACATAAACACAACGTGTATACAAAAGAAAGGGAAGAAATACTAAATGTAACACCCCCAAATTATCGCAGCGGAACGATAATGTCATTGGGATGCTACTTCAGGGCACAAAGTACAAGATATAGAGAACGACCTCTAAATGAGACGTTTTGAAAAGTTACCATTCGAATAGATAAAGTCATAGTTTACAAGCAAAAGATCCCAAAGTAGAATAGTACATAAGTTTTTAAAGTATATCGAATGGTAAATGATAAAAGCAAAAGTCTTCATAAAAACGTGCCCTAAGACTCTCTGCTCCATGCATCTGCTATCACCTTACTAACCTGAGATAAACATGCTAAAAAGTGTCAACACAAAGGTTGGTGAGTTCATAGAGTTTGTTATAAATAAGTTGAAAAGCGTTTAGAGAAAGTTTCCACAGCATAGGCATTGCAAATCCACTCAGTTCCAAGCCCCGCCCATTCAAGACTTGCAACCTGTGTGTTTACAACCCAATGCTAACATAGTATGAGTAAGACATGTGCGTATACGATGTGCGTTCTATAACACTAGAAGACCTTATGCTGCTCACGAGGAGACTTATCAATGCTGCTCACTAGGAGACTTATCAATGCTGCTCACGAGGAGACTTATGTTCGGCTACCCCAAGTGTTTGATACTTAGGTCCGCGATATGATTCGTTCGGCTACCCCAAGTGTTTGATACTTAGGTCCGCGATATGATTCGTTCGGCTACCCCAAGTGTTTGATACTTAGGTCCGCGATATGATTCGTTCGGCTACCCCAAGTGTTTGATACTTAGGTCCGCGATATGCTTTCAAGAATAACGCAAATAAGTTTAACACAATCATGTATGTAAGTAAGCAGTTTAAGCATGTATCTCCCCCAAAGTTCAAAACGTATAAAGTAGGGGCTATGAAAACTCACCTGATATGATAGCACAATAACCACAAAGGATATGATGAAAATGAGGCTCGGTCTCAAACTGCGACCTATGATGAATGATATGATCTAATATAAGTAACTGAAATGCTTCTACTCATGCATTTACGTATGTTAACGATACCACTCGTTGGTTTTGAAAATAATGTTTATCGTCGAAAACTACATTTTTGACATCTTGGCAAGTCATGTACTATATTTCGTGTAAAAATGTTGAAACGTTACTCCACGATCCTCTTTTGGTGTTTTATTGTCAAATAAAATAGTTTCGTCGCGAAATAATACTTTTACAACTGGTGAAAATATGACCGAACGGCCTCGGAAAGCTAGTCGCAAAATATTGTACGTTATGAGTTAGGAATAGAACTTGACATTTTTGAAATCCTTGTGACATAATCTCTCAGCCGTCTCTTTTGACTTTTGATCATACGCGTCTCGATCATGTAGATAATCGGTCATCAACTTGGCGACTTGCTAGTTTTACACTTTTTATTTTTATATAATGGTTGTTTTTGGCGATACTAGGAAATTCATAACTTACTCGATATAAGTTCAATCAACAAGCGGTCGATTGATTTGGAAAATAGGCCGGGAATACTTCGTTTCACCTCAAGGAGTTTATGGCCCAAACCGCCTCGCTCAACGGGAAAATAGCTCGTAAGATGGTGCCTCGCAAAAACTGTTTACACTTAGAAAATATTGGAATTATAGTGAGGCTGTCAAAATAAGTTTTGTTAGTCGGATTTTCAGAAATTCATATCTTGGTCGTTACAAGTCGGTTTTCAACGTTCTTTATATCCACGCGATCGTCATAACATGAACTAACATATTCTCAGTGGCTCGGCTCAGCTAGACTACGGCTAACGCCTCGTTCTGTCCCCTGAAGTTCGGCCAACAGCCCGCATTTTCTGAAAATAATAGTTTTGCGTTGCTAACTTTAAAACATCGTATCTCCTTCGTTATAACTCGGTTTTTAGTGATTCAAGCGACCACGTTTTCGTGTTTGAGAGTACTTTCTAAATATGAAAGCTAAAATAACGCCATGTTTACTGATTTTTCCAGAGTTTGAGTTTTTGGACAGCAGGTATGTAAATACGTTATAAACTCGTTTTCTTGGTTCGCGGCTTGATCAAACAACTACAACACAACTCCAAAAGTACACACATCCTACCATACACCTTCTTAAGGTGTCATGGTTCCTAAACATCACTAAAAATAGTGGGCTTCGCGGGGATGTTAATAAAACGTACAGATCTAGGATTTGAGATAGTTTTAATGAAAAATAAAACAAGTGGTATACATAACATAGGTTTTGCATGGATAGCTCTCAAAATAAATAGGAAATATATCAATATAAGAACAAAGGGAGTATGAAAAGATCAAAAATAGTGTTCTTGAGCTTACTTGATGATTGGTGAGCTAGGATGAAAAACGACCACAACCTTGGAGTTTTTATTACAAAACTCTAACAAGGAAGGTATTCGGGACTAGAATATAACTTGATCTTCAAAAAAAAATGGGATCTCCTTTGTTCTTGGTGTTGTGCCGTGAGCTAGAGAGGGGAAGGGAGAGAGTTTGCTTTGTTTTGGCTAGTGAAATGTTATGGAAAATGTTAAGGAAATAAAACTAGTCATAAGTTAACTTAGCATTTAAGAGATTTTGGAGTATTAGGCCAATAAATGGGTCAAATATGGGCGGCAAGGCTTCCTTAGGAAGCTTTGTGATGAGATTTTTTTGTAGAAATATTTTTAGGATAAGTCTTAGTTAGTTTAGTGTGTAATTTCGGCGTTATCGGGTACCGGGTTATCTGAAAATAAAACGCGACGAATAAAAATAAAATTTGACAAAGTTGTAAAAACTCATAAAATCTTGTTACTGATAAGAATCGGGTGCTAAAATAGTGTTCGTGATAAAATATCGCAAACCGATGGGGTTATAAGCCCTAACCGGGAAAATATAGCAAAAGGTTTCAAAACACCGAGTAAATTAATAATATAATTTTTATATCATTAAAAATAGCATGAAAGTATGTTAGGATCATAATCGGGAGCATTTGAGTATAATATTAGTAGTAATGACTGAGTGGTATTGTTTAACGAACATACGTAAATTGAAATGATGAAATCCCGTGCATAGTAAAGACTCGAAAATGCGAATTGTGACACTAAAGGCCATGCCTTACCATCAGAAGAAGATGGTTGATTGTCCGTGTGGGTTTCTTGGGCGGGTTGCTTTTCAAGATTGGTCTCAGCAGTGTGCTCATGCTCGTTTCCCTCACCCACAACCTGCTTCTCCGGCCCTCTCCCTTCCCCCTGGTTCCCCGCGGTATCCTCAACCACTTGCGGTTCAATATGACGAAGGGGGGATACATCGAGAGTTCGGTCAGACGGCACTTCGTCATCTTTCCGCTTGATTTTCTTCTTCTTGCGAGACGTCGTAGTCTCCCACGGTCCCTCAGCATTTCTTTTCTCTCCCGCAACCCCAGCTTCCGTCTTTTTTCTCTCCTTCTCCTCTCGAGCAGTTAGCACGTTCAAATCTGCCTTCTCAACTACCTTTTGTAAAGGAGTTGCCACGGGTAAGGCACTCCCTGGCGCCAAAGGCTCAGTTGTCCTCCTCGGCCTCTCACTCCCCTCCTTAAGAGGATCCCCCCTTCCAACCTCCACATCAATCTCCACTGGAAGCTCCAAATACTCCGTCATGGAAAGAACTACAAAAACGACCAAAAAAAACTTTAAGATCAAACCAATAATAAACAACTCCTGCGAACGATTACTGAGGAAATCTACATTACCATGCCCATCGGCATCCTTTAAAACGCCCTTGTATCCGGGGTACTCGAAAACTCTACCGAGCCCCACCATCCATAAAATAGCATCCGAAGGCTTCCTCAAGAAGATAACCTTCTCCGCAACCTTCTCAGCATCCCTCTCAGAATAAACCCTGGGAAAATCATCAGTAACTTTAGAGTCCCTATGCCTCCACGGCATACCGTGCGGTATCGCTCTCCGATCTATTAAAAAGAAATGACCTTTCCAGTTCTTCAGCCCGGTCAACACTTCCTTGAAACATTTTAAAGCCTTCGTTCCCGCCCGACTCTCAAAAGAAAACCAGTGCCCCTGCTTGCACAACCTATAAAAAACCCTGAAGAGGGGAACAGTCGGCACCACATCCAGACTATAACACCGGATCTCAAACATGGTGACCCTATTCAAGCCTATTGGAACCAACTGAGAAAAATGTACGCGAAAGTATCCTATCACTGCTAGCAAAAAAGTCGAGAAAGGAATCCTAACACCCCCCGTCCTTAGCTGATGAACATAGACACCAATCTTATTCTCCGGTAGCATGTCCATGGTCATATCCGCCGGAGGAAGCATCGGATGTAAATCTAGAGGAACCCCGAACTCCCCAACCACACGCTCCAACTCACCTTGTGTCAACTTAGAAGTATGTACATGCATGTCAAGCTTAGGCATTATCTTACTGGGTTGCGGCCCAAGCCTACTTACTAATGGGAAACCCCCTGGTCCACTCATCTCAGCGGCCATATCTAAAAGGATGCCGATGGAACAAGTACTAAAGATAATTACAAAAAAAAGTAAGGTAACGCACCTCTCGGAACTTCTCAACGGCTGAACAAATCGTACAAAATATACAAACACCGAAGATAAGGTAAGAAAATTCACAGTTAACAGAAAAGCGCTAATGAGAGCCAAACCCATATATATAGGGAAAGACCTAGAGGCAATCAAAAGTGTCGAGTCAGCCTGGCACCCGATGACGTGGCAAAATATAGAACGTCAGATGTTCATGGTCAGCATACGCGTGGCACGCCAATGTAAACACCTGAAGGAATGCCGCTTTGCTCGGCCCATGGGCCTGCAATTAAATTAGCCCATCAAGATTGGACGAGCCTTTCAAACACCAACCCAGCATTTAGGCGGTTCATAGATAGGGTTTACTCTCCCTAGAGCCAAGTATTATCCCGAACTAAATATACAACCGGAATAGGGACGAAGACGAAGAAATAAAAGACATATCCGAAAAATACAAAACGAGAAGCCACAAGATACTCGTCAAAGTATTACATTACTAGTCCTCTACTAGTAATCTAATACTGGGGGGGACATGTTGGTGTATGTGTCCGGAAACATGCCAAGAGACATGAGGATATTGCTTAAGTATTGCACTATCGGTCTTAAACCAATACCACAATACTGGGGGGACATGTTGGTGTATGTGTCCGGACGTCATACTTCGTCCGGACCATACTCCACGGTGTCCGGACGTATCATCTCGTTCGGACTATCTCACCTCCGGATACACATACAGAGCGGGCCGCCGCCATCTACAGTAACCAGTCTCATCAACCACTGACATCCCAGATTTCCCGGGATCGTGTCTCCCACAGGCCCTGACACCTACCTTATAGGTCAGACATAGGTCAACTCGCTTGGTCCCGAGGTAAACAGGTACAGTAAGTGTGGGTAGTATAAATACCCACACCTCATTTATGATATGCATTCAATTTTACACCTACCACTGTTACTCTCATATCACTGTTCATACTACCGAATACTTATCCGCACGCCGGAGGTTGGTCCTGGGATCAAACCCGGGACGAGCCTAACGTGTGTTCTTCTTGTGTAGGAGTGAACAAAGTCCGAAGTAGCTCACCCGAAGGACGAAGCATAAAAGTAGGACCCTACCTGCAAGGATTTACTTCAACATAGATTATATTTATGTTATATCTATATTAAACTATATAGATCTATATCTAGAATACATATTACTTTCACTGTCTTAAAATTATTATCAGGAGACAAAAATACGTAACTTAAGAAAATCCTACTAACTAATACCTTTTTATGATAAAATGAGGCTTATACCCTTTTAATTATCAATATTGTTATTGCTAGTCAACCTAACTCAAAACTATTATTAGGAGCTAAAAACACGTAATTTAAAAAAATCCCACTAACTATTTTTTTATAATTTTGTTTTTATTATAAAATTGAGAAATAAAAAATACGAAACATAAATTATAAAGTTTGATAAGTTAAAAGTAGTAAAACACAAAAAATACGGAGTAGAAAAGCATTAAAACTGTCTTGTGCTATTAATAAAGTAGGTAAAACTGCTACAAAAAAGTACGTAACATAAAATATAAAGTTTAACAAGTCAAAAGTAGTCAAAGATAAAAGACACATAACAAAAAATCATAAAAAACTGTCTTATTCTGTTAATACAGTGATGAAAAAGAGAGTTAAAAGTGGTAAAAAAAAAAAAAAAAAGAAAAAAAAAAAAAAAGATAGAGGATATGGCTATGTTTGGCGCAGAGCGGTGAGGAATAAGCCTTTTGGTTTTTAGTGTTCGTTTGGCAAAAGAGCGGTGAGCTTTACTATTTTTTAAGAAAACTCATTTTTTCAATGCTTCTTTAAGAAGCTGTGAGCGGTTAGCAATGAGTTGTGGCTAAAGCTCACAGCTCACAGCTCACTGCTATTTTTGTCAAACATAGCCATACCCATAATACCACCCTTTAACATTATATACCGCACCGCATCTCTTTAACAGACCATATCAACTTAAGAGTCAAAATATCACCTCCATTTCGAACACTATTTCCTCGTGATTTCCTCTCTCTCAAACCAAATACACGATGAGATTCGTTATTCGTACACTTCCTAAAGTGATACCAATGCTCCATAAATTTTTTTTATTATTTTATTTTTATAATATATTTTTTTTTTATTATAAAACTGCGAAACAGAATTTACGGAATAAAAAATATAAAGTTTGATAAGAAAAAAGTAGTAAAACACAAAAGATAAAGAGCATAAAATCATTAAAAACTATCTTGTCATGTTAACAGAGAGGGTAAAACTGGCAAATAAAAATATAAAGTTTGAAAAATTAAAAATAGTAAAAGACAAAAGATACAAATAAAAAACTATAAAAAAACTGTCATTTTTTATTAACAAAATGGATAAGAGGGGAGGATAACAACCGTGCATAATATAGTTTTTTCTAACTTGTGTCACAATAAACATTGTTAAATACAATTAATAAACTTAAGTTACAATGTTTAAATGTTAGTTTAAATTAATTATTTCCTAATTATTTTTCTTATTACTCTAATTAACTTTGTTTTATTTAAAATAATTCTATTTTAAAAACTAATATAGTTTATTTAATGTTTTTAAATAACTGACATGATGGCAAAAATTGTAAAATCCCATATATAAAACCTTTTGATGTGATGATAGTGTACCTATTAACTCCTTCATTCTCATCTTCATGACTACAAATCTACAATGGATTTCATTTACATTTTTTGAATATTTTACATTTTGTTTTATATTATTCGCAGATCTAAGATCAAAATTTAAAAAAGGATGTCTTATACCAATGATTGGATACCACGTTATGGGAGGGTGTGGATAATAAACTCACCCATTTAAAAATAACCACACCGTATAATAAATTTATACTCACTATAGTCTATATCTCATCCACAAACCACCACAAACATCAGTATCAAATCTACAAGTAGTGATACGACTTGGACAACCTCAAAAACAAACAATGAGCAACAACAAACAACCGCTAGAGCTGACCGACATCACCGCCTCCTTACCGGCAGCCAACCAAGGTACCGTCAGTCACATCCTACCTTATTTTTTTCAAACCCTGCCTTTTTTTTTCTTTTTTTTTCTTTTCATTTTCTTTAAATATGATTTTGTCATTTTCTGCAGGTTTGACTATGGAGGACCGTGATGCATCCACTACTACTCCGATCATTGACCGTATCACGGAGGTCAACCAGACACCATACTACGTGGATAAAAGTGATGACGAGACTGTAGGCTTTCTTCTTGCTTGTGCAGAAAGAGGAGAAAATCGTGGCAACCAACCTTCACAATCTATTTGCAAGGTTCCTAGAATTCTTAGAGATCTTAGCGTAAGATCATTCATCCCTCAGCTGGTCTCTATAGGACCTATACATAGAGAAAATAAGAAGTTGAAAGAATTTGAATGGCAGAAAGAATGCTATCTTAATGACCTATTAAATCGTTCTGATTCCACGCAAAAGGAAACATTAGAAGCATATCTGCTAAAGGTAAACACTTTAATACCCGAAATCAGAGAATCTTATGCTGGTGTGATGAAGAACTATAGTGACGATGAGCTTGCCAGGATGATGGTTATGGATGGTTGTTTCATACTTGAATTCTGTTTCAAGCATGAAGACGAAGAAGATGAGTATTTGCCAAATAAGATGCAAAACACTCGTATTGCCATGGATCTAATGTTGCTAGAAAACCAAGTCCCTTTCTTTGTTCTTCAAGCTTTGTTTGACTGCTCCATGGGGAAAATGTCTTTCACTCTTAGCAAGGTTCTCGATAAATATTTGGCACCCTACATTAAGCTCTTCACATCTCTGATGCCTGAAAAAAGTTCAACCACAGATGTTGACTCAGATTTAACTTATGATCATGTCCTTGGCTATCTGCACAAACGCTACCAGCTTGTATTTGCCAAGTCATCGAATCCTCTACACACTGAGGCATCAAAGCTTGTAGATGAAGAGCGATTAGAAAATGCAGCATTCCACTCGATAGTAGCACTGCATAGATCTGGGATGAACTTTAAGCCTCACCAAGAGGATGAATGGTCAATGACCATTAAATTCCAATCATCTCTTTTTCCATGTTTACCCTGGTTTGGGAGTAAGTCTACTCTTTTAATGCCAACCCTGGTTATTCATGATATACCACTGAGCTAATTTTAAGGAACTTTATTGCTTACGAGCAATCGTTCCCTAAAGATCGTTATTACTTTACATCATATGCGCATGCCATGGATATGCTTATTGATACTCAAGAGGATATTGCTAAACTAGTAGAATCAAAAGTCCTTGTCAACATACTCGGCTCAAACCAAGAGGCTGCAGATATGATCAACAAGGTATGCAAAAACATTTCTCTTACAGATTTCTATTACACCCAAGAGTTCAAACAAATGGATAAGTACTACAATGGTTATTGGCCCAAGAATATTGCACGGCTGAGACGCGTGTATTTCAATAATCCATGCAATGCTATTGCACTACTTGCTGCAATCATTCTGTTTTTTCTTACAGTGGTTCAGACCGTTTTTTCCATCTTGGTCAAATAATTGTATACTCGCTTTGAGCTGATTAAGCAACCAATAAATTTGACCGTCCGCTTTTCTTTATTCATTGAACACAAAAGTCACTTATTTTCCATGCTTATATTGACTTATTTTAAGTATCAGTAACTGCTTGTAAAATGTTTACATGTTTTCAGATTTATAATTATTAGGTTACTGAATATACTGTTAAATGATGGTCTCCTCACATTTGGTTGAGGTGTTGCTTCAAATAATAATACACTATCTCAAAAACTCATAGTAGATTTAAACTGAGTGGTGTTAAATGGTATTAAATAAGTGAAAGTGGAATGAATGAACTTCTCTATTTTAGAAACTAGTGTGGCTGTATATAGCCTTGTATGTGGAGATGGTAACAAGCAAAATCAAACCTACGACTATAACAAAGGCTAAATCAACTATGATTATTCAAAATTGAGAAACACTTCAACATCCCCTTAAACTAAACATTAGTGTTGTTCCGTTTACACTTGGATCATCACAAACTCCCATAAGGCTTTTAAACTTCATGAACAGATCAAACTTCATGCAATGGCTTAGTCATTATGTCTGCAATTTGATCTTGAGTAGGACAATGAATCAAATTCACAACAACACCATCTCTTGTGAGCTCACCCAAAAAATGAAACCTAGCATCTATATGCTTGCTTCGACCATGTTAGACCGGGTTTCTTGACAGCTCAATGGTAGAGCTGTTATCACAGAAAATTGTTGTGCTATCATTCTGAAGATGGTAAAGGTTTTCCGAAATTCTTCTTATCCAAACGGCTTGACAAGCACACAAAGCGGCTACAACAAATTCAGCTTCCTGGTAGACAAAGCAACTATTGGTTGTTTCTTTGACGACCAAGAAACAACACCTGAATTCAACAGAAAAACATAACCCGATGTACTTTTTCGATCATCTAAATCTCTATCATATTCTGCCTCTGTATGCAACCAAGTAATCCTTTTTTTTCTCCTTTGTTGAACAAGCTTGGATCATTAACTAGATATCATTGTGTGTAAAATTGTGTGTGTGATTAGTTACCAATAAGCACAAGAGATAAGAGAGAAATTGAGAGTTGATAGCATATCAATATTAGTGGCTCAAATCCACTAATTACACACCAAAGTTGTTGGAATTTAAATAGCATGACAATCATCAAAATAAATAAACACATCAAAGCAGGTATAGCGGAAGCAAGATCTTTAATTTAACACGTATAAGGAATTACCGAATAATAAATAGTTACATACCTCAAGATCCTAGCAAGAACAAGGATCAATCTTCTCTTCACTTCACTTGATCAATAAATAGGATTACCGTGAAACCCCTTACCTTTTTGTTTCACAATCCAAGATTAATAACCAAAGTAAGTTATTACCGAACTCTTGTACACACGTACTATAACCAATCAAGTATTGATGCTAGTGAATGAACACGATTAACCAAAACAATTTTGTTAACTTGAAAAACTTATGGATCGACCCTATGAATAGTGTACGATCGGTTTTAGTGAACAAGGAAGAGAAAAAACAAATTTAGGGTTATAGCAATGCACAAGGTAAAGAAACAATAACCCTTCAATTTGTATTTATAGTGAATGGATATCTTGGGGCCAAAGCTATGCGATTAGGGTTAAGAAACCCAGATGGCCGATCGGCCTAGTCCAAGTTATGGGGATTCTAGATCCTTCTAATCCCCTAATTTCACTAACGGTCCTTCCTTTATTCCCTAACAGTCGTTAGTCAATTCCGTTAATTACTTAACGTCCGTTAGTTATCATTTCGTGTCCAAATAATTAATATATACAATAATTAAACATATTAATTATTTACTTGATCATTCATACGTAAAGTGTGCAATCCCTCAGTCCCGTGTTCAAATCTAGACATACACGATTAATATTTTTCCATTAAACTCTAACAACTCCCACTTGAAAATCTATTAAAAGTGTAATGACATTGGTTAGCGTCTAGCAACACGCCAATGCCCCTAGTACAACTCGGGTGGTGGTCTCCTGGAAAAACCATTTGATGATAACTCATCATACTTATCTTTTTGTTTCTAATACCACATTAATAAATATATGGATCTAAGTCATTCTTTATTAATAATTCTGTTTCTCATTGTTTATGATTAAATAAGATTACCAAATCTTCTAAACCAGTCAGGGGAGATCTTGGGTGTGGCCACACATACATCTTACTAATCCCACGAGGGGCCCAGCAGTATTAAACTCCAAATAAATTTGAAGGAACAAATTCTATCTTGACTACGAGCATAACTCATGCACTTCGCAACGCTTCCGAAAACAATCCGTATAGCTACCAGTTACGTATAGCGTTAAATTGAATTACAGAAATGCACTACATGCATGACAGTTATCTGGCATCTCAAGTCTGAGGATAACTATATACACATGATTTACTTAATGACAAGATCCATAAAGTAAACTCATGAAGTCGGGATAAGTCCTATATTCAAAATTTTTGAATATCATGTGAAATTGGTATGACAACGCATCAATATACTTTCAAGTATATTCTACCAATACTCAGATTTGTCTTAATTTAATGATATTCCCATATCATTAACCGACAACGAACAATTTATAATATATAAAATATATTCATGGATGTAAACATGCAAATATATGATATATTATTAAGAAAATGATAAATAAACATAACACTTTATTTTATTTCATTAAAATAATAACTGTTTCAACATCCCGTTATCCAAATACTAATCACAGATATGCATAAAACTATCAGCTAAACGAAGTCCTATGCCTTCAGAAAGTTGTTTAAGCTTTCCACCGGGTAGAGCCTTTGTAAATGGATCTGCTAAGTTGTCATCTGTGTGAACTTTGAGTAATTCGATCTCGCCTATCTCCACTTGTTCTCTAACATAGTGATACCGGATCGGGAAATGTCTGGTGCCCTTCATGATTACAGGCTCATTAGCAAATGTAATTGCGGCTGAATTGTCACAATACATTTTTACAGGTCTTTCGATTGAGGGCATAACTCCAAGCCCTGAAACGAACTTCCTAATCCAGACTGCTTCCATTGCGGCTTCTGAGGCAGCAATATACTCACTTTCTGTTGCAGACATCGCTATAGTACTCTGCTTCTTGCTCTTCCAATCCATTGCACCTCCATTGATGACAAAGACATAACCCGTCTGAGACTTCGTATCATCTTTATCACACTTCCATGATGCATCGCAGTAACTTGTAACACACAGCTCTGCTTCTGGATTTCCCCCGTACACTAAAAACATTTCTCTCGTAGATCTTAAATACTTGAGAATATGTTTCACAGCAGTCCAGTGAAGTTCACCTGGGTTCTGCTGATAACGACTGGTAATGTTCTGAGCAAATGCCACATCAGGCCTTGTACATCGCACCGCATACATAATAGATCCCTGATGCGTGGTTTTGCGACCTTACAACAGGTTTTACCTCTCGAGGGATCTCGAGAAGCTTGCAATCCCCACCAGGCAGTGTACCTGACCGATGTAGTATAGTGAAGTGGCAAGTACCGGGGGATTGATCGTTCAACTCAAAGAATAGTGTTCGTTAGGATTGAAATTTATCTACTAGGTCTAGAGGTGAGAGATGATTCTTTTTGTATTTTTATATTTTATGGAAAGCAAGTAAAAATCTCGGGTTTTGGAAGGAGAGGCGGAATTAGTTGCTAATCAACTAACCCAAAAACTACTACTTAAACTAATGTGAAGGAAAGTAAACTAGGGTTCTACAAGGGAAGTGAAGCATGTCTACCTATGATATATTACTCCTTGCTAGCTATCCAATTCTACCTATTGAATTGTCACACCTTGTTTTAATTGACGGGTTGTATTCCTTAATACCATTCGTGGGGGTGTGTACGAACTTCCCCAACTCTATAAGCTCCTACTTCACACCTATGTCGAGCCGGCTAAGAAGCTCCTAACATGGGATCACTAGAATTTGCTCATGCATTAAATACAACCATATAACCTTAGTACACCTTGGTTCATGTTTCTTAAGACGTTCAAGCAAGTTACCGTATAGGAGGTTAGCCAGTTTTCTTAAGCCTAACATCGATATCACCCAATCAAACAAGAGACAATAGGAAACAAGAATTATAAGCTAAACCAATTAGATCTATTGTATTTGTCATACCTTAATTGATGATGATAGACACAAGCATCAACAAGAACACAATAAGATCTAATTGATTATATACAAGTTTCATACAATCATAAGTAGACACAAGGTGATTTAGCCAAGCATAATTAATGAAGAGCAATCAACAATAATCATAATTGAAGACATAACATAAGATTGAATCGATAAACAAACCATTACAAGCTGTTTATGGCATGATTAGGACCCTCTAAGTTGCTGGAAAAACACCTACCCTAACCCTAGAATTGGACTTAGGGTTTGGGGCTTACAAAAAGTGAAGTTATGATGTTGTATTTATAGGAAATATTTCTGTCGGCAAGTCTTGACGGCGTCAGCTCGTACAAGTGACGGTTTCAACTTCCCATTTTTACCAAATTGTAGATCTTTTCGTCCTCTTCGCGTGGCCTTTTGAATCACCCAAATCCGAGTTCGTATGAAGATTTTATGGCCAAAACAGTGACAGCTACTCCGCGCGTAAGTTGTGATTGTCTTGATCAGCATGTGACGGTTTTACTAGGGTTTCTTCTTGTGCAAGTTGTCATTCTGACGTCGTCACTCAATGGCTTCTGACGTCGTCAGGTTGAGTCCTGACGCCGTCACTTCCCCGCGGTTAGGGTTTCTTGATGGCCTTCTTGACGCCGTCCCCCTTTAATCTTCCAAAATCCTCTCTGGCTTATCAAGGATTGACGGCGTCACACTGGGGCTTGACGCCGTCACAGGTACTATTCCAGCAGATTTAGAGACTTTGTCGTTTTCTTCACTTTTATGCTCCAAAAACGTCCAAAATGCTTCCTTTTCCAAATTTCATCTCCAAAGTACCTAAAATGACAAAAGGAACGATTTAGGGCAATATTTGATCAAATAAATACGATTTAGGGCTTAAATGACCCCCGAAAAACGGTACACTTTTCGCCTCATCAAATACCCTTACACTTGAGATTTGCTTGTCCTCAAGCAAATGCGCTTTTATTCTAATCAAAATACAAGTTAGGGGTCATTTAACGCTAATATAAAAGTAATTACAACAAATAGTCGTTCCCCTTTAATCATAATAAGCACGGAGATTACATACTAGCACCTCACAAGTAGTGTTTAGATACTCACATCTCTCAGGTGTCATAAAAGTGTATCTCATAAATGAAAATGAATAATATCTCTCACTACCTGTCATAGCAAATAGATTACCATAGGCTTGGGAAAGGATCAAAAACCTCCTCCACTAGGCGTAAGCACCTAAGATAAACTATCAAAGAGGGCTTTTAAACGGGTTATAACGTTAGGTGTAGGGATATGATAAACACGGTTTTGTTGGATAAAGGATATTTTACTGGTGGCGAGTTAAAGATCTTGATTAATTACATGTACAATATGGCGTTGCTAAGCCAAGACTAGACTCGACTTAAGCTAATGAAAAAAAAAATAACAAAACGATAAAATAAACATAAAATGAAACGGGATGGTAGTCCATATGTTTTTTCTACTTTACTTTTTTTTTTTTTTTTTTTTTTTTTTTTTTTTTTTTTTTTTTTTTTTTTTTTTTGGCATACACTCTTGCCCTACCATCCAAAATAATACATCGTAGGGGGGTTGTATCCCCTTACACTTGAACTTTTACATAACTTTACAATTAACTATTCTAATGACTCGAATTAAGATAATCGAAACACTTGGAGTACTTTTAAAATATTTAGCACATATGGGGGTAATAATGTTGTTCTTCCCCATTACTCCATTACACTAGTACTTTACCCATGAGTCCCAATCGTCCCAAAACAATATGTACAAGGATATGACTCGACTTAGCAACCATGTAATCAATTAGATAATTAACTAAGGGTTTAAACAAATGTTGTCACAATAATGCACTAAAGATGAGTGCATACAAGGTAGGCTAAGGCGATTTGGGTGTACATTTAAGTGGGGTGTAAACAAATTCTTCCTTTAAGTAAAATGCTTAAAGTTAGAAACGAAAAGATAGGCTCTGAGGGGTGTACTAGGGGTATCGTGTACTAAAAATGAGTACAACGCAAAGGGTGTGGGAGAATTACTTGACCAATGTAGCCAACGTAATTATAACAAAAACACAGGTGTAAAACAATGGGTTAATCCTAATGCCTCTTATCATGTAGTAAATCTAACTACACGAATGTAGTCTCACTTGTGGCCTCGGAATGGTCCTAACGCAAGTTCTAGAATCTAAGTGCTACCGGTACACATATCATAGCATGAATGCTTTTCCTACCAATTCTAGGGGCGAACCTCACATATTTGGGGGTGGAAATTTTTTTAGTGGTACGGTTTTGTGCTAGTCATATAACTTCCTATCCATGAGACGCTCATTAAGACCAAAGTTTCACTCCTAAATGTTGTAAATTTTTTTAAATTTGGCACTAAAATTGCCCTAACAAGTATTTATCTCAGTTTTATTACACATCTACCATCAAACAAACAAAAATCAAGTGCAATTGTATTCTCTAAGGTATCATCATTTACCCTCCCCTTACACTTAAGCTGAACATTGTCCCCAATGTTCATTCAAAGGATGTAAAAGTAAATAAGGTAAAAGAATGAAAACAAATACTCCCCTGATTCGTTCAATGTGGATAATCCGGTAACATGGTTAAATCCTCCTCCAAGAAAATGAACGTTGAAAGCTTCCCTTCCGAAATATAAATCATCTTCTTGTCCAATATAACCTGTTAAACCTGAGAAAACAAACACAAAAAACCCAAAGCATCAACCTGAACAAAGAAAACTCACAACTAGATGTAATTCCAGACTTAGAAATAAAAACAAAACGATTAAGGATATAATGCTTGTAGAATGAATATTTGCAGATTTCCTGGAGTTTTATAAAACTAAAGATTTAACAAAAACTTTATGACTCCGGTAGAAAAACAAAACTTGCAAAATTTCCAGAATTTTACACTTGACGCCGTCAGGTGTTAACCTTGACGCCGTCAGAAGTGACCTGCAGAAATTTTATGGTTAGTTTCCGAAAAATTTCTGGAAAAACTTATGCCTCACTTCCTGGAAATCCTGCAAAATATTCATTATGACTCGATACAAGCATTTGACTCTAACAATTACTAGTATGCATGCTCATTTAATATTGTTGTGATTCATGTTCAATCTTGTTCTTGTAAACAAATTTGGATTCCCTTACACTTATCTTTTGCAAAATATCTTTATATGTAGTTAAGACGAAGTTAAAAACAAAATAAAGCATTTTCACAATTTACTTTGAAACATGAGCACAAACAATAACAATTAAACTTGCATATGGAAACAAATAAAATCAAACAAACAAACAAACAAACAAACAAACAAATAAAGCTTGGGTTGCCTCTCAAGAAGCGCTTGTTTTTGTTCGAGTCACGAGCCTGACTCTACCCTTATTTAACGGAAATAGGGGAGGTTTTCCCTACACTTAGGATTAAGTGCGGGTGGAAGTAGCGATACACACCCTTAGGGTGGAAATATGCCACGTGAGGTGAAGGGGGTGAGTGAATGGCTTCCTTCATCCTAAAACTACCCGGATAATATTGGTTTATGGGTGGGTCGGTTCCTCTTTTGTCTCCTAGATGTAAATCTAAGGATGAAAAGTTATGTAAAGGTTGAGGTTCCGGCTCATCAACACTAGGAAATTCCCTAGAACTAAGAGTAAGGTCATCACTAAAAGTGTTCAAACCTATATCCTCTAGTTGTGCTTGGTCCAAGGGTTCTACCTCCATCGGGATTCCTAAAGTCTCTTCTACTTCTTCCGGGTAAGTCACGGGCGGTGTGGGTGCCTCAAATGATGGTTGAGTATTTTGTGGGCTTATGGTGTTTACCTCATCATTCCACGTGTCAAGATCACCTATATCCTCATCAATTGTTTTCTTAGGTAGTGATGATAACAAACCTAGCGCTTCATCCAACTTATGGTTTATTGCTTCGGCTCTATCCACAATTCCTTGGCAAACTACGTCGCTTTTCCTATTGGCCTCACTAAGATGGGATCCTAAACATGGAGGTTGTTCATAAGAATCTATCCTAGGTGAAGGCTCATATGATTCATAGGTGTCTTTAAATGAGGTATTTTGAACTCCTTGGTGTTCTAGCCACTCAACCATATCTTGCAATCTTAGAAGTCTAAGTGAAAAGTCCATTTGAAGCAAATTACAAACAAAATCACAAAGAAAAGATAGACTACGAGAAAGCTACAAAATAAAAAGAAAAAATCTCACTTGATAGGAATCTTGTGAGTAGACCTAATAAAAATAAAATTTCAACCTAAGCAATAACTACTCCCCGGGCTGCGGCGCCAAAAACTTGATGCGTGGTTTTGCGACCTTACAACAGGTTTTACCTCTCGAGGGATCTCGAGAAGCTTGCAATCCCCACCAGGCAGTGTACCTGACCGATGTAGTATAGTGAAGTGGCAAGTACCGGGGGATTGATCGTTCAACTCAAAGAATAGTGTTCATTAGGATTGAAATTTATCTACTAGGTCTAGAGGTGAGGGATGATTCTTTTTGTATTTTTATATTTTATGGAAAGCAAGTAAAAATCTCGGGTTTTGGAAGGAGAGGCGGAATTAGTTGCTAATCAACTAACCCAAAAACTACTACTTAAACTAATGTGAAGGAAAGTAAACTAGGGTTCTACAAGGGAAGTGAAGCATGTCTACCTATGATATATTACTCCTTGCTAGCTATCCAATTCTACCTATTGAATTGTCACACCTTGTTTTAATTGACGGGTTGTATTCCTTAATACCATTCGTGGGGGTGTGTACGAACTTCCCCAACTCTATAAGCTCCTACTTCACACCTATGTCGAGCCGGCTAAGAAGCTCCTAACATGGGATCACTAGAATTTGCTCATGCATTAAATACAACCATATAACCTTAGTACACCTTGGTTCATGTTTCTTAAGACGTTCAAGCAAGTTACCGTATAGGAGGTTAGCCAGTTTTCTTAAGCCTAACATCGATATCACCCAATCAAACAAGAGACAATAGGAAACAAGAATTATAAGCTAAACCAATTAGATCTATTGTATTTGTCATACCTTAATTGATGATGATAGACACAAGCATCAACAAGAACACAATAAGATCTAATTGATTATATACAAGTTTCATACAATCATAAGTAGACACAAGGTGATTTAGCCAAGCATAATTAATGAAGAGCAATCAACAATAATCATAATTGAAGACATAACATAAGATTGAATCGATAAACAAACCATTACAAGCTGTTTATGGCATGATTAGGACCCTCTAAGTTGCTGGAAAAACACCTACCCTAACCCTAGAATCGGACTTAGGGTTTGGGGCTTACAAAAAGTGAAGTTATGATGTTGTATTTATAGGCAATATTTCTGTCGGCAAGTCTTGACGGCGTCAGCTCGTACAAGTGACGGCGTCAACTTCCCATTTTTACCAAATTGTAGATCTTTTCGTCCTCTTCGCGTGGCCTTTTGAATCACCCAAATCCGAGTTCGTATGAAGATTTTATGGCCAAAACAGTGACAGCTACTCCGCGCGTAAGTTGTGATTGTCTTGATCAGCATGTGACGGTTTTACTAGGGTTTCTTCTTGTGCAAGTTGTCATTCTGACGTCGTCACTCAATGGCTTCTGACGTCGTCAGGTTGAGTCCTGACGCCGTCACTTCCCCGCGGTTAGGGTTTCTTGATGGCCTTCTTGACGCCGTCCCCCTTTAATCTTCCAAAATCCTCTCTGGCTTATCAAGGATTGACGGCGTCACACTGGGGCTTGACGCCGTCACAGGTACTATTCCACCAGATTTAGAGACTTTGTCGTTTTCTTCACTTTTATGCTCCAAAAACGTCAAAAATGCTTCCTTTTCCAAATTTCATCTCCAAAGTACCTAAAATGACAAAAGGAACGATTTAGGGCAATATTTGATCAAATAAATACGATTTAGGGCTTAAATGACCCCCGAAAAACGGTACACTTTTCGCCTCATCAATCCCACAGCCGAAGCATAAGGGATTCTTTTCATGTGTGCCATCTCTTCAGGTGTTGAAGCACAAACTTTGCTACTCAAGCCATGTTCTACTTGCATTGACAAAAATCCCTTCTTGGAATTTTTCATATTGAATCTCTTCAATATCTTGTCAATGTAAGCACTTTGGCTTAAACCAATTAACTGCCTTGATCTATCTCTGTAGATCTTGATTCCTAGAATGTATGCTGCTTCTCCCAGATCCTTCATAGAAAAACATTTCCCAAGATAGGCTTTCACCTCATTCAAGCTTGGAATGTTTTTACCCATGATCAATATGTCATCAACATATAAAACTAGGAAAATCACATCACTCCCACTAGCTTTGTGGTATACACACGGCTCATCAAGATTTTGAGTAAATCCAAACCTTTTGATTTCCTCATCAAATCTCTTATTCCATTGATGTGATGCCTGCTTCAATCCATAAATGGATCTTTGAAGTTTGCATACACGATCAGGAAATTCTGGATTCACAAACCCCTCAGGCTGCGCCATAAAGATGTCTTCATCTAGGCGACCATTCAAGAAGGCGGTTTTGACATCCATCTGCCAAATCTCATAATCATAATGTGCAGCTATGGCTATGAGAATCCTAATAGCTCTAATGTCAGCTACAGGAGAAAAGGTCTCCTCATAGTCAACACCATATGTTTGGGTAAAGCCTTTAGCCCCCAAACGAGCTTTATAGGTGTGTACATTGCCATCCATGTCCGTTTTCATCTTGAAGAGCCACTTACTCCCAACAACCTTAGCATTGGGAGGAAGGTCCACTTAAATCCAGACTTCATTGTCTCTCATGGATTTCATTTCCCCATTCATAGCTACCTGCCATTTATCCTTTTCAGGACTATTAATGGCATCCCTATAACTAGTGGGTTCATCAAGATCCCCTAGTATAGGTTCCTCGCACTCTACGTTAAGACATAGACGCTCAGGAGCTTTCACAGTTCTTGCAGATCTGCGAATGGGAACCACTTCAACTTCAGGTGGAGGACCTAGACTTTCAGGTTCCATAGGAAGTGTGCTAGTATTTTCAGAAGGTGACGTATCTTCTTGATCATTTTCAAGATCATAAACTCTCCCACTGAATTCTTGAGATATGAGATTCTCCTCAAGGGGATCTCCATACCTAGCCACAATGACTTTATTCTCTGATAGAAAGTAAAAGTAGTAACCCTTTTTTTCCTTAGGGTATCCTACGAAGATACACTTAACAGATCTCTGTTAGAGTTTATCTGGTGAGTCACGTTTAACAAACGCCTCACAACCCCAGACCTTTAAGTAAGACAAGTTGGGAGCTTTTTCAGTCCATAATTCATATGGAGTCTTATCAACCTTCTTAGTTGGAATCCTATTTAACACGTGAACAGCAGTTTCAAGGGCATAGTCCCAAAAGGATAAGGAAAGAGTTGTCAGATTAAACATAGATCGTACCATATCTAGCAATGTACGATTTCTCCTTTCAGATACACCATTTTGCTGTGGAGTATAAGGAGATGTGAGTTGCTGGACAATTCCACACTCAGCTAAATAATCTTTAAACTCTTGGCTTAAATATTCACCACCTCTATCGGATCGAAGAGCCTTAATCTTCTTACCGAGTTGTAATTCTACTTCACTTTTAAAAACCTTGAATGTCTAAAAGACTTCATGTTTATGTTTAAGTAAATAAACATAACCCTAACAACTGTAATCATCCGTAAAGGTTAAGAAGTAGGTAGCACCGCGTTTTGACACATGTCTAAGTAGACCACACACATCAGTGTGTATTAATCAAAGTAGATCTGTAGCCCTTTCCAGTTGATGTGAAAAAGGTTTCATTGTCATCTTCCCAGATATGCAAGATTCGCATTTATCAAATGAATCATCATTGATATTTTGCAAAAGCCCATCATGTTGTAGCTTTTCTATGCGTTTCTTGCCTACATGAGCAAGACGACAGTGCCAAAGATAAGACGAATCCAAATCTGACTTGATTCTCTTATTGCTAATGCTATACACAGAATTATTCTTATTGGATACATGATTCTCCATGTCAATTTCAAACACACCATTTATTGGAATTGCATTAAAGTAAAAAAACATTGTTTAAAGAAACCGAAATTCCATTATTAGTAAATGTGTGAACGAAACCATTATCCTTTAACAAAGAAACTGAAATAACACCTCTAATAATAGATGGTGCATAATGACAATTATTCAAAACTAGTATTAATCCCGAAGGTAAAACTAAATCGAATGTCCCTATGGCTTCAACTGCTGCACGTATGCCATTGCCCACGTACAAGTAGCTTTCTCCATAGGCCAGCTTCTTTGCTCCTCTAAGCCCCTGCGATGTGTTACAAATGTGAGTACCACATCCCGTATCATATACCCAGGCATTATGCTTACGAGGAAAAGAAAATAATTCAATCATAAAAATACCTGAAGTGCTCGCGACATTCACAGCCTTCTTATTTTTATTTGAACGACACTCCTCTAGCAGCAATGGACAATTCCTCTTCCAATGTCCAGGAGTGTTGCAGTGGTGGCAAGCAGGTAAAACCTTCTTGGTTTTATCCTTCTTCTTAGGAGGATTCTGCTTCTTAGGCTCTGGCTGGTAGGACATAACCTGTTTACTCTTATCAGCTTTACCTTTCCCCTTCTTGTTCGCGTGTTGCGGTTTGTTGGGCTTAGTAATCCTACCACCTTGAATTGCCATTACAGCAGGTGTAGGTGCCTTCTTTGACAATCCTTTCTCAAAGTCAATAAGCATTGCATGTAAATCACTTATTGTCTTCCCCGTGCAATGCATATTGAAGTTGCGCACAAAATCACCAAACAACTCCTCGTTAAGGGATCGATTGATGAGGCCAACTTGTACATCTTGCACGTAACCACATCCGAGTGCTTCCAATTGGTCCAAATAACCTTTCATTTCCAATACGTGGGCACTCACTGGTTTACTAGCATCCTGTTTACACTTATGCAAAGAATCAATCAAGTCATATAACTCTGCCATAGGTGGTTTCTCAAACATACGTTTGAGCTCATTGATCATGTCCATGGGACTATAGTTCTCAAATTGCTTTTGCAGTTGAGTGTCCATCCCAGATAACATAAGACAAGCCACATCATTGTGCTTTTCATACTCAATGTTATACTCTTCATGTAATGCATTAGATGCATTACCAGCAGGAGCAGTAGGAAGAGGCTTACTAAGATAATCAAGTCTTTTGGCCATTCTAAGAACAATCCTCAAAGAACGGTACCAATCATTGAAATTCTTTGTCCCAGTCAAATTTTCTCTTTCAATCATTGATTTGAAAGCAGAACTCATGTTGTTCATGTTAGTGTTGTCGGGTTGGGCCATTTCTACAGAAAAAGTTCAAAAGTTAGTACTTTCGATAATTAATCTTTTCAAGAAAATTAAACACCCATGGTAAATAACATTTAACCATTTAATTTTCACTAAAAACTAGGATCCAAATTGACATAGTTTCATCACATCAGCTTTGGCTGCTAGCAATGAAAGTACTCAATAAGGTACGAGTCGAACTCAATTGCCAATCTCAATTGCAATTCCTAGAATGATGGGATTTACATATTTTGCCAACCTCAGTTGCAAATGTAAGCATGTTTTATCCCCATCTTTATGCCTTGACATAGTTTCATTACACCAGCTTTGGCTGCTAGTAATGAAAGTACTCAATTAAGTTAACCAACTTAAGAAACTGCAAATTACCATAGTTTCATCACATCAGCTTTGGCTGCTAGTAATGAAAGTATGTAATTTACCCTTTGATTACCATCCCTTGGTCATCACATCAGCTTTGGCTGCTTGTAATGAGGGTATCTATTCTCAGGTGTTTCCATTTCATTGGATGGCATATAGCTTAAATTTAAGGGTATTAATTTTGATGTGTGTAATCAAAAAATATGTACAAAGATGTCATGCATTCATCTTGTATCATATGTTTAATGTAAAAAACTTTTACTCTTTACTAAGCTTAAATCAACAAAGTTTTAATTGATGGCGTTGAGAAACTTACAACTTTGCCTTAAGATGCTTCGTACATGTATAATGGTTGTACTTGGCAAGTCTAATTTGACGCACAGGCGAGCGGAGAGATAGAATGGAGTCTCTTTAAGGCCACAATTTAATGCGAAACCAACCTTATACCCACTTTATAGTTTGTCAACATTAGGTCCGCCTTTCGACCAATATGTACAGTTACATCAATCAATTAAAAGTTTAAGATTTTTAAAGCTTAAAAAATTTATGTCGTAAATTATTAAATTGCTAGTCTCGCCTGGGAGCAAATTACCGTGCGAAGCGAATCACTATCGGCACATAAGACTTGGCAATAAATAATTTACCACAAAAGGTTTCATAGTTATTAGGTTCATTTACTTTTTATACAAAAAATTACACTCTTTTTGCTTACAATTCAAGATAATTTAAACAATAAAGATCAAGTAATTTAACAAAAAAATAAACAAACACATAATAACACTTATATGATCTTAACCATTAAATCATATAGCCACATGCAAACCTTTTGATAAATCCTATTAATAATCTCTATGTGAATATTTATGTATATAATTACTAAAGCTCCCATTGGTTTTCGAGCGCATTGTACCCAATGGACCACAGACACCAATAATTGGCCGCGTAAGTTTTAATAATTATATACCACGTTGCACATAACTGATTCATTAATATAATTAATTAGGTCTTCCCTAATTTTAGATTTATCTAAAACATGTAGCACAAAAAGCAAACATTAATCCATGAATTCCTTGCATGAAGAATCATGGATTATCCAGGAACGTAACCCTTATTATCCAAATAAACACATAAACACAACATGTCCTAATTTAGGGTTACAAAACTAATATTTAGTTAAAAGAGGGTCGAAACCCTAACCCTAAATTATAATTCGATTTTTATTGCATGTTAAAAAAAAAAAAAAAAAAAACCCTAAAAATCGACTTAACATGTATATTCAAATCAAGAATTGATTTTTATTATGCGTTTAGGTAATTACAATTACATGTTAAATTGGCTCGTGATGCCACTGTTGGAATTTAAATAGCATGACAATCATCTAAATAAATAAACACATCAAAGCACGTATAGCGGAAGCAAGATCTTTAATTTAACACGTATAAAGAATTACCGAATAATAAATAGTTACATACCTCAAGATCCTAGCAAGAACAAGGATCAATCTTCTCTTCACTTCACTTGATCAATAAATAGGATTACCGTGAAACCCCTTACCTTTTTGTTTCACAATCCAAGATTAATAACTAAAGTAAGTTATTACCGAACTCTTGTACACACGTACTATAACCAATCAAGTATTGATGCTAGTGAATGAACATGATTAACCAAAACAATTTTGTTAACTTGAAAAACTTATGGATCGACCCTATGAATAGTGTACGATCGGTTTTAGTGAACAAGGAAGAGAAAACACAAATTTAGGGTTATAGCAATGCACAAGGTAAAGAAACAATAACCCTTCAATTTGTATTTATAGTGAATGGATATCTTGGGGCCAAAGCTATGCGATTAGGGTTAAGAAACCCAGATGGTCGATCGGCCTAGTCCAACTTATGGGGATTCTAGATCCTTCTAATCCCCTAATTTCACTAACGGTCCTTCATTTATTCCCTAACAGTCGTTAGTCAATTCTGTTAATTACTTAACGTCCGTTAGTTAACATTTCGTGTCCAAATAATTAATATATACAATAATTATACATATTAATTATTTACTTGATCATTCATACGTAAAGTGTGCAATCCCTCAGTCCCGTGTTCAAATCTAGACATACACGATTAATATTTTTTCATTAAACTCTAACAAAAGTTAAGCTCATTATCAAAACTCGATAAAGGCCACTATCAACGTTTGATTGGCCCATTCTCATCCTCAGCCGCACATGGCCTACGAAAGCCTCTCAGTCCGTATAACACCCACGCGTGGGACAACTGTAATCCAACTGTCACCAACAGTGATTTAGATGTACTATATGACATATGACAATGGGAGAAACACGACGAAGAATATGGGAGACGGGCACGATCTGGTACGAGCCAAAGAGAGAATGCCACCTGTCATTCTTGTCTGCCCGTCAGATGATCAACACATGACCTGTCTACAACTATTGATCAACCACATGTGGTTTATCTTTAAACCCTAGATGTCTCTTTATAAATAAAAGGCATCCACATAAACGAGGGGGATTCTCGCTATACTCTTTTACGATGTTTCAAACAGTAAACACACACACATGCGGATTGTTTGAGTGTTACCCGAATCTCTTTATTCTTGATCATTCCTTTGAGTCCTTACCCAAACACACACACACTGTTATACTAATTTGTAATGCATTTTCAAGTTATACAAATTAATATGACATATGTACAAATTGATAATGCTATGTATAATATAATACAAAATTGTTAAAATATTAAGAGTGAATTACACTGTTTATCTATGTGTTTAGCCCAAATCCCTATCACAGTCACTGTCTCACTAGTCTTTTTTTCTTGCATGAATGATCTTTATTTTGAAACTTTGTAATGTCGTTCGTCCTTATATGTAAAGTCCATCAAATTCTTTCGTTTAATTAATCATATCCCCTCATGTGCATGCACATGAACGTATAATGGTCTTTTTCTTTTACATTTTATTGCAACCCTTTTTGTCTCTCTAGCAATAAACCAACGATGCATGAAGTTATATATCCCTTCAATTTTCCAATCAAACAAAAAAATTTAAAACGCATACCTAACCTTTATTCACTTGGCACATACCTAAACTTTATTCACCTTTTTTGAGTTTTTCTATTTGTCTTCATAAATATTTGTCAACTTGAGCTAGAGCTATTCTTTTGTGACTAATCTTAATAGGATGATAGGCAGGGACGGAACCAGGATTTTAAAAAAGGTGTTGCACAAAAAAAAAATCATAAGTACCAAAAAAAAAAAAAGAATTCAACGTTATATAAATTGTAAAAACGACAAACTAGTAAATAAAGTACCCTGTCTCTTATTATTGACCTCTTCGACGTTTTGAGCATTGAAAGCGCTTTATCACGTCTTCATTTGTAACCTTCACAAATAATTCTTTTTCTATGTTACAAATTAAAGCATCATTCATATAATTTCACCCATTCTGTTGCGGAGATTCGTCTTTATCAATTTCATTGCCGAAAAACATCTTTCTACGGTTACGGTTGCCACAGGTAAGACTAAAGAAAGCTTCAATAACTTATAAATCAAAGGAAAAGAAATATGCTTCTTTCGTGTCACCATCAACGTAGCAAGCTCGGCAATTCCTTTCAACTTCATAAAGTCTATATCATGAATCACTGTCTCATAGTAGAGGTCAAGTTCCCGCCTAAAAGAAAACCTATCCGCATCCGTAAAATCATCTTGATAAAACGTAGTTAAAGTAATTATCTTTGATGCATCAAACATTGTAAATGAATCACATGGACTCAAAGCTGACATATTAATAAGCAAGTCAGTGCTTATCTCACCAAATCGATCTCCAAACTCTTGTATTCGCATATCCAAAACTGTGTTAAATATATCAATCTCAAAATAATGTCGACCACGAAAGGGACATCCACCCTTCAACAAGAATCCACGAGTCTTAACTAATAAATACAATAGAATTCGATAATCACTCATCTCTTGTTCAATTTGCTTATTAAAGGCAGCAGATATAGATTGATTCTTCTTCATTAGATTTTCACATTTTTGAAGTGCTTTGTTGTGAAAACTATTAAGTTCACCCACATGGTCTTTCAAACTTGTTTTTTTACTCCAACTATCAAACCCCTGTAGCGTAAAAGCATCACCCGCACCATGATTTCTAAACAAATAACAACACAAACAATATGCTTTGTCTTTTTTACACTATATTCTAACCAACGAAACTCATTGAACCAAGTGACAACAAAACATCTTTTCTTAGTCCCAACCATTTTTGTTGGAAACTTATGGCCCTTTGGTTGACAAGGACCTCTATCCCAGTACATTCGCCTTATTTCCTCTACGATGTTAAGGTCATAACTATAGATGGTTGGCCTATCTGATGGATCCCATGGAAGATCATCTAATTTCATATTAATTGGTGCTAAAGGAGTTGTAGTAGGTTGTGAAATAGGCTGTGGAGTAGGTTTTGGAATTGGATCTCCACCTCCACTACGACTAGGAACATGTTCCCAAAGCTTTCTATATCTTTCCATAGTTCCTATAAGAAATGTTTTAAACACAAATAAGCAAATAATCATACAATTAACCCTTTAGATCGTTTAAATGGTTATGATACACACTAGTAATCTTGTAGAGTAGTATTCATCTATTACACCCGTATCCCGATAAGGTACTATTTATGTAAATAATAAGTTAAGTAGATATAAGTTATGTGTTATAGGTTAAGTAATAACTAAGTGTGTGGCCCAAATATGAAGAATAGGACTAGAAGGACCATAATTGCCATATAACCAAAGATAATCCAATACATGGATAAATATGTTAGCTCCTAGAATTGTCTGGAAAGATTGAGGGTGCTCTAGGTGAGTCGACACTTAGCAAGAAAAAGGGAGGGAAGACTTCAAG
Organism: Artemisia tridentata subsp. tridentata; assembly: GCA_021014915.2. Taxonomy (NCBI): domain Eukaryota; kingdom Viridiplantae; phylum Streptophyta; class Magnoliopsida; order Asterales; family Asteraceae; genus Artemisia; species Artemisia tridentata. The sequence continues at coordinate 329,415,077 of CP139502.1, forward strand.
TGATCATCTAGCTCTTTCTAGCTATCAAGAAGTGATCAAGAATCACTAGAGATACCTTAATTGTTATCTCTTCAACAAGTAAGTGGTTTTCCCCAATTGTGAAAATTAGGGTTCATATGGTGGGTTTTAAGGATTTTGGCATAAGGTAGTGAATTAATGATCTCCTTGGTTAGTAAGTTGCTAATTGTAGTTAATCTTGTGATAGGGAGCAATTATAGAAGCCCAATCAAAGCCAAGTAGGAAGCTAGTAGGATTTGAGGTAAGTATATGAGTATAACTTGTTAATGTTATGATGTTAATGTTATGTTTGTGTTAATGTGATTTGTTATGGAGCTTGTGAAAGTAAGTTAGCTTGGATCCAATGCTAGATGTGTTAATGTTATATAATTACTTGCTTGGTCAAGGTGAGTAATAATCCCATTTATGCTCCTTGTTAATGTTATGATCGGTGTTAATCACCAATCTTATGTAAATGTGATGTTGGTTATATCTTATATACTTACTAAGCGTTTTCGCTTACGGTTATAGTTGATGTCATGTTTGTAGGTACAAGTGGAGGAGCCAAAGGTAAGGATTTGGCGTAGTTGTAGCTTGGAAGTAAGTAGAAGTGTAGCTAGAAGAACACAACCTTTTGGACCAAGCGTATTGAAGTTGAAAGCCCCAACGTGTCCTTTCGTGTGTTGGTATACTTTAACCCATATGGTCATTTTGTTATCGAGTGGTCTTGTCGCCATTTAAGGTCTTTTGTGCAAGTATAAGTCATGGGTCAAATGTGTATAAATGTCATGAAGTTGTCAAGGATATTCAAGTAGTACTTGTGTGGTTATTGTGCTAGTTAAGGGGTGTTTGGTACATGTATGTTTCTACCCATTTTGATAACTAAACGGGTCATGTAACCGTGGAACAAGTTTGAAATGATAAGTTAATGTAGTTGGTCAAGTTTGATGTAAAACGGAAGTCGTATGGGTTGTTTGTAGTGAAAATGGGTCAAGACGGGTTATTTGCATAACCCGTCTAATTCGTAAAGTACCCATTCGGGAGTCATTCGGTAAATGTTTTTGTATGAAAATGAGCCCATTGATATACTAAGTAAAGCTGGAAAGTTTGGTTAGATAACGAGTTCGGGAGGTCGGGTTTCCAAGCGCGGAACTTGAAAAATGTTTCGGGAGATCAGCAGGGTCTGAACCGCCGTGGCTGGGATCTCAGCCGGCGGTTCAGCCCAGTTTTGGACCCCCAGCCGGCAGCTGGGAAATCTCAGCCGGCGGTTTGGGCGGATTTTCAGATTTTGGCGATTTTCAAAAATTCATATCTTTTAAACCGTAAGTCGTCACGGGTCGTGCCACCCGTCGTTTTGAAGGTAATTGAGTCTACTTTCATTTAAAAATAGTCTCAAGGTCTGATTGTGTATAGATTTTTGTCAGTTGTCAAAAGAGTGACAGTATGTCCGTAAAAGTCAAGTGTTTCCGTACAAAAAGTTTTAATTTTTTGTCTAAGCGGGCATGGGCGTTACATCATCAAACTGTGAAAATAAAAAAACTCTTAATAGTTAACATGCTTGTAGTATTCAAATTTCAAAATCCTAAATAAATAAATGACACTAAATCATAAATCTAAATTATATTCTATGTAAATGTTACACCTTTACAAATAAATAATAATAAAATTATTTTTTAATAGCTACCTTTTGAGCTTGAATTATGATTTTTATTGAGATGATGATGCCCACTGTGGAAGTTGAAACGTATGGATAGGGAAAATGAGAGGAACAGTTCCCTCGAGACCTTTGTTTGGTAAATTCTAATATTATATGGTGTATTATTAGATTAGATTAATTAATTTGGGTTTACTGGGCTAGTGGGCTATTTATTTCTCTACAATTATATTTTAGGCTAAATAAAAGGTGCACGACTAACTAAAGTTGCAAAATAAAAAACGAAAGTAGCAAAAAAAAATCGGGTGTTGCACATACGAAGAAATGACAGTTATCGGAAAAAATTTACACTTTGTGACCAAAAAAAGGGTGTAGCCTGTGCCACACCCGGCACCAATGTGGGTTCGTTCATGATGATAGGACCTAAAAGTTATAAAGAGGCTGCAACTTATAGTAGACGGGTTGATGCTATGAACAATGAGATGGAAGCCTTAAATAGAAATGAGACTTGGGTTGTAGTTGAACTGCCTATGGGCAGAAAGGCTATAGGCTGTAAATGGGAAATATAAGTCCAATGGTGAAGTAGAAAGGTTTAAGGTAGGTTTGTGGCTAAAGGCTTTAATCAAAGAGAGGGTGTTGACTATGAGGAGACATTTTCTCTTATAACAACCTAAAAAATTCGAGATGACATTGAACTTGATACGAATTTAATCTAAAGTTTACACCTATGTTATGATTAAAATTTCAAAATATGTTAACCTAACCTAAGTTATAAGTGAATTCGAAACCTATGTTCCTAAGTAAATAATATCACACGTTACAAGTCATTTGAACCTAGTCTATACCCTTTTAAAATTTTGTACACGTTTTGAACTATATGAGATATACCGAAAATATTAGTTGAAAGATTTGGAAGAATAAGTATTCCCAATCTCCCCAATAATCACGACACATTTCTTTCTTTATATCCACTCCATTTGTTTACTATAACAAACCGTATACCACATTCTCTACACACACACAAACCCTAGAAATAAATACATTCAAATCGGCTCTTATTTTCCTCCAAGTAATCAAAAGGTGCGAAGGAGATTGAGGTGGTTTGATTCGTGGTTCCTTTTTGTTTCTGTTGGTCTCGACTTTCTGCCAAGAAGAAGAGACGAGGAGGAGAGAAAGTGTAGTGATCGGTTGTTGCAACCTGGGTACAAGTCGCTGCAGTCTTGTTGTCCATTTTGTAGCAGCCTTAAAGTGTTGGTGTGTGGTGATCTTATAAGCTTTGGAGAATTGATTCTGGTGGTGTTATAGTTCCCTTCTTGTTGACTTGTTAATCCAACCAAGGTATCTTAGTCCTAATCTGTCCTAAAGTACATATCATACGACACATATGTCTATATCTTGTTGTGTTAAAATAATGCAAGTCTTGTTGTCCATTTATGTCTATAGCTTTGGAGAATTGATTCTCGTTTGTAGGACCTTAGATCAATCTTATCACACTCAATAATAATCACTAATGCACACAAGGAAAGATAGATGTAATAGATCTAGAGAGAGATTAGAGAGATAAATATTTCATATATTAAGCACACACTCTTTTCACATACATCTCTCAAGGCCAACCTTCCAAATGAGGAGGTTGAGTGCTATTTATAGTACAAGGTATTTGCCCTAAAGGCTTTTGTGTGGGCTTGTGGGCTTTTGACCATGGATTGGACATTTACATAACTTTCTATCTCTAATACAAGCCCACATTATACAAAGTTCTAAAACTAGGAATGACCATTACTTTAAACTATAAAATTAAAGCTAACAATCTCCCCCTAAGGGATGGTCATTCAAAAGATGCACCACGTGTTTAGGTCTTTAGACTTCTGGGTCTTGAACTTTGTGATTCTTTGTTCCTTCATGCATTGTGATCTTCATCGTATCGTCTTTTGGATTGTTCTTTGCCTTGATTAACATCTTCATGCATTCACAGCGTCTATTCTTCCAATGTAGATGTTGAGACATACGATGATCGATGGACTTTCTTCAGTACCTGCATAAAACAGTTAGCAATAAATCGTCCAGCTCTTCCAGGTTCAGATCTCGTTAAGACTCTTACAACTTATGTCCTTTATGGTGAACACAAGTGTATTGTATTGGAAGTGTTCCTAAGAGATCTTTGATGAATCTCATGTCTCTAGACTCAATAATGTGCGTTTTGGTTTTAGTAATCGAAGGTGAGGAGCAGAGTGCCACCTTTTCAATATCAACACATCTCGGAGTGAGAGGTCGATAGATTATGCAGTGTTCTCCGTGAGAAATGAAACAAATATCTTTTAAGAGATATCTGAGTGGCAAGGAGGGGTTTGTGCAACACGTCACTGGGTCCATGACGTCTTGTCTTCAATATCAGTATCACCTTAGTGAGTACCGATAGCAGATGTATTGACCCGGTTTATGTCCTAAGTTTTCATGGAGGGCTATTTCTTTTCACCCTTTCATTAAACTTTTCTTTTTAATTCTTCAACCCCTTCTTTCTCCTTTCTCATTTACTCATTTTTCCAATCTTACCTAAGGACTTCTAATTCTAATCTATTGGAATTGTCCTTGGGTAGATCCCTCCGGCTCTGGCGGATCATTGGACATAACCTAACCATAATCACCTTATTACTCCATGATTATCCTAGATTATTGACAACTTGCCATAAAACCTTATGAAAATCTCTCAAAGTGTTTATGAGAAAACACATTTATTTAACACATTGAGAGTTTTGCATTTTTGAAATACTCCCCCTTCACATGTGCTCATGCATTTTTGAGATAAACTGCACATGTTGGGTAGAGTTCGCACATTTGAAATGATCGATTTTCAATGAACATGACCTTCGCGAGACACGCTTACATCACTAGTTGGACTAGCTTGAAATTATTACCCGTCCCGGTCATATTCAATGATCATCTCTCGAATTGGTACATTCTACTCAGACAAGTCCTTCGCGAGACACGTTTACATTACTGGAAAACCAGCTTGAAATTATTACCCGTCCCGGACTAGTCTTTTCGATAACGGACAGTTAGTTTCGTCAATTCGAGGGTTGTTATGAGTCTGTCTGATGAGCTCGTTCGAGAGTCAAACCACAAAAACTTTTTGATCACATTTTAATCACGTCCTCTCCCTCTTATACCCAAATGCCACTTAATCTCCCCCTCAAAAATAGCATGAAGTGGTATTTTTGAAAACAGTTGATTAAAATGAAGCTTTTTGGAGAGACGGACTGATTTGAGCATGAAATCGGAACATTTTTGTTTTTATACTCCCACTTAAACAAAGCATATGATTAAACGATGGAGTTTAAAAGCAGTTAAGGGTTTTAGAGGGAGTGATTGTGAGCACAAAATGTATAGAAAGACTTTGAAAATCTTTTTGAAACAATCTTAATTAAGTGCTCACGGTTTTTTGCTTTTTGCCATTAATATTGCGAGTCCTGATCGGAAATAATCAGAAGTCTTCAATGTAGCGCGGGTCTCGCACTGAAATATACGAAAGCCTTAATGAAGAAAAATTTGAGAAATGACATGTTTTAGAAAAACGTAAAAAAGAACTCTCGCTCAAGCATCTGTACATGCCCGTATCATTGTTGAATGACATTTCTAGATACGTACAGAATATCGATTATACGAGAGACATGTCGTGAGAAGAATATTTTTGGTTTTTTGAGTTTTATATTTTTTATGGCTTTTTGAAATGTTCTATATTTACAGCATTTTAGATTTTGAACAAGTATATAGTTACAAAAATATTTACATGCGAAGCTTGTTGATATAAATCAAGAAGATTCGAGAAGACTTTCTAACTCTTCGGGAGTTAGGCTTCGCATTCCAATTCGACGAACTAAGTTTTCAAACCGCTCTTTTGGGAGGGCTTTAGTAAATAGATCGGCGAGTTGATATTCAGTCTTCACGAAAAACAATTCAACAGTACCCTCTTCAACGTGCTCTTTTATGAAGTGATAGCGGACTCTAATATGCTTGGTCTTCGAGTGTTGCACTGGATTGCACGAGATGGCTATGGCACTTTTTGAATCGCAATACATAGGTATGCGGTTGAAAGAGAAACCATAATCTGTGAGCTGTGTCCTCATCCATAGAACTTGGGCACAACACGCAGATAGAGACACATACTCGGCTTCTGCTGTTGATAAAGCAGTGCAGTCTTGTTTCCTTGATGACCAGCCTACTAGCTTTTCTCCCAGAAATTGCGCTCCGCCTGATGTACTCTTTGCTGTAACTTGGCAACCGGCATGGTCTGCATCTGAAAATGCTATCAGTGTAAACTCCGAATCCTTCGGATACCAAAGTCCCATGTTAATGGTTCTTCGTAGGTATCGAAAGATGTGTTTAACCTCTTGGAGGTGAAGTTCGGTAGGCCTTGCCTGAAACCGTGCTAATAAACAAACAACAAAATGTATATCTGGTGGACTAGCAGTTAAGTACATGAGAGAACCAATCATGCTCTGATATTTCTTCGGATCCATGGGTTTCCCATATAGGTCAGCGCCTATTTTTGGTGAGGTGACCATAGGTGTACCAACAGAGTCACAATTCTCCATTCCATGTTTTTTCAAAATCTCAATTGTATATTTAGCTTGATTTAGAAAAATTCCACGTGGGGATTGATGAATTTGTAAACCAAGAAAGAATTTTAATTCACCCATCATGGACATTTCAAATTTGCTTTTCATGAGATTTTCAAAATGTTTTGAATGTTGCGGATTAGTGGACCCAAATATTATGTCGTCCACGTAGATCTGAACAATCAAAATGTCATTTTTAAATTTTCTTGTAAACAAGGTCGGATCAATTGTTCCTTTGGTGAAATTATTTGACAACAAGAAAGATGATAATTCGTCATACCACGCCCGTGGGGCTTGTTTCAAACCATAGATTGCTTTCTTTAGCTTGTAGACGTATTCCGGATGATCTTTTTCAATGAAACCGTCTGGCTGACTCACGTACACTTCTTCTTTCAGAGTTCCATTCATGAAAGCCGTCTTGATGTCCATCTGATAAACCGTGATGTTCTTGTGAGCCGCATAAGCTAAGAAAATCCTGACTGCTTCAAGCCTTGCAACTGGTGCGAATGACTCTTCAAAATCTATCCCTTCTTCCTGTCTGTATCCCTTTTCCACCAGACGAGCTTTGTTGCGAATTACAGTCATTTCTTCATCCTTTGTGTTTTTCCATAACCACTTAAGATCAATGACTAGTTTGTCAATTGGTCTTGGAACTAAATCCCAGGTGTCATGGATTTGAAATTGAAGAAGTTCTTCCTGCATCGCTTCAATCCAGGCATTATCTGCCATTGCTTCCCGAATGTTCTTAGGTTCTATGAGACTGACTGAGCAGACATAGATGCACATGTCGCAATCGGTGTTTAGTTGTTTTCTCGTCTGAATTGGCCTTGAGGGTTCACCAATAACCTGTTCTATTGGATGGTCTTTTGTCCACTGTAATGTTGAAGGGTACCTTGGTGTTGAAGAATGTGTGTTAGATGGTTCATGTAACCTTGAAGATGATTCAGCAGATTCCGTTCCAAACGGGTTTTCGAATGGTTCTTCTTCTAACACAGCATTATTTTGTTCTTGCTCATCAATTCTTGGTAGAACAATTTCAATTACTGGTGATAGTGGAGTAGATGTTGATGACGTGATGCATCTGGATATGGTGGTGGTGGTGGTGGTTGTTGATTTTGAGCGGGTGCAGCGGAACGTTGGTTAGATGCATTTGTCGAAGCGCCACCATAGTATTCATCATACATAAACTCGAAGAAATTATCCAGTTCTTGATTTGTGGGTTGTTCGTTATGAATTGATTGAGCTCCTTGAGGTGCGAGTCCCGAACTGATATGTCCAGAAGTCATTGGGTTAAGCGCGGGTTCTAGAGCGAGTCTCTCAGAAGCCATTAAGACCAGATTAGACAACAACCTTTGGAACCCATTTGAGCACTGCACCAACGGGTTTAGCATGTTTTGCAATCCATTTGTAAGTTGTGTCAATCTGATTCAGAGAAGTTGAATTCCAACGAGGACTGAAAACCGGTGTTTCATCTGGAAATAACACTCGCGGAATCAACGAAGATTTAAAATCCTTTTTCAAAGCAGAGTCATTTTTGTGGTGTAGCGGAAGCATTTCAGAGTTTGGAGGACTTTGCTTTGGTTTCCCACATTGCTTTACCCGTGTAAAGCGAGAGTGTGGAGTTTGAAAACTTGGAGTCTCTTCATGTGTAACACCCCGTAAATTTTTAAATAGCAGCGGAAGACTTAAACGGGGTATTACCAACTAGATCACAGTCATAAGTATAGATTTTTGATAAAAAGGGAATTTTTATATCATTCAATGAAAACTCAATATTCAGAGATTACATATTTGTTATCAAAAGGGGTAGTAGTTTAGAAAAGTGATGATGAGTTTGAAAAGAATGATATAGTTATTTAAAATAAAGGTGGGTCTTTTCTCCATGCCCGTGCCAACTCCGTGCTTGAGATTTCCTAGTTACCTGAGATAAACATGCTTAAAACGTCAACACAAAGGTTGAGTGAATCCATAGTGTTTAATTTGTAATAATTTGAACACAAGATAAATAATAGTGAAAACAATGATATTGCAGGGGTAATAATCAAATAGATAAATATTGCTCTAAGCCTCATGAAACGCAAACCTTAACGTGTAGGGGTAGTAATAATAAATATCCCAATCATAGTAATGATATGGGTGATAAATGCCCTGGTGTAGGAGTTTCGCCATACTCAAATTCGAATAAAGTGCATTTGTCTATCAATCCGGCTAACACTATGGCTATCTATCCGGCTAGTACAAATGGGATGTCAACTTCCAATAGATCTATTCACAGAATTCGCGTTCACTCGCAAGTGATTAATGGTTCATGATAAAGGGAATTTTAAATTGGCGGGGTAATAACTTAGGCAAATATTACTTAGCAATATCAATCAGGAAAGCATACAGAAAAATACTTGTGTTCGGTTTTATAGCATGTATCTCCCCACGGGATTTGAAAACATAGTAAAAAGTGAGACTATGAACTCACCTTAGTAGTGTAGTAAACGGGTAGTGAATCAAATAGTGAAATGAATAGCTCCCAACTTGCGACCTAGAATAATGTGGTATATTTAGAATATTATCAACCATTTGGTTTTAATATGGGGAAATGGTGAATGTGAGACTATATGTGAGATCGTGACGTATTCAGGTGACGTGGTCGTTTAGGGTAATCAAAATGGTGACTTCAAGATGTTACGTTAAATACTCGTGGGAAATTGTGAAGTTAGAAATGTGGAATAATATAAGTATATTACTTTTGTACATTTGCACAATTATCCTTATGTTTATAAAATTGACGCATTTAACCCTCGAAGATTAAATAATTATAAGTTTTAATCCAAAATATATATTTACACATTAACCCTTGACTTCCTTGTTAATTACAAAACTGCCCTTTATAGTAATACTTTATCTTTTGGATTTTTACACAATTGGTCCCTAAACCACGAAACTTTTACAAAACTAGTCCAAGCGTTAAATGTTGCATTTTAGATCATAACTTTCTGAAACTGACAGATTCAGTCCTTCGATTTATACTAAAAACATTATTTTCATATCTAGTTCTTCTTTTATCAAAAGTTACGCTTTGTACCCTTCCAAAACATATTCGTTGCAAAACAAGTCCAATGTGTATATTTTGAAAACATTATACTTCGCTTATCATTCCTTTACTTCTTTTATCTCATTCGAACACATTTTATAGATCATGGTGTTCGTTTTAACTCCTCGACATTTCACAGTTTCGAAAACAAGTTAGAAAATCAAATAATTTGGTTTGGGCTTATAAGCCCATCGTGGCCCATTGTAGTTTTTAAAGAAAGGGTTTTAGCGAGCGACTGTGTGAAGAAATGGGGGTGGTTTCGTGTGATTTTATGGTTAAACCTCTTGCATGTTTTACTATCTCGTTTTATTGTGTTTCAAAGATTCGAATGGTGTAAGTTTTCCTATAGGTTGTACGTGTAATTTGAGAAATAACGAGGTAATCCTAGGCGTACAAGTGACTCGTGTGTTGTGTTTATGAATTTGTTATTTTAACGTGTGTTTCATGTTCATGTTGCGATATTACGTGGTGATGTGTAGTGAAGTGTGTAAACGAAAGAGTAATAAGAACGAAGGGATAGAAGTGATGAATACTTACAACACCAAGGATGGTGGGACGTTTGAGTGAAGGTGATGACTAACGAGGCTTCGAACAACTAAACCCAAGCTTCCTCAAATAAAAACCCCACGATCGTAGCTATACCCTAAGGTAAGTTAAGAACTTGAAGTGCCCCAAACCCTTGCTTCTCCTTCCTCTTTCTCGACAGTAACTCAACAGAGATAAGAGTGTGTTATTTGTTTTGTGTTTTTGTGACAAGAGTTAGGAGTGAGTTGTGTTTATAAGGACTTCGAGCCTAGGGTTTTTAGGGGTTGACCTTGTGAGCTTGGTACTTATAGTAGGTGTCACTTCACTTCTTATGGGTTCAAGGTAGTTTAACATGAAACAATGGGTGATGCTCGGTTTTGGAGGGTTCGGCAGTGGCTTCAAGGATGCAAGGTACTCTTCTAGTTGTTCTTTTATTTCTTGGAAATACAATGGGGTGGGTTGCATTTTGTACTTGTGTAAAAGGTGTTTCAAAAGAGGTGACAATCTCCCTAAGAGGGAACAATGGAGTACAATAGGATGTGATTAGGATATTTAGAGTCCCATACGTTTTTTATTTTATTAGTTGGGTGGGAAACGTGGTTAACTGGTAACATGGGATTCTTAGTCTTTGTTAATTACCATTTGGTTATGGTGCTCGATCCAGCAGAGAGCAACAAAGAAAAGAGAGTGTGTTCACTGGGCTTGTGATCTAGTTCGGCCCAAGGATAAGAAGAGAAGAAAAGAAAAGGTAAGTGGGCTGTGGGTTCGGCCCATGTAGAAAGAAAATGAAATAATTTAGTTTAGGAATATTTTGTATAAGATTTGGTGAAATAATTAGTGACTTTCGTTGTATTCGTCCATTAATAAAATCGGTGTAGTAATTTGTAATATTCGTGTGACTTTAACGATCGGTACGCAAGCGAGCTATTCACAGTGTATTCGAATTCGTTGGGGTAACTTGGTTATCGTTGCCATATATATATATATATATATATATATATAAATATAACCCGCAAAAAGGTTACTAGACATAAATTTGAATTATTCGGTGATTAATATTATTAATGACATGGGATTTTTACGAGGTGTTACATCATGAGACATGTTTGACCTTGAAAGCTTTTGAGGAGTGAGCGTTTCAGAAAATCTTGGTTTCTTCGAAAACTTCCTTCCTTTTTGCAAAGAATAGGTTGTAAACTGAGAAACCTTTTTCGAAAATGGTTCTGAAGATTCACCCATGTAAACCTTCTTTGAAACACTCACTTTTGGTGTTGAAAGATTTGAAACAGGAGATTTGCCTTTTGATCGATGGAGAACATCAAACTTTGCTTTTAAGGCATTGTATGACATTCGCAAATCATTGTATTCTTTTTGAAGAAGATCTTGAGATGCCAATTTAGATTCCAAGGAAGCAATTTGTTTCAAAAATTGATCTTTTTCAGCTTTTGAATCATCCATTTTACGTGCCAATTTCCGTTCGAAAACAATATTTTCTTTTTCAAGTCTTTCAAAATATGTTTCGAATTTGTTTGTTTTGTTGAAAAGATCAGTTTTGGCATCCTCAAGATCGTTTGTGCGTTGAGCTAAAAGCGTTTCAAGCTCAAGCACTTTTGTTTGAAGCACATGATTTGCATTTTCCGTTTCAAAATCTGGAGTATCAGAATCAAACAGGGGATTTGGAAAGGAAACTTTTGTGATTTGAGACTCATCCTTTTTCTTCTTCATTGACTCAGTCTTTTGCAAAACCTTTTCAAACAGGTTTTTGTAAGTCTGTTTCAAATGCTCATTTTCTTTTTGTAATGATGCCACAGCATGTTCCAATTCAATATTTTTTGTATCAAGTTCATCCAAATCAAACTTGATTTTGGCATCATCACAATTTTCTTCAAAAATCTTTTCCTTTTCTTTGAGCACTGTTGTCAAAGGGTTTTCAGAAGAAGCAATTCTTTTTGACAATTCTTCTTTGACTTCAGCTACTTCTTTTGAAAGTTCAGTGATTTTCTTTTTGAGACAAAGATTTTCAGATTTCAAAGAAGATGTTTGTTCAAAATCCACATTCTCATACGCATGGCTGACAGACACCGACTTGAGTGACTCGATTTGATTTGTGAAAAAGGCTTTTTGAATATCAAATGTTAGGCATTTTTCATCAAATTCATCTTCAAGTGAATGGACGTACTTTAAATCTTCTCTCATTTCAGTGACAAGAAATTTTTCAAAGTATTCAAAACTTAAATTGATATTTTTCACAAGAGGTTCAATCTCATCTTTTAAAAACTTACAGACTTCCCTTTTTAGCCAAGCGTCTGATAACATGAGATTATTGTAGTCACTAATGGTGTATTGTTGTTTCGACCAAATGACCTTTAACGTGTGCTCAATGTGATATTTAAGATTACAAAACTGTTTCCTTGCTTTATTTTGCCATAAATTAGCATCATAAGTAGCAAGTTGAGTTTCTTTGAAAAATCTTTTCACATTTGTGTCTTTTCTTTTCAAAGGGTCTTTTGGTATATCAGTCAGTTGTGTACAACCATACACAAAGCCTTGGTACGAGAATGGGCTTTTTGTTCGTTTGACTTTTAAGCGTTTTTCCTTTTCCAATTTTTCTTCTTCCTCTGACATGAAGAGAACATCAGTCATCAAGTCTTTTCCCATTATTTCCACATGATCTGTATTTTCAAAACCAAGTCCTGATTTTCCCTTATGAACTTTCTCAGCTTTAGGAAGCATCATTTGAAGAGTTTGAACACTTTGGTCTGTTTTTCAAAGTTTTGCTTCAAGATTGTTTGCACGTTTCAAAAACTCTTGATTTTCATTCTCAAGTTTTGTATTGACAATCTTCAAATTTGAAGTGGTGTTTTGAAGCGTCGAGTATTTATCTTTTAAATCAGTGTTCTATTTTAAAAGTGCTAGAACCTTTCTGTTGCTAGGGCCCATTTGTTCATCCAGTTTTTGAATGGAACGTTTTTCACGAGAAAGAGCTTTGCTTAACTCAACTTCAAGTTCTTTGTTTCATTTTAAAATTGGCGTGAGAACATCGCCGTTTATTTCAAATTTCTGAGCTTGGGATTTAAGGTTTGAGATTTGAATGTCTTTGTTTTGTGTTATTTTTTCAAAATCTTTTTCCATTTCTTTAAATTCCGCAAGCTCTTTGGACAATAAGACATTCGCTTTCTTAGCTTTGCGATTGTCCTCTTTGCACTTTTCAAGTTCATGTTTGAAATTAGCGATTAAAGAAGCAAATAAGGCATGATCTTGTTCATGAGAAGATCCATCCTGGGCAGGCTCACCTCCATTAGGATCCATATCTGGAGTTGTAGGAGTGATATTACTATCAAACCGATTCACCACATATGTGTCACTGATGGACTCAGGATGCGCAGGATGTGTCTTGTCATGAGCAAACACATTATCGAACAAAACAACATTATCATGATCATGTGAATGTTGTACCGTAGCCAATATTGCTATGTCGGATGAAAGTCTGATATGGTTAGGTTCAGTATCCCAAACAGCTTCATTCCTGTGTGTACTATCAGCATCCGAATCGTACCTTGGAGTACTGTTTTCAACCTGTTGTTCTGAAGATGTATCACTTCCCGTGAGAACCACGCTAGCATCAGATGTTGTACCCTCAGTGACTGTTTGTTCATCTTTGTCTGCCTCTCTTTCATTCACCTCTGTTTCCATTAACATCACTTCATTTTCAATCTGCTTACTTTCCCGTTTCTGCTTCTCAATCTCATTAAGCGCAACTTCTTCTTCATCAAGTGATTTTTCTAGTTCACTCATGTAATCGATGCATTGGGTTTGGAAGGTCTTGAAGTCTAGCCAATATTTTTGGGAAAACGCATTGAGAAACTCTGATTGGCTTAATATCCAAGGTTGCAGAATAATCTGAAGTTGAGATTTGATCACTTCAAGAGCTTCCTTGCAGTTGTGCGTATAAAGTTCTTCTTCATTCAGTATGTTCTCATATTGATTCAGGCTTTGTTTGAGTGGAGCGGTGAAATAATGAAATTGGACTCTTATGTAGTATTCAAATGCCTGATCAAACCTTGAATCATACCCAGTTGAATTGATGACTTTTTCAATCTGAGTCTTGAACTCTTTAAACGCTTTCCTTGATTCTCTCTCTTTCATTTTCATTTCCTTTTCAATTTAGCTCCAATATGTGATAAGGTAGTTGTTGGATCGATGCAAAGATCTAGGAGTTGTGATTGGTGTTGGTTACGGTTCAATAGTTAAGTTGATGAAGTGAGTTACTAGATCAAATGAGTTACTTTGTCAAATGGAGTTACTAGATCAAATGAGTTACTCTGTCAAATGGAGTTACTAGATCAAATGAGTTACTCTGCTAAAGTGAGTAACTCTACTAAAGTTACTCTGCTAAAGTTAGTAACTCTACTAAAGTTACTCTGCTAAAGTTAGTAACTCTACTAAAGTTACTCGACTAAAGTTAGTAACTCTACTAAAGTTACTCTACTAAAGTTAGTAACTCTACTAAAGTTACTCGACTAAAGTTACTCGACTAAAGTGAGTTACTCTACTAAAGTTACTCTACTATGACGTAGTTACTCAATCTAACTCGATCAAGTGACGTAGTTACTCGACGTAGTTACTCGACGTAGTTACTCAACATAGTTACTCAACTATGTGATTTCAGTTACTCGATCAAAGATTCTAATGAACAGTAACTAGCCCTAAATTTTTTTCCTAAATCTTTGTTTGGCTCTTTGTGAAAACGTAGAGGGGGGGGGGTGAATACGTTTACCGTTTTAAAACTTAAAACTTGTTGTATCAAATTTACATTTAAGCTTGTTCTAATATGAAAGATGTTTGTTGTAGTTTATGACTACCAAGTTGTCACACAAGTATTATCCACTAAACACAACACAAGCAATCACATAATGCAAACATGAAAGTAAAGAGATAAGTAAAAGAAAGCGCAAACCGAACACGATGATTTATAGTGGTTCGGTCACGGAGCTCCTCTCCGCCCTACTCCACTCCCCGAGTACCCAACTCGAGAGTTACTTCACTAGATCAACAAGCTCCCTTTCTTAGGCGGAGAAAACCTTTACACGTTGCTTACTTCCTTTTCCGGTACTAAGCTAAACACCGGGTTCTAGTTTGAGGTAGAACCAACCTAACATCGCTTACTTCCTTTTCCGGTACTAAGCTAAACACCGGGTTCTTTCACAAGGGTACAACCACTCCCTACACTCTTTGTGTTTTGAGGACTAAAACACTAACCACACTCACTGATACAAATGATGTTTACAATGATCCATGATATAAATGTTCAATGGATATAAATGACTAATCTATATGAACTTCTTGAATAAGAAGTCTTCAATCATTGAGGATGTCAAGTGGCCTTGAATCTTCATATGTTGGAATGCTATGGATGATGATGACTTCAAGATCTTGAAACCTTCATGGTGGATCAGGAAGTATGCAATGGATGATGACTCATGATCTTGAGCTAGCTTCACAGGATCATAACCAATGTATGCTTACAACATAATGAAAGTTAGTAACATTATGATCATTATGTTATGGGGTGATTAATGTATGAATCTACATGTTTTACTACTGATCTAAGTGTGTGAACAAGTGAGGGAATATGTGTTCTTATTGGATGCTCATATGGGCAAAACTAAGGACTATTTATAGGAAAACAATGGACATGAAACTATGGGCAAAACCATGGACATGTTTTCTAATAGCATGAAACAATGGGCAAAACTATGGATATGAAACTATGGGCAAAACTATGGACATGTTTTCTAATGGCATGAGACTATGGGCAACAATGGGCTGGTATGTATAGCCAACAATATTTTTGCCCGGCGGATCCGGCGGATCCCATAAAAGGGATCCGTCTTTGTTGTTGTTTGGTTCCGCCAAAATGACAGCTAAGTTAATTTGGAAATCTTTCCAAATCTAGTACAATCTATCCATATCTTTGTCAAGTCATTTCATGATCTTTTAAAGTCAACATAGTAACTTGAGAATCTAAACAAAATATTACAAAATCTATCGAAGATATCACTCATGATGCATGCCATGATGTCATCCTAATATTTAACTAATAAAGTTTGTTAGTATCTCTGGGGAAATAAGAGTTTCATTGTTGCTGCCGATAGTGTTAAGCTGGTTCCTGCCGATAGCTTTGGTTCCTGCTGGAAGCTCATTGCTGCCGACAGTGTTATCTTGTTTCTGCCGATGGTGTTTGTTACTGCGGATAGTATTGTTAGTTATCCGTATATTTAGAATGTTTGTTAAGATTTATTTTTAGAAGAGATCTCGTTTATCTCTTCACACGTTTTCTTGTAGAACGGATTAGGGTTAGGTCATCTTGTTAGTATAAAAGATATATCCGTCTATGAGTTTAGGTACGCTTTGGAATACCGATTACAATATTCAATAATATTATTCTTAGTTCATAGTCTGATCCATAGAGGATCATTGTCGTTTTCTTCTTTATTATACTTGTTGTTTAGTTTCCGCATAAACACTTGTATTCCATACAGAGGTTCTTGTTCATACCAAGCTCAATCAAGCTCGAAGTACTCGATCCTACAAGTGGTATCAGAGCCTGGTGAGGATCTCTGATAAAGAAGGAAACATTGTTAAAACTTCTCTCTTGAACCTTGTCACAATGTCACTATCAGGAGATGGTTTTGAAATGTGCGCAAGGAAGATTAGGAGCTTGTTCCACAATAAGTCCTATGAAGCAAAAGAAAATTTGGAAGAATATGCTCTGTTAGGATTCCCATCTCAGGTACAAAGATGTAATTCAGCATGTCAAGAATTATACTCAACTCTTAATAATGAATATGATGACATGAAATCCAAGTATAATGAATACTTTATTAAGGTACAAGCTTATGACAAAGCAGTTAAAACATTAGAAAATCAAAAAGCTTGGTACCAAAGTAATCAGTTAGCTTATGAAGAAAAGATAAGAGTTTTAGAAAGGAACTTGAAAAACACCACTAATGAACTTAAATATTCCGAGTCTCAAAAAGGTAAGGTGGTGTTAGAGAAACAGGAATTGCAGACTCAGCTTGACAATACCTTGGCTAGGTTTGATAAATGGAAAGATTCATCTAAAAACCTAAACAAGTTAGTTGATAGCTCTATGTCTACAAAAACTAAAAGAGGTTTAGGGTATGGTAATCTGATAAGGGAAAATCAATTCTATGACCCTAATGAGTATAGTGTCTTTGACCCTGAACCTGTAGACTACCAAATGCCTGTTAAATATGTGCAAGAAGGAGGAATGAATGTTGTTCCTCCACCTATCAGAGGAGTCTTTAAGCCTGTCCCTATTCATTCAGGCCTTGACCTTGACTCAGATGAGTCACACATGACCTATGGCAAAAAGTCAAAAGACTTGCCTAAACCTGATGACTTTGTCTCCTGTTCCTCAAGTGACAAGTCATCAGAAGCAGAGTCTAAAGACTTTGTTTCATGTGACTCAAGTGAAAAGTCAACCACACCCAAATACAAGAAGCCCTCAAGTTCAACTAATGATAAATCTACTTCTAAATCAGCCTTTACAGACAACAGCTCAATTAATTCATTTAAAAACAAATGTGTCTCTAGTTCCACTAGTGATAATGGTGTCTATATTAAGAAAAGTTGTTGTAAAAATAAGGCTGTTAGGAAGAAGACATGTTTTGTGTGTGGTAGTCAATATCATCTAATTAAAGATTGTGATTATCATGAGAAAAGAATGAATGGCGGGCAACAACAGACCAGATCATTGTGGAAAAATGTTAAACAAATACCACCATATGTTCCACAAGCAGCAGGAATGAACTTTTATAGAGGTCCCTTTCCTGCTGATAGACCTGTTCCTGCTGGTACCTCTGTTTCTGCTGATATTCAGGGAACCATTTCTGCTGGTTCCTCTTCATATATTCAAAGGGATTTCAGACCTGCCTATAATAATCACATCTTTGGAGGGGGAATGGCTTATTCTCCATGGTATCCTTGGTAATTGTCTTGTTTGGTTTATCATGTTGTTGTAATTGTGTTTGCTGATTTAAGTGGTGGAATTAGCCTAAGGGGAGGCTAATGCTTGTATGCTTGTAGTTTTATCTTGTTTTCTTTCGTTTATGTCTTTGGTTTGTGTTTCTCTAATCTTGTTCTGCAGGTTTTTCAGTGTCTTTTGTTAGTTAACTTTGTTTTGCAGCTTCTTAATGCTTGGACTTAAAGCTAAACACAGTAACTTTCATTCATCAAAAGAGTCACTGGAGGAGGAAGAATCTGATGAGATTTCGATGATTGGATGTTTGGAAGAACTCATGTTTTTGCTTGATTTTGAAGATTTTTGGTTTGGTTATGTGATTTGAGGGTTATATAATGATATGGAGATTAGTGCAAATTTATTGGTGGTTGGTATTGAGAGTTAATTCGGGTAAGTTATTCTTAATGACTAAGTTCGGAAGGTTGAATTTGGTCAAACTACCTCATTCCTGCCGATTGGTCAAACCTCTTATTGCTGCCGATTGACCAAGTGTTACTGCCGATTGGTCAAACCTTCTTAAGTTAATTGGTCAATGTTACGTGCAATGAATTGCAGCAATTTAAAGTGATATTTTTGGCAACTCAACATATAAATTGCACATCTCTCATCTCAATTTCTCAAAAACCTATCGAACCCTAATCTTCCCATTTCAAACCCTAAATCATTCCTTCAACACAATGACAACTCTTCGTTACAAGGATGATCATAACAAGGTTGCTTATTTGGAGTCTTCTTCAAGAAGTGTTGGTTATGATGAAGTTCTAGCATTTCTTCGTGGGTCATCTATTCGGTATGCCCTCACATATTGCCCAGTGACGGTGTATGATTCATTGATCAAACAGTTTTGGAGGACAGCTAAGGTAAGACACATCGTGGGAAGGGAAGATGATATTGTTGCTACCATTGATAACCAAGAAGTGATTATTTCTGAGGAGTTGATTCGAGTACAGCTTCAATTTCCTGAGGAGCAAGGGGAATATGATCTTTCAAGGCAAGACATTACTGATGGTATGGCAGCTATAGGTTATCCTGTTACTGGAAGTTGTACTTTCTTGAAAAGTAAGTTGTCTCCTCAATGGAGATTTCTGATTCATACTTTACTCCAGTGTCTTAGTGTTAAGACAGGTGGTTGGGATCAATGTCCAAGTCCTATTGCATCTGGTCTAGTTTGTTTATCTCAGGGTAGGATCTTTAATTGGGCAAAATATATCTTTGAGGGAATGATTGAGAATATAAGTAATGGTAAAAACAGCTTTTTGATGTACCCTAGATTTCTTCAAATCATCTTAGGTGTACAGACCATTAATACATCCCCTAAGATTGTAAATCGGTTGACTGCCAAAATGTTTGCCCTGATGAAGATGAACTTTACTGGCCAACATTTGCCTTTGTTGCCTCCTATGTTACACAACCCTGATCCTGCTGATAATGCCAGTATCCCACCATCACCTAATGCAGCTAATGAAGGGACTTCAGTTGCTGCTGATGCATCTGCATCTGTTGCTGCTGATGACTCATCATCACCATCATCTAGACCAGTGACACCTACACCTGAGACTAATGACCATGTTGAACCCAATGATCAGACCATCTCAGCTGATACACCTATTATCCAGCCAACTCCTTCTGTGGATTTACCTTCTTCTTCAAGGATTTCATCTCCTAGTCCTACTAGGCAACCATTTGGTTATGACACCAATGCAGGGGAAGGATTTAATGTTTCTCCACCCAGAGTCAATGAACCTCCTAATACCTCAGGTATTCCTGATGGTGGAACTGAGGATGCTGTTGATATCTCCTCTATGTCTCAGTTACTTGACAGATCTGTGAAGAAAATTGAGGCATTGGAGTCAGAACTTAATGAGACAAAAAGGATTTTTAGTGAGAAAGTGGAGAATTTGGAAAAGGAGCTCAGGGATTCTAATGAAGCTTTTAGTAGAACTGTCCAAGAACTAAATGAAAGGATCAGCATATTGGAGGCTAGTCATGTGCAAAAGAAAAGAAGGGTTATTCTTTCTGAGTCTGAGGAAGATCAGGATGATATGATATTTGATGGGCTTAATGTGCTAGCATCTGTTTCTCTTGATGGTGCAAATACTGAAGTACCTACCACTTCTGAGCACACCATCACTACTCAAGCTCAGGTCTCCACTGAAACAAGGACCATTGCTGCTGATGTCTCTGCTGTTCCTGCTGATGGTAATACTCCTGAGAGTCCACTCATTGCTGCTGAAAGTAACACTATTCCTTCTGAAGCTACTCAGAATGATGATGAGGTAGCTAGACAGATCCAAGCATAGGACATTGCTGCTGAACAAGCTAGACTAGCTCAGGTTGCTCAAGATGAGGAGCTTGCAAGACAATTGTCTGTTGATGAGCAGAATGTTGCTGGGATTATGAATAACCCAAGTTCAGAAGATCCTACTTCAGAAGAGTTCAGTGAGCAAGTTGAATACTTATTGAATACTGACATGATTATTAGAGCTCATGGATTTATGGTTCTTCAAGATTCAAAGTTGGATTTAGATGAACAGTCAGATAAGCTTAAGGCATTTATCTTAAAGAAACAAAGAGCATCAACTTGGAATGAATTGATGCACAGGATCAGGGAAAGACAAAGGTTAGGATATAAGATGCCCACAAACAGAGATAATATCAATTTTATGAAGGTGTATCTGAAGAATGAAGCTAACTACAAGATCAGTTACTTCAAAGGTTGGACTGATGCTGCAATT
This sequence comes from Artemisia tridentata subsp. tridentata, assembly GCA_021014915.2. Lineage (NCBI taxonomy): Eukaryota > Viridiplantae > Streptophyta > Magnoliopsida > Asterales > Asteraceae > Artemisia > Artemisia tridentata. The sequence continues at coordinate 329,435,736 of CP139502.1, forward strand.
CAAAAGTTGTTCCTTGATACCTATGCAAAGCTCAACTCTTTGGTACAGACTGATATTCCACAAAGCAGGAAAAGAGCATCTTCATCTTTAGAGTCTGATGTTGCCAAAAGGATGAAGTCTGGAGAGGGTTCTCAGGATGCCTCATTCATTTCACCAAGTCCTAATGTAGATGCATCTGAGGTACCACAAGAAGGTCTTGTTACTGTTGATCTTTCTGCTGCTCCTGTCTCTGTTCCTGCTGAGTCATCTGTATCTGTTCCTATCCTGCAATATGGTCTAAGAACAAGGCAGAAGAGTCACTCTTTCCACTCTTCTTCTATGGATGTTTCTGAAGTGGATGATCATGATTTGATTAGAGTTGATTCTGAAAGTGATTCAGAAGGTGATTCTGTTCATTCTTGGGGTCATATTGCTCATTGGGAGATTAGGTCTACATCTGATGGTGAAGTCAATGTTTGGTTTTCTCTTAATGGGACAGTCAAATTCTTTACTTTTCTGAGGGAAATCTTGAATAAAGTTGAGATGAAAGATTTGGAGCATCTTTATAAGATAGTGGATAATCACTATCAAACTCATACTCCAACTGGAATTGGCCTGCTGCTTTGGGGAGATTTACAGGTCTTGATGAATGCATTGGATGGAGATAAGGCTAAATTGATATGGGGAAATCAATCTACCTGGAGAGTATTTTCTTGGAAGTTATATCCATCATCCAATGTTCATGTTGTAGAACTCATTTCTGGGAAGTTCTTGACTATGTTTGTGGATGTCATTTATCCATTATCTGAAGGACTTTTGAAGAGAATGCTGACACAAAAGGTCAAAGTTCCTAAGCATACAATTGGGAATGATTTAACTACAGCTGCTCAATTGGTTAAATTCATCAAAGACCAACTTACAGCTAAAGGTTCATCAGCTTAAGGGGAGGAATGCAGATTAAGGGGAGGATGAAGCTTAAGGGGAGGATGTTTCTTGTTGTTGTTGTATATTTTCTATCTTTCTTTTGGTTTCTTTTCTTATTTTTCTTTCTTTTATTTTGGTGTGTTTCTTAGTTCAAAAAAAAAAAAAAAAAAAAAAAAAAATTTGTATATTTTGTGTGCTAATAAATTGGTTTTGAGCAACACCTTGCAGGTACAGTGTTGGTGTTTACACCTGCACAATAAATGGTGCTCAACTCACCATGTCTTGCAGACAAGAAAGAGTTGGCTCACCATGAGGGTACGGCTCTGGTGTGATAATCAAATCCGTTGATAGCTGTAATAGCTTGCTCAAAGCTATAGGGTACTTCAACTCACCCATGATTCATTTCTGAGAGTTGAAAATGGTTCTCAATTCACCATGGATGTAACCCTTTATGGATCCAAAGGATTGGCTAGTCCACAAAAGTATGGTTTGTGGTAAAGACATTTGGTATCCATATTTGGTATTCAATTCACCAAGGTTTGCTGTAACCTAAGAATTGACTAGTCCTGAGCAAACGGCTATAGGTAAAGACAAGTCAAATCCGTTTATAGTTGCTGATTTGCTAATAAATCAGATGGTTATCAATGTACCATGGTCTAACACACCTAAACATTGGCTACTCCAGTAGTGATGGCTATTGGTAAAGAGACATCAAATCCATTAATTTTCAATGATTCACCTCTCACAGGAGTTAACACACCTGGATGTGATGAGAATAGTATGAAACTTAAGTGATTTGATGTACATATTGTCATAAGTAGCAGCCAAGTTCAAGTGAAAGTCATGGTGATCAATATACATGTTTTAAAGAAGATTTCTTATTCCTGCTGAACTATTGAAGTTGCTGCTGGATGCTATAGAAGTTGGAATCTTGCAAGTTATGGATGTTGCTGCTGGTTACTACTTATTGCTGCTGCTAAGTCGCAGTCCTCAAGCCTGAGAAGTTCAAAGCTCTATCACATTGGAATCTTGCAGGTTAACCTAGTCAACCTCAAGATTAGGGGAGGATTGTTAGGATCTCTGGGAAATAAGAGTTTCATTGTTGCTGCCGATAGTGTTAAGCTGGTTCCTGCCGATAGCTTTGGTTCCTGCTGAAAGCTCATTGCTGCCGACAGTGTTATCTTGTTCCTGCCGATGGTGTTTGTTACTGCGGATAGTATTGCTAGTTATCCGTATATTTAGAATGTTTGTTAAGATTTATTTTTAGAAGAGATCTCGTTTATCTCTTCACACGTTTTCTTGTAGAAAGGATTAGGGTTAGGTCATCTTGTTAGTATAAAAGATATATCCGTCTATGAGTTTAGGTACGCTTGGGAATACCGATTACAATATTCAATAATATTATTCTTAGTTCATAGTCTGATCCATAGAGGATCATTATCGTTTTCTTCTTTATTATACTTGCTGTTTAGTTTCCGCATAAACACTTGTATTCCATACAGAGGTTCTTGTTCATACCAAGCTCAATCAAGCTCGAAGTACTCGATCCTAATATTTAACTAACAAAGTTTCCATTTTAAGAAATAAACATGTAAACTTGTATATGTTATTCCTAGTGAACTTTGTAATGTGTATATGTATGTAACATGTATCCTAGTGATCATGTAGCATGTAGAATGAGGTTCTAAGTAGAATGATTAGCCTTTTTAAAATACTTAATTACCTAACCGTATTTTAAACATTCTAAATGGTTTGTTAAGGTTTGATCATAATGCCACATAACAAACATGTACGAACCTGTGTTGTATCATACGAGGACTCGAGAGATGTTCATTTTATGTTATGTATCAAGTTACATGTTTGTCATCAATCAAAACAAACGAGATTGCTTGCACTAGCAATCTCCCCAACGAGACTGCTTGCACTAACAATCTCCCCCTTTTTGATGATGACAAAATATGTAAACGTGATAGAAAGTAAAATGCAAAAAGTTACTTGTGTCCGTAATTACTTACTTTATCCTTGTGTTCGTTTCTCCGTTTACACCTTTCTCCTTGTGTCTATAATTACTTACTTTCTCCGTTTACACCTTTCTCCCCCTTTTGTCGAAGCAAAAAGGGTGTGTCCTTGGAGTTAACTTCATTTCTCCCCAAAAAGGCGAGCTTGCATCATCCCTAGTGAAGTTAAATAGACTACTCCCAATCTCCTATGGTTGTTGCGTCCCTTAGGTTGTTAGCGGATCCATGGATCAAATTAAGACTCTTAACCTACATCAAGGTTAGTGTTGTGCAATATAAAGATATATGAAAAATGCATGATGAATGAAAACCAAATACCCAATGATACACATGCGTAATCTATTGTAGACCTATCTCCTCCTTTTTGTCGAAATGAAAAGAAGATATCCGTAGCGGAATGTGGTAACCAATCCTTGGTGATTACTCCCCCTAGTTTAGAGTACCAAGTATGATAATGCAATGATATTGAGAACTTTAAGGCTCCCCCTTGGATAATACTCCCCCTAATTGGAGTGACAAGGTTAAGATGTATAATCAAAAAAATAGTTAGAATATGATATCCTCCCCCTTGATGTATACTCCCCATTGCTAGAGTACCAACGTATACTTTCCAAGGATGGGAAATGCTACAAAAAAAAAAATGAGTTAGTTCATGATGTCCTCCCCCTTGATCTATACTCCCCGTTGCTAGGGTACCAACGTATATGATCCAAGGAAGAGGAATGCTACACAATAAAGATTAGTATGTGATATATTCTAAAAATGCTTGACGAAAGCTCCCCTTGCTCTAGGGCGTCAAGATGAACCTACAAAACAAAAGATTAGTGCACTAGAAGCTGTGTCTTAAGTCATGTACGACCAATGTGTATAGACGATGCAATATGAGCGCTAGACTGATAATCCTCCTGGTTTGAGATTGTCAAGAAGCACCTATAAAAGAAGAAAAATAATCGAAGCAAACTTCATCCTATGATGAGTAAGCTATATATGATCGAGCGTATATGATGATGAACCTACAATGAAATGGTTAGTGCAATATATTTTATCTCAAAGAAAAATATTATGTAACATATCAATTGTGATTGTCTAATCAAAGAAAAATATGATGCAGCATACGAATTGTGATATCAATCGTGATTACCATGTTATAAAGAGTGTAATCTTCTAATAAGAATTACATTTACAAGAATATAATATGATAAAATCCTACAAAACAATGCCTATGAAGTGAAGATGAAATGCTTAAAGTGAGTGGTGTTAATATTGGTGTTGGTTTACTAGTGAATGATAACTCAATGGATGACTAAAGGTTGATGTGAGTAGGTTTTTCGCTAATCCATGGGGTTGATGATTAGTGATGGAAGGTGGTGATTATAATGAATGCAATGAATTCAGAAACTCTCATGTATAGCAAATGCTATAAGAGTATTTGAAGACGGTTACGGTTATGATATTATCATCTACCAAAGATGATGAATCGTCCCATAGTAAATGCTCGAATAAGAGGAAGTGAAGACAATGATTACTTAGGAATAGAGATTCCATATGTAACAATTGGAAATACTAGATACCTATATGCGGATAAAAATGACATCATATGATGAGAGTGTTGGTTGGAACAATGTGTTGAGAGTGACGGTTCTGTTTGCACTGACAATGACTTGCTTGATACGAATCAAGAATGAAAAGGATGAGATCCTATGATGGTGTTCTAGACACTGAAGATGTTCTAGACAATGAAGTTGTTCTAGAGAATGATGTAAAAGTAAATCCTATAATCGTTGGTTGTGAAAAGGTTGTCAGTTATGAATGTTCAAAATCAGAACCTGGTGCCCGCGGATTTGGCGAAACCAAATTTTTGGTTCCGTCAGTCTTATCCAAGGGTTCCGTGAGACCAAAATTGATTTAGTCATGTTTTGTCATTTATGATCAAACGAAGGTTCAAGCTAAGATCTATTTACTTACAACTACTGATTTGGTTTTACCAATCCTAGTCAAAATCTAAGAAAGTCCAAGGAGACTTAAAGCTTCTTGTTTAAGAGGTTTGTCTAATACATGATTGTGTTTTTCATTTAATGAGGTATTGGTGCAGAACAGTAATGTTGAGCTAATAAGGTTTGAAACACTTTGTGATTTTGTGAACTGATTTAACTAAGTGATTGGAACCTACATGTCGGTATTTGAGAATGTAAGAAACACGAGTACATTTTCTTTAATGCGAAAAGACAATTATGTGAATGAATTTCTCTCCCCCTTAATTGGTGGACATTCAACATAATCTGTGATGCATCAAAAGAAGAATGACGATGAAATGTTTAGGAGGTTGTAGCTTAATGAAAGCGATGAGCTTAGCAATGTTTTTGTGGATATTGATTAGCATACAAAGAACTTCATCCTCGAAGTCACGTAGCTCTTCTCTATTAATGCGAGATGATCGCATGATGAGGCATGTGGTTTTCCTTATGGGAGATGTATTGTTTTAACTAAAAGATGATGGAGATATTGTTAGGAAAGCGGAAGCAACAATACGATTTGGAGAGAGGCATATTGAAAGATATCCAAACATAAATTTCAAACCTCTAAAACTTAATCCTATTAGCTTTTAAAGCTATATGCAAGAAAATGGATCCCATAAACATATTACTAATTTAAGTAGCAATAATGAGATAATAATTATGCAAAATAAGCATAACAAGGAGAAATAACAAATAATTTGTTATCAATCTACAAGACAAAAGTCCTAATGACAAAAGATATCATCATAACATCTTATGTAAACAAAAACAAATATTCATCTACCAGAGACATGGCATCAAGACAAATAATTATATTGAAAGATGACATGACATTGTTTTTGTTATTACATTGTGAAATTGTTTTTGAAGTTAGACTTAGTTACTTAAGCATACTTACTCATTAATTAACACAATGATCTATGTGATTAATAAAACAACTTCTAAGTGTATATCATACCAAAAATCACTTAGACATATAGGTGCACATATGGCAAGCAAATAGTGTGACATGGTCACAAAAGTAATGAAATGACAGGTTCATGCATATAATTCTAACATTTTAAAAGCATGAATTATTTAAACTATCCTACGAAAGAAGCTCAATGGAATGTCAACTAAAAACAAAAGCTATCTAACACTATGTATTAAGAATAACACATAGTGAGTTAACAAGTAATACATTAATCTTGCAAAATAGCATATAACGAAAGAATGAACATATCATACAAATTATGTTAACATAAAGCATATAAGCATGCAGACAAAACCTTTCTAAGGTTTACACATTTGACAATGATAACATCAAGGTATCAAACAAATATCATGTAATCAATACACGTATATGTAAGTGCAAGTGATTTTATTAATAAACTAAAGAAAAAATCACATCTACTCTTTGTTTGATTAATTATTCCTAAGACAAGATAATTCACCAATACATGACTTAATGAGACTCAACTATTTCTATAAAAACTAGTGTGATGAAGATGTCATGTTATATACGTAAATTTGACCAATATGTGTCAACAGATTTTAATCATTGTGTTTGGAATCTAAGGTTGAATGATCTAAAGGGTGACATCCTTTGAGTTGAGTTTAAGTATGAGTTATGCATATGATCTAAGATCAAGACATGTGTTTGTGTGTGGTAACGGGATATGTCATGAACGTTCTGAATAAAGTTCTTTGGAACAAGAATCTAAATAATGTTACCAACTTTAATAGATCTTGTGTATGCTCCGGAGATGTGGATATGCACAAGATTTGACCAAGGTTTAATGTACGCTTGAAAGGAAATAGATACGTATGGTATCTTTCAACAAGTAAGATTTAACTAGTGCTCAATGAGGAAGATAGTTCATAGAACTAGTGGATGTTTGTTTTAAGATCATTTACCTGATGAGGTGTAATGAAATCTCTTGTAACATAACCGTTCATGTTGCAAGAATGATGCATAGGATATATGTTATCCTTTTAACAAGATCAAACGCATGATTTTTAGGCATACTGTTTTCCGAAATATCATGATTTCCTAAATGATGATATGAACTCAAAGGTTTGAATTGGATAGATTTATCCTGAATTTACTAGATGATAACAAGAGAAATTCACTTGAATTTCTTATGTATACTCTTCAAGAGTCATTGTTATGAGGTTGGCTTTGAGATTTGTATTTCAACATATGTTGTTAAAATATCGATTTAAGACATAAGTAGAAGCTTGGTGATAAAGTATTACTAGTACTTTGATTACTTGTGAAAGTGGTACTACTAGTGGAAATTGATAAACACTGAATGTGAATATCATGCTCATTTGAGGATTGAAGTTCTAATCCTATAGATGGCAAGGTATTATTGAGTTGATTCAACGTGCATTTGATTTGGTATGAGTGTTGGACTAAGAGCTTTTTGAGCAATGCACTTAATGGCTTGAATTATGGTGATGTAGGAGTTTGTTGTACTATGAATGTACTTTTAGGTTTCATGAATGTTGAAAATAACAAGAATGGATACTGATTCTTGTGGTTTACAAGTGGATGAAGTGCTTGGTTAAGTTTGTGAAACCTAGGGGCTGAGGATGATGAAGACTAATTCTTATGATCCATTGGTTGGTATAACTAGTGTGTGATGTGATTTAAAGCTTAGGGTCTAAGACATATCATAGAAGTGAGTGTACTGAATAATGGTGAAAGTACAAGTGTACTTAGGTGATAGGATAAGTGTTTTAACATACGTTGTTAAAATACTTGGGAGTTGATTCTTTCGGATATGACTTTTAATGACTACATTTGTAAGTCAAAATATACTTGAATACTTCGGATGAAATACTTAAGTTGTCAATCCTACTTTGAGAAAAGGATGACAAGAATTGATAATTACATCTATAACTTAAGTGTGAGTTATGACTCGATGTAAATTGTCTTGAAGGATGACATGTTAACCAAGTGAGGCAACATACGTGAATACAAGATAATATCAGTCGTGAGTCAGGTTTGTAATTTGTGATATATTTGAAAACAGTGAGTCTGGATTAGTTTGGAAGTTGTCAATTTACAAATCAAGCTAGTGAATGAATAAAGGACGGGAGGATGTAGTGAATGTGTGTAATGATCACAAGTACTCAGTGGTTTACCGAAAAGGTACCTTGGAGCATTTTCATGAAATTTGAAACTGTGATTAGATATGATTATCCTATTTGGTGTTTGGTGAGATGTCCTAATCCTTATCTGAGTGAACATTAGTGATAAGAATCCTAAGAACCAGAATCAATAATTTAAGGATCGGGATTAGTCGGGAAATTAAAAAAAATTACTCTTGACACCTGCGGATCCAATTTATAACAAAGACGGATCCAAAGTTTGGGAGCCGTGGAATCCGTGGGTTCTGGACTGGCGGATCCAAAGCTAACTCTTGGCGGATCCAAAATGAGGGATCCGTCGGATCCGTTGAACAAAAGTACTAAAAACAAACAGAGAGATATGCAAAATTCGTGTTTTTCGACCAAGACCCGAAAATTCTCCTGGAACATATCTATTAGCTCATATGTAATGCAAAACTACTAAAAATGTTTATTCTAACACACATACACACATAGTTTAATCTGATCATATTAACTTACCTTTAATGAGAGTTAAGCCAAATAGTGGCTTAAACCCGAAAACTTGATAACAACGCGTGTTATCATCCTGCATGACATGGTTAGTACACATAAAAGTTTTAACAAAAAGATAATATTCTAAAGGCATAACAATTCAACATACCATAGTTTCAAATTGTTTGTACCAAACACTCTTTTTCAAAGTTACTACATGTTTACACATATTAACACTAGAGCAAGAGTTTGTGCAAGACAATACTATTCAAGACACTAAACTAGTTACACTTAGTTCTCATTCCTAAGCAAATAATGCAAGGTTTTCATATAACATAATCAAACAAGAATGTCTAAGTTTAAAAGTGAAACAATCACAGTTTATCAACATAGTGCACAACATCTAGCAAACGTCCTATTGTGCATCAAACAAGCAATAGATAAACAAGCGAGTAAGAGTCATGGCAAGACAATTATGTATTACAAATAAACAAGTACAATCACAACTATCAACAAGCAAACAACATATACAAAAACAACTAGAACAAGTAGTCACATAGCATGGTATAAAAGAAAGTATACTTTTCGTCACTTTGCGTTTAAATATGACGATGTATGCCAACCTTGATTTGTTTCCGTTATATTACCAAATTGTGTAGTTTCTAAAGAAATCATGTCAATGTTCAAAGAATACCAATTTACATTGCTCGACTCAAAAGATTAACTTACTGTGTCAAACTGATGCTTAATATTTTGGACAGGTTGTACCTTTTGATTTGTTTTACCTATTTCAAATTAGATTCAGGCCATGAAACTATTTTTAAATGAAAGTAGACTTAATTCCCTTCAAAATGATAGGTGGCACGACTCCTACGGACTTACGGTTAATTAGTTATGATTTTTTGAAGTTTGACAAAAACTGAGTACTGCACCGACGGATCTGACGGATCCTTTTAGAGGGATTCGCCCTTTGTGTGATTTGGATCCGCCGAGACCTGTGACAGATTATCCTAAACTCATATTTTGACATAGCGAAAGTGTGCGGGACTTACTAGACTTAATATTAAGCATGTATTACAAATGTTTAACATCATTTCTACCTATGTGACTTATCTAAATATTACGGAGGTGATTTTTCAACTATATTAATGGTTATTCCAAACACTCCCTTAAAACCCGAGTTTTTCGTAAATTAGCTTTACGCACACAATTTGACACTTAAACCTTTTTTAAGAAATCATCTCTTTTGATTTTCCAAAGACATCTTCAAGCTTGTATACAAAGTAATATTTAACAACAAAATTTCAAAGTATACTTAGCGAAACATTTTTCATATTATGTTCTGCTTCAGAGGTAATTTGATACATGGATCTTACTCTATTTTAAAAACCATTTGTTTTGAAAATGAGAGCCAACCCGCTCTGATACCAATTGTGAAAACGTAGAGGGGGGGGGGGGTGAATACGTTTACCGTTTTAAAACTTAAAACTTGTTGTATCAAATTTACATTTAAGCTTGTTCTAATATGAAAGATGTTTGTTGTAGTTTATGACTACCAAGTTGTCACACAAGTATTATCCACTAAACACAACACAAGCAATCACATAATGCAAACATGAAAGTAAAGAGATAAGTAAAAGAAAGTGCAAACCGAACACGATGATTTATAGTGGTTCGGTCACGGAGCTCCTCTCCGCCCTACTCCACTCCCCGAGTACCCAACTCGAGAGTTACTTCACTAGATCAACAAGCTCCCTTTCTTAGGCAGAGAAAACCTTTACACGTTGCTTACTTCCTTTTCCGGTACTAAGCTAAACACCGGGTTCTAGTTTGAGGTAGAACCAACCTAACATCGCTTACTTCCTTTTCCGGTACTAAGCTAAACACCGGGTTCTTTCACAAGGGTACAACCACTCCCTACACTCTTTGTGTTTTGAGGACTAAAACACTAACCACACTCACTGGTACAAATGATGTTTACAATGATCCATGATATAAATGTTCAATGGATATAAATGACTAATCTATATGAACTTCTTGAATAAGAAGTCTTCAATCATTGAGGATGTCAAGTGGCCTTGAATCTTCATATGTTGGAATGCTATGGATGATGATGACTTCAAGATCTTGAAACCTTCATGGTGGATCAGGAAGTATGCAATGGATGATGACTCATGATCTTGAGCTAGCTTCACAGGATCATAACCAATGTATGCTTACAACATAATGAAAGTTAGTAACATTATGATCATTATGTTATGGGGTGATTAATGTATGAATCTACATGTTTTACTACTGATCTAAGTGTGTGAACAAGTGAGGGAATATGTGTTCTTGTTGGATGCTCATATGGGCAAAACTAAGGACTATTTATAGGAAAACAATGGACATGAAACTATGGGCAAAACCATGGACATGTTTTCTAATAGCATGAAACAATGGGCAAAACTATGGATATGAAACTATGGACAAAACTATGGACATGTTTTCTAATGGCATGAGACTATGGGCAACAATGGGCTGGTATGTATAGCCAACAATATTTTTGCCCGGCTGATGAACTCAAATAAGTACATTTTATTACCGTCATTTATCCTATTTATTTGACTTGTTTTATTATATTATGTATGAGAATTGATACTTAATCGTTTGCTTTTGTAATTCTCAGGTAAAAACAAGCATTTGGTGAAACTTGGCGATTTTGGACTAATTATGGAGCAAAACAAGCAAGAAGTTAAGAGTCTACTGAAATGTACAAGATCAAGACTATTCTGCTCCAGATGCGCCGCATTTTACTTCTTACATACGGCGCATCGCTATCAAGATTTCACAAGATATTATCCAAGACGGCAAAGGACATGCGCCGCATCCATGAATGGAGTTACGCCGCATCTTCTGGCGGTGTACGAATATTCCTGAATATATTAATCTTGGACCCCACGCGAAGTTAAGTCAATGCGCTGCATCTACTTATTAGATGCGCCGCATCTTACCTCAGACAGAAACTATAAATACCCAAAGTCAGACGACTTTAAAAAGACTTTTGGTACGTACGATATTCGAAGGACAGAAGCCCTAGGCCGAATTCAGTCGAAGTAGCAGCACAAGACACACCTTGAACAAAGATACGAGAGCTGTAAGAAGGTCCTGCATGTATTCAATTCATTAAGTAGTTTTGTTTTATTGTATTAGTACACTTTAATTGATCAGGATTGATGGGCTTGTGTTATGTTATCATTCACTTCAACTCCCCTTAAAATTGCTTTCCCATTAATTAAAGTTTATATGTTGATGTCTTTGGTGACTTTTATTAGTGCATTGATAACCTCTGTGTCTAGCTGAGCATTGCTTGGGTCGCCATGCCCCTTCCTCGCCTATTTATTAGATCGCCTATGCATTCTATCGTCTGTAGAAAAGTAGGAAGAAAGATAAATGGGATAGTCATAAGTAATCATTAAGGGTTTACTCGCCGATAAGATTAGAACCAACGAGAAAGGACTTAATCTCGGTGCGTTGCATCGAACTATACACTTCATATAAAACTAGCAATAAAACAAGTGACAAGCTACTTAACTATCAGGACAGGTCTTCTTATTGTCTCGAGTATTTATCTGTGTACGTGTGTGCTATTCGCTGATTCGTGCCTATTAGTTAATTTATTATTTAATTGCAACCAAATCGTGCCAGTCTCTCAGGCTGAAACCCCCTTGCGTTAAATTAGGTTGTATAGCTAACTTAAGATATTAAAATACTGATTAGAATAACTAGATAATACGTTCCACTCTTAGTGATCGACACTCTACTTACCATTATATACATACTGACCGGGTACACTGCTCGTTAAAGTGTGTGTGTTATTGATAAGTCGGCTAAATATAAATTTAAAACTTGAATACTGCTAAAACCACAACGACATACAGTGGGTATAAATTAGAGCACTCGCACGCACGCATCAAGTTTTTGGCGCCGCTGCCGGGGAGTGAATTGTTATTTTCTGTTAATTTGATTAGTATTTTAATTAGGTTTTTAATTTTTAATCTAACTGCTAACTGTGTTGTATATTAGGTTAATTTGCATTCATTGTATTATTTTGCATATTTTCTTGTTTTTGTGTGTTTAATTTTTGTTTGTTTTCGTTTGTTTTTATTTGTTTTTATTTTTTGTATTTTCTGTGTTCTGCTATCGTTGTACTGAGCTTATTCAAACGATACGGCGCATCTATTTTCATAGATACGGCGTATTGCGTTTAATTCTTATAAAATACAACGCGTTTAATTAATTCGATACGACGCATCTTTCCCCAAGATACGGCGTATCTGTTTTTAATAAGAATTTTTTTTTCAAGCGATAACGCGATACGACGCATCTGCCTTAGCAGATACGGCGTATCTATTATTTTAATTAAAAACAGTTTTCGAATTATTAAACAGATACGACGCATCGATTTTTATCGATACGGCGCATCTTCTGAATCAAAAATCTTATATTTTGAAACGTAACGAAAATACGGCGCATTAACTTTTGTTAATACGACGCATTTAATTTTAAATAAATATCGATTTTTGATAATTAAACTGATACGACGCATTCTAACTTATAAGCGGCGTATCTATTTTCTGAATAAAAGTCTGATTTAATTTTAACGATATTAAGATACGGCGTATCCCATTTATAGGATACGGCGCATCAACAGCAGATATCAGCAGCTTTTATTTTACTTTGATTGTTTCACTCTTCTTTTGCACGAGTAAGTTTTATTTCAGGAAGATGGACGATCCGGATATTACAATGGAAGAATACTTGTTACTGGAAATGGTTAAGTCAAAGAAAGAAAGAAATAGGTTGCCGTTTCAACACACTTGGTGTATGTCAAATGATGATGAAGAAGATTCATATACCGTGAAACCAATTCCGGCAATTGTTCTTGATAGTACTTTTTCTCCGGAGATTGCACAAGATGATGTGTATACGGAACCTTACGTTGAAGAATATTCTGCAATCGTATTACCACCATTAGACAATCCAACGGATGAAGATGAAAAGTATTCTAATTTTGATTTCGAACCATTTGAAGCCATAGTTTATGATGACATACCTCAACCAGATTTTGACCCAACGAGGGATTTTGAAGAAATCTGGGATTACTTATTTAAGGATGAAATTCGGGACAATTATGAAATTGCAAGACCACTAGTTGAAGATGGAGATTCACATGATGAATTGGAGTCACTTACAACACAAAGTGGTACAAATTTATTTAATATTATTAATCCCGTTACTAATAATCTTGCTAGCTTTCCTAAACAGGTTGCAGAACAAAAAGATGATGAGGTGAAATTTATTACACTACCTATTGAAGCACCTGTGATCAACCCGTATTTGGTGGAGCTCGAAGAAGAATTTGGTGATGAGCTCTTGAACATTGCTATGATTGATGAAGATGATGATTCCAACCCTATGAAGTATGTAGAGGAACTCGAACTTTTACTTGCCAAAGACCCTTTCTTATCTTCTGCGGAAGTCAAGGGACGCCTTACTACCAAAGAGACTAACCATGAAGAAAGGAGACTCATTTTTTCTCCACATACTACTTTCTCAGATGAAGTGGTCAAGTCATCCACTTTATCAACCAAACCGGGTATGAATAGGGAAGATGTAGATATAGTGCCAAGGTATGATCTTTATGTATTTCTTCCATCTTTAATAGCAAATTTACACTCTTTTCGTGTTTATTGCTACTATCATCCGCACTTGATCCCAAGTGGGGGGAACAACACCCTATTACACAGTAAATAAGGGTGGAGTCAGGCTCGTGACTCGAACAAAAACAAGTGCTTCGTGGGAGGCAACCCATGCTTATCTTTTATTTTATTTTATTTTCTGATTTTGTATTGAGTCTGTCAGACCTGTAGATGATACGGCGCATCTCAATCCTGAGATGCGACGCATCTCCTGCACTGGTCATATCTTACTTTATTTTTCTGCATTTTTACTTTCGACTTTAAAACTTTTTATCAGTTTATTTTAATGCAGCGCATCCCTGGTTAAGGATGCGGCGCATCTTCTATTCTGATTCGTAATTATTCCAGGCTCGATACGGCGTATCTTCTTCCATAAGATACGGCGCATCGACTGACCTGATGATTTTCAGTTTTAATTTTTATGTTTTATTTTTCCTAACTACTAATGTATTATGCAAGTTTGAACTTTCTTAACTTAGGTGTGTTTAAAGTCTTGGTGGTATTATAGATTCCTTCATTTCCTGTGGATACATCGATTATGAAGCTTATACGTTCTCATCCACAAGAAAGATGATTTTTGCTCTTATACTAATGGAGGATCATACCGAGCAAATCTCAGGGGAGTTTTTCTGTTCTAATTCTTTTATTTCCAGTTTTTAACCTTTTATACAAACAACGAGGACGTTGTTTAACTTAAGTGGGGGGATTGGAGAATTAGAACACTTAACACTTACTTGTCCTAAACTTTTTCAAAAATTATGCTTAAAATGTGCTTAATATATCAAAATTTAAAAAATTTTTAGCATGTTTTTGTTTAAGATCTAAGTTGCATAGCTGCACACATGACGTTATTTTCAAAAATTGTGATTTTTCAAAATTCACAAATCTATGAGTGTGCCGGTGACTTGTAAACTTTAGAACTTGGCTTGTATACTATTCGAGACCACCATAATAAGTATTATTTTATATAATTGGAATGACTTGTCTAAATTGGTAAAATTCTAGGATTACACCCAAATAGCCTTTATATGTTATGTGTTATTAGCTAACTACACTGGTTAGTTAACCCCCGTATAAACCCTTTTGTTACTCTCACTTTTAGAGTAAGATACCCCTAGAAAAACACTCAGAGCCATTCCTTTCGTTTCTTACACCTTTGTTAAAATGTTTCGTTACACCCTTAGACCTTAGCCTACCCTATAGATTAAAATCCGTGGTTGGTTAATTGCTTTAGGCAAAGTGTGTTTCCTTACATTACCTGTGTTCGCGTGCGTAATTCATTATTTTTGGTTAGGTCGGGAAATTGCACAATGCAATTGGAGTGAAAGTAAATATTGTATTTCTTTGAATTTATTTTTCGTGTGTTTACTACTTTCACTATTACTGTTATTTCTGAAGTTATGAAAAGTATGGAAAAATTATCCAGAGTTATCGTTATAGTGATGTGGTGAAATTTTACACATCTATGTTTATGTTTCAAGTAAAAAAAAAAAAAAAAAAAAAAAAAAAATTAAAAAAAAAATTAAAAAAAAAAAAAATAGAAAAGAAAAAGAAAAAAGAAGAGTTGGATGTTTGTTTTAACCAACTTTTGTAAAGTTTTGTATTAAGTGGTCGATATCACCACTAAGTGTTGTATATTATATCTATGGATTGAATGGGAGTTGGCAGTTATGGGAACGCCAACTAAAGGATATTCTTTGATTGAGATCTTGTTGAGTATAATTCGTGTCTACCTAAAGCGTGTGTTTCAAGTGTTAAAGCGTGAGTTATTCTATGATATGAGTCTTATTCATGGGATGGTTGAGATAGTGATTAACCACACTTAGGATTTTAATTTATCTGTTTTGTTTATTTTTCATTTTACACCAACTTGTATCCCAAATATTATCCATACCCTATATTATTCTTTATCCAAACCTTTGATTTATTGAGATTAGGGATTTGAGCAATCTTAAGTATCGTAGTCGTGGATTCGGCTATGTATTTATGATTTTGTCGCCCTTTTTGATATAATATTATTGGTAAAGTTTGGACCTATCTTTAGCCTATTCGAGTTAAGGATTTGAGCAATTGCAAGTATCGTGTTCGTGGATTCGATCATGTATTTGTGATTTTGTCGCCTTTTCTGGAATTTGAGATCGATAGAGATTAAGGAGAATGATTAACCCTTAAACCTCAAAACCCTTTTTACCGCTTTAGACTTGTTATTCCTTGGCTTTAGTGGGGGAGATGTGTATACTTGCCAAGCTTATGATAGAATATTCGTCACGACTGGACAGTTAAACGATTAGATTTGCTTTTATCGAATTATTTTATTTTACTTCTAATTCGTTAAGTGTTAGGTTGTGTGATTATGACAAAAATGAATACATGCTTAAATATAAAAATAAATCCTAATATCTTTTAGGATACATTTTCATAATATTAATTCTAAGGTTTACTTGGGGACAAGTAAAGTTCAAGTGGGGGGATATTTGATGAACTCAAATAAGTACATTTTATTACCGTCATTTATCCTATTTATTTGACTTGTTTTATTATATTATGTATGAGAATTGATACTTAATCGTTTGCTTTTGTAATTCTCAGGTAAAAACAAGCATTTGGTGAAACTTGGCGATTTTGGACTAATTATGGAGCAAAACAAGCAAGAAGTTAAGAGTCTACTGAAATGTACAAGATCAAGACTATTCTGCTCCAGATGCGCCGCATTTTACTTCTTACATACGGCGCATCGCTATCAAGATTTCACAAGATATTATCCAAGACGGCAAAGGACATGCGCCGCATCCATAAATGGAGTTACGCCGCATCTTCTGGCGGTGTACGAATATTCCTGAATATATTAATCTTGGACCCCACGCGAAGTTAAGTCAATGCGCTGCATCTACTTATTAGATGCGCCGCATCTTACCTCAGACAGAAACTATAAATACCCCAAAGTCAGACGACTTTAAAAAGACTTTTGGTACGTACGATATTCGAAGGACAGAAGCCCTAGGCCGAATTCAGTCGAAGTAGCAGCACAAGACACACCTTGAACAAAGATACGAGAGCTGTAAGAAGGTCCTGCATGTATTCAATTCATTAAGTAGTTTTGTTTTATTGTATTAGTACACTTTAATTGATCAGGATTGATGGGCTTGTGCTATGTTATCATTCACTTCAACTCCCCTTAAAATTGCTTTCCCATTAATTAAAGTTTATATGTTGATGTCTTTGGTGACTTTTATTAGTGCATTGATAACCTCTGTGTCTAGCTGAGCATTGCTTGGGTCGCCATGCCCCTTCCTCGCCTATTTATTAGATCGCCTATGCATTCTATCGTCTGTAGAAAAGTAGGAAGAAAGATAAATGGGATAGTCATAAGTAATCATTAAGGGTTTACTCGCCGATAAGATTAGAACCAACGAGAAAGGACTTAATCTCAGTGCGTTGCATCAAACTATACACTTCATATAAAACTAGCAATAAAACAAGTGACAAGCTACTTAACTATCAGGACAGGTCTTCTTATTGTCTCGAGTATTTATCTGTGTACGTGTGTGCTATTCGCTGATTCGTGCCTATTAGTTAGTTTATTATTTAATTGCAAGCAAATCGTGCCAGTCTCTCAGGCTGAAACCCCCTTGCGTTAAATTAGGTTGTATAGCTAACTTAAGATATTAAAATATTGATTAGAATAACTAGATAATACGTTCCACTCTTAGTGATCGACACTCTACTTACCATTATATACATACTGACCAGGTACACTGCTCGTTAAAGTGTGTGTGTTATTGATAAGTCGGCTAAATATAAATTTAAAACTTGAATACTGCTAAAACCACAACGACATACCGTGGGTATAAATTAGAGCACTCGCACGCACGCATCACCGGCTGATCCGGCGGATCCCATAAAAGGGATCCGTCTTTGTTGTTGTTTGGTTCCGCCAAAATGACAGCTAAGTTAATTTGGAAATCTTTCCAAATCTAGTACAATCTATCCATATCTTTGTCAAGTCATTTCATGATCTTTTAAAGTCAACATAGTAACTTGAGAATCTAAACAAAATATTACAAAATCTATCCAAGATATCATTCATGATGCATGCCATGATCTCATCCTAATATTTAACTAATAAAGTTTCCATTTTAAGAAATAAACATGTAAACTTGTATATGTTATTCCTAGTGAACTTTGTAATGTGTATATGTATGTAACATGTATCCTAGTGATCATGTAGCATGTAGAATGAGGTTCTAAGTAGAATGATTAGCCTTTTTAAAATACTTAATTACCTAATCGTATTTTAAACATTCTAAATGGTTTGTTAAGGTTTGATCATAATGCCACATAACAAACATTTACGAACCTGTGTTGTATCATACGAGGACTCGAGAGATGTTGAATGTATGTTGAGACAAGATAAGATTACAAGTAACTTGTACATTTTACGTTATGTATCAAGTTACATGTTTGTCATCAATCAAAACAAACGAGATTGCTTGCACTAGCAATCTCCCTAACGAGACTGCTTGCACTAACACTCTTGATACCACTTGTAGGACCTTAGATCAATCTTATCGCACTCAATAATAATCACTAATGCACACAAGGAAAGATAGATGTAATAGATCTAGAGAGAGATTAGAGAGATAAATATTTCATATATTAAGCACACACTCTTTTCACATACATCTCTCAAGGCCAACCTTCCAAATGAGGAGGTTGAGTGCTATTTATAGTACAAGGTATTTGCCCTAAAGGCTTTGTGTAGGCTTGTGGGCTTTTGACATGGATTGGACATTTACATAACTTTCTATCTCTAATACAAGCCCACATTATACAAAGTTCTAAAACTAGGAATGACCATCACTTTAAACTATAAAATTAAAGCTAACATCGTTTTAATTCATTCAAGCGGCTACGTTTTCGTTATTGAGTCTATTTTCTATATTTCTAGCCTAAACTTGTCACCAAGCTACTGAGTTTTCTGTGGAAGGTCGAATGGGACAGATTGCTTTCTAAAAGTGTCTAAATATTTTTCCTAGCCTTCTAGTTATCATAACCACTTAACAACAACTCCAAAACTAATCCTAACTCTTCCACCAATTTCTCAACATGTCAATAGTGATCTAACACTAAACTTAGTAATATTAAAGAGTCCATTTTTCATGAATGTAATTGATCATCATTTATAGTTAAGATTACAAGTTTTACTAACACACACACACACACATATATATATATATATATATATATATATTATATATATATATATATATATATATATATATATATATATGTGTGTGTGTGTGTGTGTGTGTGTGTGTGTGATGTTTATCATCACCTTCTTGTTGAGATTTATACCATCTAGTCTACTTATGATAAAAACTTGTTTAAAACATAGCCATTAGTGACCGGATCTAAACACACACGTTGTGTTGGGGATACTTTGAGTATATACTTGATAGCACGCGGAATTTACTACCAAGTACTTAGAAGATGTTTTGTGTTTGGTGATTGAATGAATAAGACAATAAGAACAAATAAGAACACAAACGATATCAACCAAACAATCTCTTCAATATATATCAAACAATTACAATATGAACGTGAAGCTCTTGATAATTCGTATGAAGGGATATTAGGTATTCGGTATTAAATGTATGTAAACCCTAACTAAGGATCTCTTTTTATAATGCAAAGAGTCCTATACAAGTAAAACATCTAATCGTATCACTCTATACAAATAAGATATTGTGGACGCATAGTCCGGACTGGGCCAGACAATGGGCCAGGCCCGGCAAACAGCGGCCCACTCTGCGCCTAAACCTTAATCCATGCCTTATAAATATAGGGCTAGATTCTCCTTATTCGACACATCATAACAGGTTACTCTAAAACCTAATAACTCAAATACCCTACATCGCACCGATGCTAACTTGACCGTCGGAGGTGGACCCCGGGGCTACGGCCTCGGGTCCACTCCTAACGGGTTCTCTTTGTTGAACAGGTCTACTCAGGACTCGAGAAGATGACTAACGGCCCAAGGAGAGTCGTTGAATTCAGTCCGCGCCAGATTATGTATCAACAGATTGGCGCCATCCGTGGGACACGACAAGTTTCGTATTCTCACATCACCGGAAAACAACCATCGAGTTCAAGTCCGGTATTTTGATTTTTTACATACAGTACATATGCCACATGCACATGATTGCTTGTTACATAAAATCTTTTACTATGCGAATAATTAATAATTCTTTGCTATGCGAATTAATATGCGCACAAGTCAACAGATAGGTACAATCTTATTATATTTATTAACGATTCGTACTGCGCATCATTAATTACAAATTGACATACTATTAAACGTGAGACACACTTTGATTTGATTGGTCAAAAAAGTATCTTATTATTTGTTACGATTCGTACATCATAAAAAGGTATCTTATTATTTACTGTATTATCGTACATGCGATTTTATTGTGGTAAGATATATTATCTTTTAAATCGGAGAAGATTTTATGTAAATCTTTTAACTTGGTAAACACGATTTTACCTAAGTCACACTAAGTCCGCACGATCGGACCTACTATATCTTTTAGCCGCGAACAGCGCAGTCACGATAAATCTACCCGCATTAGGCCGCGCGTACGATGAATCTTCGCAGATTAGCTACATGCTGCGCACACCGCACCACGATGCTAGTCAATCGCCATGAGCGCACTGGACAAAAGCCGTGGTCATCTGCGATCATCCACAAACGTTAGAGTCTATGCGGTCACGATACATCCATCTGCGTCTGTGCGTGCAATTGAAACTATTAGTCGCGGTCATGGTACATCCATCCGCGCCATTGTTTTTATTATAATAAAAAAGAAAACGATCATGAGCGTACTGCGTTCGTAGATTAGCTACGTGCTACTTCTTTTATGTAGTTTGTAAAACCTCACGCTAGGTGTAATTCGCACTACTACTTCTCTTATGTGTTAATTTTACATGCTACGTGCTATATATATGCTATGCGCTAATTTTTTATTTCATTATCTTTTATATGTTGCGATTCGCGGCATATACTTCTAATATTTGCATCAAGTATTTTTCAGGATTTGAATAACTAAGTTTAATGCTCCTACACGAGTAGCACCATCAAACTTGGGGGCTACCAGGATACGCACTGTGTGAGTACGCATCACGCAGGTATATTTGGAAGCAGATAGTACGTAAGAGGTATTGCAAGCCCGGTACAAAGACGGATTTAAATATTCGCACCCTATTGCCGCAGGGGAGACGTCCTCTGTCGGTTGTAAAGACGGATGTAATGTTCGCACCTTGTCTGCGCACAGCGCACATCTTTGTCGCGCACAGCGCGCACCTCTGCCACAGAAGCACGTCTTCTGTCGCACCATGCTGCACCGCTACTGGTACAAAAGGTACGCCCTTACCCAGGATGCAGCATATGGGATCCACCTTCACCGCGGACACCTTCACCATTGTGAGACAATCACAATCGCAATCGTCGTAAAGTCAAGAACCTTTGGGACGCGCCAACAAGGTCGCGCCCACAAGGACGCGCCTACAGTGCACACTGTCGCATTTGGACTGCGCCTGGGTTGCGCACACATAAGCCATGCCATCATGGTTGGTTGAGCCTACGCGGCCATGAACAGAGCTTAAGTTTAGCATCCGCACTCAGGTCATGCGCATACTAAACTTAGGGGGCTTGTGGACGCATAGTCCGGACTGGGCCAGACAATGGGCCAGGCCCGGCAAACAGCGGCCCACTCTACGCCTAAACCCTAATCCATGCCTTATAAATATAGGGCTAGATTCTCCTTATTCGACACATCATAACAGGTTACCCTAAAACCTAATAACTCAAATACCCTACATCGCACCGATGCTAACTTGACCGTCGGAGGTGGACCCCGGGGCTACGGCCTCGGGTCCACTCCTAACGGGTTCTCTTTGTTGAACAGGTCTACTCAGGACTCGAGAAGACGACTAACGGCCCAAGGAGAGTCGTTGAATTCAGTCCGCGCCAGATTATGTATCAACAGATATATACCATATCCTTTCTATATTTATCTTCACACGGTTTCACCTTGATCTCTTAAGCAGTCCTAACTGTTCTTCCATCAGCAGTCCTAACTGTTCTTCCATCAGCAGTCCTAACTGTTCTTGTATTCTTCAACCGTACTAACTGCTTAAGTTTAATTCCCAACAATCCTCCCCTAAACTTATGATTTCTATGCAAATCAATAAGTTTCTTGAATTAAACTTCTGATTATGTTGATGGGGTGGATTCTTTCAAACACTTGTCTTTAATCTCGAAACACTTGGGAATTTTCTTCACATATCATACTCTTTTGGTCAACTCTTCAAAAATTACCAAAATTAATTTAATTCCATCAAGGAATTAATTCCTTATACCAACCCAAGAGTTAATTCCTCATATCAACCCCGCATTTAATGTCATTAAACCTTCATTAACTCTATAAAAACTCACATATCCACACAAAATCTTCAACACAAATCTTTAACTTTACAATCATAATGAATTCTTCTCCATCAAACATTATAGAGATTTCATCCAACTCTTCTTCAGATTCTGGAAGTTCAGGTTGGAAAAACTATTTTCCACCAAACTATTCTTCAACTTCAAGAAACAATCTTTCAAAGAAAAAGATTGAAATAACCTCATCTAAAGAACCTTCAACAGATGAACTTCCACCATATGTGGATGATTCATCCTCCTCTTCTGACTCGTCTGATGATGATGATCTTCAAAAGCTATCAGTTTTATTAACAAAAGAATTTGAAAAAGCCGCATCATCAATGAAGAGGATCCCTGTTCCTGAGAAGAAGCAAGATCCAAAACCAAGAACAGTAGTGCTGGCACTCCCTTGCAAGAAGGTGTCTGACGTCATGGGTAGCAGAGGAGTCCGCAGCAAAACCATGCCGGATATCCAAGGAAAAGTAAAAGGGAAACTGAAGTAGTTGTGTTGTGTTTGTGTTGTGTAGGTTTTGTTGTTTTTTCTTATGTGAAGCTCTTATGTAATGAATCCATATTTAATGAATAAATTTTATGCACCTGTTTATAATCCATCTCTGACATGTTAATTCCTCCCCTGAATTTCATAAGCATCTTTAACAGCAACTAGAACAAACTTTAATCCTCCCCTGTTTGGAAGAATCTTCACCATCAGATGAACTAGAACATATGTTATCCAAGCTCAGCATCCAATATGACAATTTGTACAAGTTACCATTAATTCAGTTGTTTAGTTTCAAACTACTCTCAACACTTCCAGATGTATTACCTTCTGAGAGAGGTGTATCACAGAGCATAAACTCAGTAGGAACTAAGTTTTGAACAATCAGTACAAACTGGTGAAGCCAGCAGTTCAAACTGTTAACCCCAGTAGTACTAACTTTTAGCAAAAAGTTTTCAGAGATAAAATCAAATTGTAAGTTTAATGTGGATTCGAAAACAGTTTTGTCCACTTATAGTTTTTAGCAAACTATCAGCTATGAACGGATTGGACATGTCTTTACCAATAGCCGTTTGCTATGGACTAGCCAACTCTTCACACTTAGATTTGGTGAGTTGATAACCAACCAGTTTTTGGTAAACTGTCAACCATAAACGGATTTGAGTAGTCTTTACCAGAAACCGTTTGATCTGGACTAGTTGATTCTTATGTTGATTAGACATGGTGAATCAATTACCATTTGTTGTGTGACAAGCATTCACACTTGACAATCCAAACCACCATACTTTTCAAAGCACAATCCAAAGCAAAAAGCTTTTCTTAACCTGAAATGTTAGTCCAAAACCAAAGAAAACACAATACACAATATTCTCTTTTAACAGTTATCTCAATTGACTAACAAATTCACAAGCAGTACTAAAAATTAGCAAGCAGTCTCAACAATACAAATAGCACAACTAGCAGTACAAAAACTGTTAGGAATTATATTTAGAGTTGATATGGACAAAAGATGAAAGATGGAGGAAACTTATGAAGACAAAGATGAGGGACTATTTATGTTAATTATTAAAGTCTTTGTAACCCTAATCTCTATTATATAAAGAGATTAGAGGCATAGGTTTTCTGTACAGGTCTTCTCAATGTAGTCCAGAAAAAATGTGTGTGTAACCTAGGCGCCAAGTCTTAGTGTAGACGCCTAAGGTTAAGGTTTGTAATCGTTCGACAAACCTTGTTCAATGATAATGATATGTTATTCCGCTGCGTACACTGTTGTTCTTCATTATTATTGTCTTAATCCCTATATGAGGTCTAAACAACCTCGAGCTAACGATCTCCAACATGTGGTATCAGAGACTAGGGGCTCGTGATCGTGGGATTAAACAAGGTTTTCTGTCGAAACGAAGAGCAGATTTGAAGCAGTTTGATGAAGGTCCGAACTGGTTATTATACGGTATGAGCATGTTTAATTTATTTTGGTGTTGATCTGTTAATATATGTGGCGACAATGATATATTCAATCTGATTGCAAGTGGACGTGATTCATTATTAATTACTAATTAATTGGTTTCTGCTGCTCTCGTACTAACGAATGGTGAAGGGTTCTAATTGTTATGAAGATTCGTCAGACATAAAAGTGTTGGGTCTTCTCGCTATCGATTTGTCACTTGTGGGAACGCATTTAATTCTGACATAATGAGTCGATTATTTTAAGGAGCTACCGTTGATTGCTATGATTTGATTGTGGTGTATTTTAATCAATTTGTCGCATCTGCTCATTCGAGGCTTTGTACAGTTATACATCGTACTCATTTAATGCTTGTGGGCCAGTCGCTTTAATTGTGTTCACATATACAAATTGATTTAATTTGGTTGTCGCTCAGTAGGACAATTGGATTATTCTTGGTGATTCGGTTTTGGTAGCTAATGGTAGTGACATGGGTTACTGATCTGATGGTTATTGCATTAACAGTTACGACTGCTCACTTTAATATTTCGTACTGCTCATTGATTTATACATAGCAGTTGGTACTGCTGTGACTAACAGTTTTGACTGCTCATGATACTTATTACTAGCAGTTGGTACTACTGGATTCGCCAGTTAGTACTGCTTGGTTAACAGTTTGTACTGCTAGTTTGTACTGTTCGAGCATGGGCTTCTCAAAGTGAGGGGAAGCATTGGTTATTGATTTGGAACTGGTGATTCCAAAGCACACACACAAGGGAAGAAACACACACAGTTTTGGATCTCGGACAGAACTGAATTTATTTCAGTTTATTCTTATTGTTTTATGGCTCGTTGTGAAGATATTTGGTGCAATGGCTTTTTAATCAATTATGTGACAAGTGTATCCTTGGTGTTCGTAGATCGCCGAAGTGAGGCAACGATACAGATGAGGAATACGAGTAGATCGCCGGCTGAGGCAACAGTTACATAAGAGAGGATGATGTTATTGCACTTAGATGTTTTTCACGGATTATTTGAAGAAGAAAAGTGAATATGGTTTATTTGATGTTGTAGTTGAGTTTCACAGGTGCGTGTTCTTATCATATCTCAAATGGCTTGACACATTTGGAGATAACTTGCTTGTTTTATACGGTGGTGACAAAGACTTGATGAAACTAGCAAAAGTGTGTGATCTCTCTTCCCATGCGCTTAATGCTCACATTTGCTAGAGTTTATCAAGAGGTCCTGGTATCCTACTTATATTTCTTGAACTATATAAGTTTGGAGTCACGTGGATAGTACAAGATATAAGATGAAAGTTTGGGAAATTCAACTTCTTCATCAAGTTTGTTATACTCGGTTTTCTTCATCAGTAATCAGTTCGTAGAGCCTATGGAGTTTGTGATTCAAGAGATGGTAAACACGCTTAGTTTCAGGGGAAGCTTATTTAAATTGTTTAACCATCTACATGCAAGGGGAAGCGTTTGATTCAAGTTGCATTGAAGACCCCTATTTGATGATGACAAAAAGGGGAAGAAGGTTTATTATTTGCAGCTTGAAGATCATCTTTCATATACATGGTTTTGTCATATCAACTAGGGGAAGATTGTTAGGAATTATATTTAGAGTTGATATTGACAAAAGATGAAAGATGGAGGAAACTTATGAAGACAAAGATGAGGGACTATTTATATTAATTATTAAAGTCTTTGTAACCCTAATCTCTATTATATCAAGAGATTAGAGGCATAGGTTTTCTGTACAGGTCTTCCCAATGTAGTCCAGAAAAGTGTGTGTGTGTAACCTAGGCACCAAGTCTTAGTGTAGACGCCTAGGGTTAAGGTTTGTAATCGTTCGACAAACCTGGTTCAATGATAATGATATGTTATTCCGCTGCATACACTGTTGTTCTTCATTATTATTGTCTTAATCCCTATATGAGGTCTAAACAACCTCGAGCTTAAACGATCCAACAAAAACCAAAAACATTTAGACATTATTCTTTTGAAGGATTAAGCATTCCAATACCTGTTACCAAGTACTGAAATCTGCTTACATCAAAACCTTTTGTTAATAGATCAGCAAAGTTGTCATCAGTGTGTATTTTAACAACTTGTATTAACTTCTTTTCAGCACAGTCTCTTATAAAATGATGTCTAATTTCAATATGTTTAGTTTTTGAATGTTGAACTGGATTCTTAATGATAAACATTGTACTGCTGTTGTCTATATGTATAATGGTGTTTAGGAAATTGTACCCATAATCAAGCATCTGGTTTTGAATCCATAGAACTTGAGCACAACAACTTGCAGCTGCCACATATTCTGCTTCAGTAGTAGATGTGGCCACCATAGTCTGCTTCTTACACTGCCAAGAGATTAATCTTCGACCTAAGAACTGACAACCACCTGCTGTAGACTTTCTATCCGTGCTAGCACCAGCATAATCAGAATCAGAGAATGCAACAAGATCAAATGCAGACTCTTTAGGATACCATAGCCCCAAGTTAGGCTGACCTTTAAGATATCTGAAGATTCTTTTTACTGCTGTGAGATGAGACACCTTAGGATTTACTTGGAATCTTGCACAGGCACAAACAGCAAACATAATGTCAGGCCTAGATGATGTAAGGTACATCAGAGACCCAATCATAGATCTATACATGTGCACATCCACATCTTCACCACTGTGATCCTTTAATAGCAAATGTGTCTCCTTGTCAACTGGTGTACTAGCAACCTTGGCATCTGTGAATTAGAATTTCCTTAATATTTCACCAACATATTTATCCTGAGAGATAAATATACCATCTAACTTTTGCTGTACTTGAAGACCTATAAAGAAGGTAAGCTCTCCCATAGAAATCATCTAAAATTGGTCTTTCATCAGCTTTTCAAACTCTTTACACATCTGTTTCTTTGTAGAACCAAAAATGATGTCATCTACATAGACTTGTACCAGTAGAATATAACCCTTGTTCTTTTTAATAAAGAGAGTTTGATCAATTTTTCCTCTATGAAACCAATTCTTCAGAAGATATTTAGCAAGAGTTTCATACCAAGCTCTTGGAGCCTGATGCAGTCCATATAGAGCTTTCACCACCTTATAAACCTTGTCAGGATGCTCTGGGTCTATAAAACCTGGAGGTTGTGAAACATAAACCACTTCATTAATAGTACCATACAGAAAGACACTTTTCACATCCATTTGATAGACCATAAATCCCATAAATGAAGCATAAGCAAGAAATAATCTTATTGCTTCAATCCTGGCAACTGGAGCAAAAACTTCCTCATAATCTATACCCTCTTCCTGAGTATAGCCTTGAGCAACCAATCTTGCTTTATTCTTTATCACAATGCCCCTCTCATCCTTCTTGTTCCTGAATACCCACTTTGTACCAATCACTCTCATTCCCTTTGGTAGATCAACCAGAACCCAAACATTCTGAAGTTTGAATTGAAGTAGCTATTCTTGCATAGCTTCAACCCAACTTGAATCATCTAAAGCCTTTAGCACATTCTTGGGTTCAATCTGAGATAGAAAACATACAAACATATACTCATGCTCATCTTCATGATGTTTCTCCTCATATACCACACTGAGAAATCCATGATGATCTGGGTCTTGTATTTGCCTTCTGGTCTTGACTCCAGATTATACATCACTTATGATATTGGTAAGTGGATGATTCCTATGTACAATAGTATGGGGAGTAGAAGGAGCTGCATAGCTGGTAGGAATGTTTTGCAGACCATCTCCAAAGAAATCAAACTCATCAACTTGAGAAGCAGTATCAACTGATGAATCAAGATGAGGTTGACTTGGTCCAGCAGCATCATTATTTTTCTCAGCAGTTGGAACTTGTGGCTAAGCAGTACTAACTCCATCGGTACTGCTCGTTGGATTTTCAGCTTCTTTACCATTCTGACCACTTGTTTCAACAGTATCTTTCTCTTTGTCTACACCACTTGATGAAGGAATATCATCTTTGTTTGTAGAAGACTCATTCACAGGACTTTCTTCCATGACTGGTATGAAAATGCAATCATCATCTTCCTCCTCTGAACCTGCATCATGGTTAGTATTTGTACCTGTAACATGCACATAATTCATGGAATCTGAAATACTGTCAATATCAAATATCCAATCTAGACCTACACCTGCAACATTTGGTTTATTCTCCAAAAATTCTATGTGCAGATTTTCTTCTACATGCTTGGTGCTTGTATTGTACACCCTAAAAGCCTTACTGTGCAGAGAATAACCAACAAGGAAACCTTCCTCAGATTTCCCATCAAACTTTCCTAGTTGGTCTTTGGTATTAAGGATAGTAACATGACAACCAAAAGGTCTCATGAAGCTTAAAGCAGGGGGTTCTACCTCTAAGAAGCTCATAAGCAGTCTTATTGTGAGGTTGCACAACTAAAACCCTGTTCAACACATAACAAGCAGTGCTAACTGCTTCAGCCCAAAATGAAACTGGTAGCTTAGAGTCAGCTAACATTGTCCTAGCAGCCTCTATAAGAGTCCTATTCTTTCTCTCAGCTACACCATTTTGCTGTGGGGTTCTAGCTACACTAAACTCTCTCTTAATACCTTTTTCTCTACAAAAGTCATCCATCACCCTATTCTTAAATTCAGTCCCATTGTCACATCTGATTATTTTAACTTTCTTATCAACTAGGTTTTCTACTTCAACAATAAAGGTCTTAAGGATTTCACATGTCTCATCCTTAGTTTTCATAAAGAATACCCAAGAAAACCTACTATAATCATCAGTGACAACAAGGCAGTATCTCTTAAAGTTCAAGCTATTCACAGAGGTAGGACCAAACAAGTCCATATGCAACATATATAAAGCTTGAGAGATAGAGCTATGGGTCTTTGGCTTACATGAGGCTCTGTGTTGCTTACCCTTAAGGCAAGAAACACAAGTTTGGTCATTGAGAAAAGTTTTGTTTGGTAAACCTCTTACCAACCCATTTTTAGCAATATTGTTAATGGTTTTAAAATTAACATGACCAAGCCTCCTGTGCCACAACATTGATTCTTCCAATGTGGCTTTTGCAACTAGACAAGTAAGTCCAACCTTAGGAACTAGTTTATTCATCTCAACACTGTATGCGTTATCCTTTCTAGGGATTTTAAGCAATACTTGATTTTCTTCAGGTAGCTTGAAATCAGGAGAAAGTATAAGACAATCAGTATCAGTAAATAAAACTTTGTTCTGTTTATCACAAATTTGTGATACACTGAAAAGATTGTACTTAAGTTCTGGTACATAATACACATTTTCAAAATCAAGGTTACCAGTTTTAATTACCCCTTTACCAATAATTCTTCCTCCAACACCACCACCAAAGACAACTGGTCCTCCATCCAGAGCAATAAAGTCTAAAAGATATGACATGTTGCCTGTCATGTGCCTTGAACATCCACTGTCTGAATATCCTCAATCTTTTTTACCATTTGAGGGATGTTCCTGCACACAAAATAAAGGTGTTAGTTTCTTTTGGGGATCCAAACCATCACTGGTTTGGATCTGCCTTGTGCATCAAGATGAGAAAACTTGTTTGAGGTCTTTGATGCACCATTGGGTTTGGTAGAATGTTTGTGTAACACCTCAACCCGACAAGGGTAGAGATATCACATTATGGCGACAAATCAAAGCATTCATACATATACACAGCGGAAGCCATAAAACGTCATAAATAAATAAGCCAAGTCAACATGACTTGAATCCAATACATAAGTCTCACAAGATAACGAAATAATTCAAAGGAAATACATAACGAAATGAATCCATAATCAAAATGTCGAAACAAATGGTAAGACTAGGGTAGGACATCATCTAAGGTAAAAGCTCCAACTAACTCTCATCCCAAGCATAAATCCATCTCCCAGCTAGATACCTGCCGCACACGAAAAAGAAAACGTGCGGCTGAGCTTACAAAGCCCAGTGAACAGATACATAATACAAAGCAAAGATAACGAAACTGAAAATATAATGAAGCACTGGGAAATGTCATAAGGTACAATCCAAGCAAAAGAGTAATAAGGAAATATAGGATAGTCATCTACCACGAGCCCAGAAACTCAAAGTCATAATCTCAACATCATAGTCTCAAAGTCATAATCTCACAATCAGAGGGGATACCTCTCAGGCAACCAGATAATATGAGGGGTGTCCTCATGTATCAAAAGGGTGGAGTGATCAGCTCCCAGAAATGTGAAAGGCATGTATTGCACACAGTACCAGTCACCTCAAAGTCATAACTCAAAGTCATAGTTAAATCCACTAAACATACAAATCTAGGATTGCAATCCATACGCCCCCAAACTCAAAGTCATCTCAAAATCAAAATCTCAAAGTCATAATGGCCATATCATAATATAAGAGGGACGGTGTGAGAAATCACTCACCCACACATGAGTCATGCCAGTGGTGCATCACAGACATGGCCAGGTTACCTTCCTGGCTAGGTAACATAAAATGGCTCGGGTATCAAACTAAGAATCAGGTCTCAATGTCATATCAAGGTGCATCTCAAGGTCATAATCAGAAGGTATATCTCAAGGTCATATAAAAAGGTTCATGTCAAAAGGATCATGGCAAAGGTTTAAATCATAGCTCAACATCAATGCATAGGTGAAAAGACACCCTTACTAAAAAGGGTAGAGTATCCGTACCTTATGACGAAAGCACAAATAGAAACAAAGCACAGAAATAGGGGATAGCTCAAAGTCTCTCCTTCTTCACACCTAAAGGAGTAGAAGGGAATTACAATTCATTCTTAATTAATTGTCTTTCCATTTAAAGTAACTTTCTATTTTTAGCAGGTTTCCAATTTTAGAAAGTTGGAGTAACATAACTTAGTTAAATCATTATTAATGGAATTAAGGTATCTTTTATCATATTTACACATTTGGTCCTTAGGGTTTCACAATTTACAATTTACACCCCTTTATTTCAAAAGTTACACTTTAAATCTTCAAGTATTCATAGTTACACATTAAACCCTTAATTTATCAATTTTACACAATGAGTACTTATTTTAGCATGTTATACGAATGTACCCTTGAATATTCATAATTACACATTAAGTCCCTCTAGTTATCAAAGTTACATATTAAGCCCTTTAATTTACAATTTCAACCTTTAATTATTAACAATTACATATTAAGCCATTAAATTACCAAAATAGCACATAACCCCCTGAATATAATTTATTATTCAAAACAGCACTAAGTTTCCAGAAATTACATATTTAGTCCCTCTACTTATTTATTTTACAATTCGAATTACAATTTAACAATAAAGACATTTTAACCCTTTTAAATATAAAAGTTACACTAGGCCCCTTCAACTTACATTTTATACGAATAGTACACGGTCCAAAATAAGTTCTAAAAATAACCCATGAGTTTTAAAGGTTACAAAACTCACCCAAAACATTTTAAAACCAATCGTATAACACTTAAAACACACGAATTCAAACCCTAACACATCTAACCTATTTTTAATCATTACACAATCATTTAACATCATTAAAATCACTAGAACAAGCCCTAATTCACAACTTCCAGATCGTATGAAATATTTCCCTCTTTTACGTGTTTTATTCCAAAATACGATTAACACAAGAATTTCGAAAACAAAAGATCTAAGCCATGACAATGCATTCCAGTATTTTTCCAGATCTTATAACATCATAACACACGTAAATAAATTATTCATGTTGCCCTGAATGATCGCATAACGTTTTACATAGTTTTTATACGTATTCATGATTCATTTTTCATATAATTCATATATCATGCATGGATCGAATTAAGCATTTTATCTGGTGTTTATATGATGTAAATAGCACAAGAAAAATACCACACAAAGATTCGAACGTGTGGAATGGGTTGGACGAATTGTTTTCTACGCGTATAGGAGATTCGAACCAAGAATTCACCACCACTTCACAAACGACCTTCAGACCTTGCAATCATTTTTCGTAGTGTACATACGACATAAGGATCTCATGAAAAATAGGAAACGAATTTTATGGAGGTCGCACGATTTATAAACGAATTTACCTTAGTTATATACGTACGGCAAGAAATTATCCACCACGATCAAACTAACATCCCAACCACCTTGCAAGTATTTTTCCTAGGTTATAACCAGTATAAGGAACGTATGAAAAATGGTAAACGAATTTTGAAAGAGTCGAATGAATAATAACGAATTATACCTATCGTATACACGCGCGACAAGGAAAACTTTACCACGATCGAACCACACCGTGCACAACTTCAAACTGATTTTTTTGGGACTCCTTGGAT
This sequence comes from Artemisia tridentata subsp. tridentata, assembly GCA_021014915.2. NCBI lineage: Eukaryota > Viridiplantae > Streptophyta > Magnoliopsida > Asterales > Asteraceae > Artemisia > Artemisia tridentata. The sequence goes on from CP139502.1 coordinate 329,468,770, forward strand.
GATGATCTAACTCATAAAAATGCTCTAGGGTTTTTAGAATGTCGAATGGAGGCTACAAGGATTTGTTTGTGTGTTTTGTTTCACTCGGCAATTAGGGTTTCAAAAGAAAAGGTGTTGATTGATTTTTAAAATGGAAAACCGAGTCATAGGGGAGGGCTTGGACCATAATTTTCGGTGGTATTGGTTGGCAACATGAAGTGATTGATTTATCTTCCATAATTTCCATGTTTTCCTTATTTAAATAAATCAAAATAAAACTTATAATTATATTCGGCTCTTGTAGGGGTATTTTAGTAATTTTGTAACTTGTATAAATGTTAAATGGAGTTATTAAAATTATTTGGTATCATATCTTGTGCATTTCCAGAAGTTTGGGATTGATTTAATACTTTAAAAGCTTTTAAATAAATTTTTAAACTTGTAGGGGCAATTTGGTCATTTTACATGTTTTCAGATTTTAGGTGTTACAACTTCTTCCCCTCTAAAAAGAAAAATTTCGTCCCCGAAATTTGCAAAGAATTCACAATGAAACGGACCGGAAACAAAACAGAGACATACCAGATCAGAAAACAAAATGCGGATAGCTAGCTCGAATAGACTCCTCAGTCTCCCAGGTAGCTTCCCGCTCTGGGTGGTTCCGCCAAAGAATCTTAACGAACGGAATGACTTTACGTCTCATAACTCGCTCCTGGCGATCAAGAACAGCTTCCGGCTCCTCCGGAAGAGACATATCGGGCTGTATCTGATCAAAAGGATAAGACACCACATGCAGAGGATGGTAATTGTATCCCCTCAGAAGAGATACATGAAAGACGTCGTGAACATGTGATAACTGCGGAGGAAGAGCCAAACGATATGAAACCTCTCCGATGCGATCCAAAATCTCAAACGGTCCGATGAATCGAGGACTGAGCTTGCCCTTAATCCCAAAACGTTTAACTCCTCGGAACGGCGAAACTTTAAGGAATACCCGATCACCAACACGAAACTCCAAGTCACGCCGATGCTTGTCAGCGTAACTCTTTTGACGAGCCCTAGCTTCCTTCAACTTCTCCCTAGCAACATCCACTTTCTCAGTAGCGATCTGAACTAACTCCGGACCCTCAATAATGCGTTCACCTACTTCGTTCCAACAAACGGGAGCCCTACACTTCCTACCATACAACATTTCGAAAGGAGCCATACGAATACTCGCGTGCCAGCTGTTGTTATAAGCAAACTCTACCAAACACAAATAATCGTCCCAGCTACCAGTCCACTCTAAAGCACATGCCCTCAACATGTCCTCTAAGGTCTGAATGGTCCTCTCCGACTGACCATCTGTCTGAGGGTGAAAAGCCGTGCTGAACTTAAGGCGTGTATCCCATGCCTTATGCAATCCCTTCCAGAAACGAGATGTAAACCGTGGGTCCCTATCTGATATAATAGCCGTAGGCATACCATGAAGCCTAACGATTTCCTGCTGAAAAACGTCCGCTAACTTACTAACACTGTAGTCCACACGAATAGGGAGGAAGTGAGCAGACTTGGTTAGTCGATCAACGACCACCCAAATCGCATCATGCTTCCTACGGGTAGGAGGTAAACCTGTCACGAAATCCATAGAAATTTCCTCCCATTTCCACTTCGGAATCTCCAAAGGCTGAAGCAACCCACTAGCTCTCTGGTGCTCGATCTTGACCTGCTGGCAAGTCAAACACTTAGATACAAACGAAGCCACATCATGTTTCATGCCACTCCACCAGAACTGTTGCTTAAGGTCCCGGTACATCTTGGTAGAACCAGGATGTATAGTAAAAGGGGAACTATGAGCCTCCGATAGAATAGCCTCACGAAGCTCCGGATCGTTGGGAACACAAAGACGATCCTCAAACCAAACTACACCAAAATCATCAACTCTGAACTCTGACTGCTTGCCTTCCTCAACATTCTGAACTATAGACCACAGCTCACCATCCTCTTTCTGAGCTTCCTTAACTCGCAAGATAAGATTGGACTCAACCGTAAGGCTAGCCCAATAACCGCCATGACCTCGAACACAAAACTCCACATCAAGAAGCTCTAAATCGTGTAAAACGCGAGGCTCAAACTCCAAACTCGCAATCATACCCGACTTCCTACTAAGAGCATCCGCAACTACATTCGCCTTACCGGGATGATACTGAATGTTAGCATCATAATCTTTCAGAAGCTCCAACCACCGCCTCTGTCTCATATTCAGCTCCTTCTGGGTGAAGATGTATTTAAGACTCTTATGATCAGTGAAAATGTCACAAGTCTCTCCATACAAATAATGGCGCCAAATCTTTAGCGCGAAAACCACAGCTGCTAACTCTAGATCATGCGTCGGATAGTTTACCTCGTAAGGCTTCAGCTGCCTCGAAGCATAGGCGATCACCTTCCCATGCTGCATCAAAACACATCCCAAACCCTTCTTCGATGCATCGCTATATATCTGAAAACCGCCGGAACCCGATGGAAGAGTCAAAATAGGTGCAGATACTAAACGCCTCTTCAGCTCCTCAAAACTACTCTCCCGCTCATCAGTCCAAATAAACTTTTCCCCTTTCCTCATCAACTGTGTCAACGGCAAAGCAAGACGCGAAAAACCCTCAACAAATCGCCTATAATAACCAGCGAGACCCAGAAAACTTCTCACCTCCGTCACATTTGTAGGTCTTGGCCATTTTGTGATAGCCTCAACCTTCGCTGGATCCAAAGTGATACCGTCCGCAGAAACAATGTGACCCAAGAAAGCTACTCGATCCAACCAAAACTCGCACTTCGAAAACTTCGCATACAATCTCTGCTGTCGAAGAATCCCCAGAACAATGCTAAGGTGTTGCTCGTGCTCCTCCTCGGATTTAGAATACACAAGAATATCATCGATGAAGACAATCACAAACTTATCGAGAAATTCGTGGAATACCCGGTTCATCAGGTCCATAAACACAGCAGGAGCATTGGTCAAACCGAAAGGCATAACCAAGAATTCATAATGACCATACCGAGTGCGAAAGGCCGTTTTGGGAACATCCTGCTCCCTCACCCTAAGCTGGTGATAACCTGACCTCAGATCAATTTTAGAGAAATGCCTCGCCCCATGCAATTGGTCGAATAGATCATCAATGCGCGGAAGAGGATAGCGGTTACGAATCGTAATGCGGTTAAGTTCCCGATAATCGATACAAAGACGCATGCTCCCATCCTTCTTCTTTACAAATAACACAGGAGCACCCCAAGGAGATACGCTAGGACGAATGAAACCGTTTTCTAACAGTTCCTGCAATTGCTCCTTCAGTTCCTTTAATTCAATCGGTGCCATGCGATAAGGAGCTTTAGATATGGGTTCAGCACCAGGAATCAGATCAATACTAAACTCGACTTCCCTAACAGGAGGAATGCCAGGAAGTTCATCCGAAAATACATCGGCAAAATCGCGCACAATACGAATACTATCAATGCTAGGAACATCAACAGAGGTATCCTTAATAGAAGCAAGAAAACCAAGACAGCCATGCGAAATCAATGTCCGGGCTTTCATAGCCGAAATAATCTTTACAGATTTCAGAGGTTGGGAACCAGAATAAACATAATCAGGATTATGAAGATCACCAAAGATCACCTTACGAGCATAACAATCAATGGTCGCCTTATGAGCAGCTAACCAGTCCATGCCCAGAATAACATCAAAATCGACCATATCAATGGGAAGAAGATTTGCGGAACGAACACAATCATCAAAACGAAGAGGGCATTTAACATACTCAACATCAATAATCACATGAGTTTTCATCGGGGTAGCAATGGATATACGATTCATTAATTGAGTTGGGGTTATGTTTATTTTATTTGCAAGTGAAGTCGATATTATAGAATGTGTAGCACCCGTGTCAAATAAAACAAAAACAATACGATCCCCAATATACAGAAAACCCGTAATAGTACCTGAGGTGCTAGCTGCCTGGTCACGTGTCAAAGAATAAACCCGGCCTGAAGTAGGAGCTGCCCTAGCATCGACTTTAGGTTCACCAGCATTCTTCTTAGTACAGTCCTTGACTTTGTGATGAGTAGATCCACACCAGAAACAACCACCAGAAGCTTTATAACAAGGACCTGGATGCATCTTCCCACATGAATCACATGTAGGAGGAGGAGGTAGAGTCTCAACAGACCTCTTCTGACCCGACGATCCCGACTGCTGATACTGCTGAGAGTCCCTACGCCGGTTGTTACTACCTTGACCCTGACGATCACTACCAGACCTACCAGAATCCCGCCGATCCTGGTTCCTGTAATCCTGCTGCCTATGATTATAACCTCGGTCCTGGCGACCCCGCTGATCATGCCCATGGTCTTGCCGACCCCGAAAATCCTGCTTCTGGTCTTGCCGACCTTGGCCCCGAAAATCTACCCGGTTACCATCCCTATCACGCTTATTAGACACTCTGTCCGCATGCAATAACTCGATGTTACGTGCGGTGTCCTGAACTCCAGCCACATCCTCAAATGGAGTGTTAACAATCCGGTCTAACACCCACCTCTTTAAAGCCCATTTGAAATGACGAGCCTGTCGCATAGCATCACCAGTGACCTCTGGCCCAACAAAACTGGCCAGACGCAGAAACCGCTGCATAAACTCTCCTGACGACTCCTGATCTCCCTGACGAATCGACCCGTATTTCCTTTCATACTTTTGCTGCTCCGACATTGGAATATACTGTCTATAAAACACCTCGATGAAATCCGCCCACGAACAAGTCTCAGCAAAATCATCTCCTTTCGCCTGAACAAGAGCAGTCCACCAATTTTGGGCATCACCTTCAAATTTGAATGTGGCCAACCGAGTTTTAAACTCGTCAGCACATCCCAGAACACGAAACAACTTCTCGATATGTGTGATCCAGTCCTCCGCTTCATGGGGAGTAGCAGCAGACCTGAAAGAGAGAGGCTTAAGCTTGTTGAACCTCTCGATCCACACGTGGATACCAACTGGGGGAGCAGCGGGTGGAGCAGTGGGTGGAGCATCGCCACCACCACCACCAGAAGAACTTGCCCCATTCCTGATGTTATTGGTGACTTGAGTCACCACTTGAGGAATAGCAGCAGCCACAGCAGCGGCTATCATAGCCTCAAAATCAGGGCCATCATTCCCATTAGTGTACTGAGTAAAGCGTGTATTCACCATCTGAACGATTACAAAAAGAATTAGCAAAAACATAAGAGAATACGCACGAAATGGAAGACGAAAACAGAAACCTATGACTACCCAAAACCTCACCAGTCAAATCTTAAACTTAAGGGTCAAATCCTATGGTCCACATGTTTCATAGGCCAAAGCTTATGTACGACAGGTCGCAGCCTGGGCTTTGATACCATAATTGTAACACCCCAACCCGACAAGGGTAGAGATATCACATTATGGCGACAAATCAAAGCATTCATACATATACACAGCGGAAGCCATAAAACATCATAAATAAATAAGCCAAGTCAACATGACTTGAATCCAATACATAAGTCTCACAAGATAACGAAATAATTCAAAGGAAATACATAACGAAATGAATCCATAATCAAAATGTCGAAACAAATGGTAAGACTAGGGTAGGACATCATCTAAGGTAAAAGCTCCAACTAACTCTCATCCCAAGCATAAATCCATCTCCCAGCTAGATACCTGCCGCACACGAAAAAGAAAACGTGCGGCTGAGCTTACAAAGCCCAGTGAACAGATACATAATACAAAGCAAAGATAACGAAACCGAAAATATAATGAAGCACTGGGAAATGTCATAAGGTATAATCCAAGCAAAAGAGTAATAAGGAAATATAGGATAGTCATCTACCACGAGCCCAGAAACTCAAAGTCATAATCTCAACATCATAGTCTCAAAGTCATAATATCACAATCAGAGGGGATACCTCTCAGGCAACCAGATAATATGAGGGGTGTCCTCATGTATCAAAAGGGTGGAGTGATCAGCTCCCAGAAATGTGAAAGGCATGTATTGCACACAGTACCAGTCACCTCAAAGTCATAACTCAAAGTCATAGTTAAATCCACTAAACATACAAATCTAGGATTGCAATCCATACGCCCCCAAACTCAAAGTCATCTCAAAATCAAAATCTCAAAGTCATAATGGCCATATCATAATATAAGAGGGACGGTGTGAGAAATCACTCACCCACACATGAGTCATGCCAGTGGTGCATCACAGACATGGCCAGGTTACCTTCCTGGCTAGGTAACATAAAATGGCTCGGGTATCAAACTAAGAGTCAGGTCTCAATGTCATATCAAGGTGCATCTCAAGGTCATAATCAGAAGGTATATCTCAAGGTCATATCAAAAGGTTCATGTCAAAAGGATCATGGTAAAGGTTTAAATCATAGCTCAACATCAATGCATAGATGAAAAGACACCCTTACTAAAAAGGGTAGAGTATCCGTACCTTATGACGAAAGCACAAATAGAAACAAAGCACAGAAATAGGGGATACCTCAAAGTCTCTCCTTCTTCACACCTAAAGGAGTAGAAGGGAATTACAATTCATTCTTAATTAATTGTCTTTCCATTTAAAGTAACTTTCTATTTTTAGCAGGTTTCCAATTTTAGAAAGTTGGAGTAACATAACTTAGTTAAATCATTATTAATGGAAATAAGGTATCTCTTATCATATTTACACATTTGGTCCTTAGGGTTTCACAATTTACACTTTACACCCCTTTATTTCAAAAGTTACACTTTAAATCTTCAAGTATTCATAGTTACACATTAAACCCTTAATTTATCAATTTTACACAATGAGTACTTATTTTAGCATGTTATACGAATGTACCCTTGAATATTCATAATTTACACATTAAGTCCCTCTAGTTATCAAAGTTACATATTAAGCCCTTTAATTTACAATTTCAACCTTTAATTATTAACAATTACATATTAAGCCATTAAATTACCAAAATAGCACATAACCCCCTGAATATAATTTATTATTCAAAACAGCACTAAGTTTCCAGAAATTACATATTTAGTCCCTCTACTTATTTATTTTACAATTCGAATTACAATTTAACAATAAAGACATTTTAACCCTTTTAAATATAAAAGTTACACTAGGCCCCTTCAACTTACATTTTATACGAATAGTACACGGTCCAAAATAAGTTCTAAAAATAACCCATGAGTTTTAAAAGTTACAAAACTCACCCAAAACATTTTAAAACCAATCGTATAACACTTAAAACACACGAATTCAAACCCTAACACATCTAATCTATTTTTAATCATTACACAATCATTTAACATCATTAAAATCACTAGAACAAGCCCTAATTCACAACTTCCAGATCGTATGAAATATTTCCCTCTTTTACGCGTTTTATTCCAAAATACGATTAACACAAGAATTTCGAAAACAAAAGATCTAAGCCATGACAATGCATTATAGTATTTTTCCAGATCTTATAACATCATAACACACGTAAATAAATTATTCATGTTTCCCAGAATGATCGCATAACGTTTTACATAGTTTTTATACGTATTCATGATTCATTTTTCATATAATTCATATATCATGCATGGATCGAATTAAGCATTTTATCTGGTGTTTATATAATGTAAATAGCACAAGAAAAATACCACACCAAGATTTGAACGTGTGGAATGGGTTGGACGAATTGTTTTCTACGCGTATAGGAGATTCGAACCAAGAATTCACCACGACTTCACAAACGACCTTCAGACCTTGCAATCATTTTTCGTAGTGTACATATGACATAAGGATCTCATGAAAAATAGGAAACGAATTTTATGGAGGTCGCACGATTTATAAACGAATTTACCTTAGTTATATACGTACGACAAGAAAATATCCACCACGATCAAACTAACGTCCCAACCACCTTGCAAGTATTTTTCCTAGGTTATAACCAGTATAAGGAACGTATGAAAAATGGTAAACGAATTTTGAAAGAGTCGAATGAATAATAACGAATTATACCTATCGTATACACGCGCGACAAGGAAAACTTTACCACGATCGAACCACACCGTGCACGACTTCAAACTAATTTTTCTGGGACTCTTTGGATGATGATCTAACTCAGAAAAATGCTCTAGGGTTTTTAGAATGTCGAATGGAGGCTACAAGGATTTGTTTGTGTGTTTTGTTTCACTCGGCAATTAGGGTTTCAAAAGAAAAGGTGTTGTTTGATTTTTAAAATGGAAAACCGAGTCATAGGGGAGGGCTTGGACCATAATTTTCGGTGGTATTGGTTGGCAACATGAAGTGATTGATTTATCTTCCATAATTTCCATGTTTTCCTTATTTAAATAAATCAAAATAAAACTTATAATTATATTCGGCTCTTGTAGGGGTATTTTAGTAATTTTGTAACAAGTATAAATGTTAAATGGAGTTGTTAAAATTATTTGGTATCATATCTTGTGCATTGCCAGAAGTTTGGGATTGATTTAATACTTAAAAAGCTTTTAAATAAAATTTTAAACTTGTAGGGGCAATTTGGTCATTTTACATGTTTTCAGATTTTAGGTGTTACAGTTTAACCCAATGTGCTGAGGCCTTGACAGCATTGCCCCTTTTTCCCTTAACATTTAAGTGCCTAGCAGTAGGATTTGCTAGTCTAGCAGTTGGAACTGCTGACCTAGCAGTTGGAACTGCTTGTTTAATCTTAGGCACCCACTTCTGATTAGTCATTGCTGTTTTCTGATAAAAATTTCTTTTAACTGTTTGTGCATGATTTGAAAATTGTTTTGCACTAGAAACAGTTTGCTTATTATTAAACCACTTATTTTGACTAGCAGTTGAAACTGTTTTGATGTCAGTCTTTAACATAACAGCTTTAGGTGACATCTTATGATTTGCATTAGGGTTTGTCAATCTAGTTGGACTATTTTGAGTTACCCTAGCATTGTTATTCCTGTTCACCCTTGCATTCCCAGAAACCCTCTTTTTCCATGGGTTAGAATCACAATAAGCAGCCATATGATCAAAACTTCCACAAACAAAACATACTTTTCTAATCATAGCAAACTTATCATCCAATTTCTTAGATTTTGAGTGATTCCAGTTCCTATGACTACTCTCAGAACTTGATGATCTGTTCTTAGTCATATACATCTCAGCATATCGAACACTTTTCCTAACTGGTTTTATGTTTTCAGTCTTGACCACTTTAGGAGCATGTTTAACTTCTACCTTAACAACATTAGATTTGTCCTTAACCTCTACATTCTCATCATCAGATGTCCAATCCTCAATAGTTGGTGCATCTGAGTTCCTATCAGAGGACATCTTTTCCTCAGAAAGAGATTTATCACTAGCACTCACAAAAGAATCTTCTGCCTTAACAAATTTAACAGGATTCTCACTAACCTTAACACCATATCCAGGAAAATCCATATCCTTAAACTCTTCTAAACCTGTATGAGCTAAATTAATTCCTGGTGGAGCAAACATTCCTTTAAAAGGGGGTGCAACTGACTTATAACCTAAACCAGATTTTGCTTTGTTAAGTATTTGACTCTCTACAATCTTCTTAACTCAGTTTGAAGTATATTCAAGAGTATCTACACTTAACTGGATGTTTTCTTTTTCCTTTTTAAGCTTCTCTAGTTCATATACAAGTCCACTCATTTTATTATCTTTTATTTGTAATTCCCTCTTTAAAATGCCTATCTCATCAGAAAAGTTTGACTCATTCTGTTTATAAAACACAATTTGTTCTTCCAAAACAGCTAATCCTCTTTTATGATTTGACAGACTAAAACTTACTTGATTAAATTCAACTCTAAGATCATCATACTGTTTCTTAACATTTTCATAATCTTTTAAAGCACGACAAGAGTTTGAACATTTTTCAAGTATATGTACCTCAGAGTCTGAGAAAGCCATCAAACCCAAGTTAGCTGGTTCCTCTTCTTCCTCCATGAAGCTCCAATCAAATCCAGCTCCATCTACAGCTACCATAGCCTTGGAAGAAGGCTCTTCAACATTAATTGTTCTCCTTGTTCCTTGCTGATTCTTGAATCCTTGACCCTGGTTGCTTTGTTGTCTTGGACCTCTACATTCCCTGGCAAAGTGCCCCATCTTGTGACAATTAAAGCATTCCACCTTAGACTTATCATACCCAGCAACATCTCTTCCATTGAAGGTAATCTTATTCCCAGTCCTTTGGTAATACTTCTTAGCCCTGATGCTTATCAAAGCCAACTGCCACTTTAAATCCATAGCTTCCAAATCATCTTCAGCAATTTGAAGAAGATCTTCATTAAAGATCTTAGACCCACCAGACTGTTCTGATACAAATGCATATATGGTCTCTTCAGTCAAGCCAGCAGTACTAGTTTTTACACTAGTAGTGCTAACTGTTGGTATAGCAGTACCAACTGCTTCTTCATCTTCATGATTCGAACTATTTGAAGAAGATACAAAAGCCATATTCCCTGAACTGGAACTGGTGCTACCACTCTTCTTGACCTTCTGCTCAACAATCTTAAGATTATTGTAAAGCTCATTCATTGTCATTTTCTCCAGCTCTGGTTTATTGCTCCAAACCACAACATAAGTGTTCCATTCAACAGGTAAACTATTTAGAAACTTCATGTTGAGGTCTTCCTGAGGTATCACAATCTTCAACACAGTAAGTTGACTGATGATCTTTTGAAGCCTGTTAAAGATATGGTCCAAAGTTTCATTGCTTGATGCAGTGAAGTTCTCATAACTTTGCTTAAGTAGGGTTTTCTGTGCCTTCTTGGTAGCTTCATTGCCACCAAATCTTTCCACCACTGCTTCAAAAAGAGTTTTAGCCGACTCGTAATGGCTAAAGTTCAGCACTTGATCATTAGGAATTGCCATTAGTAACAAATTCCTAGCCTTCTGATCATTCTTCTTTTTGATTCTCTCCTCATTTGTAACTGGCTCAGTGTTAAGCTTTGTGATCTTGGAACCATCAGCACGTGTTTCTTCAACAGGAATTGGTTTGAAGGAATCACCATTGATAATGATATCCCATAATGCATAATCTTGCACCATGAAATATTGCTCTATTCTGAGCCGCCATAAATCGTATTCATTCTGTTTCAGCATGGGGAGTTTAGCAAGCATTGAGGTTTGAGGTGTCTCCATGTCCATCTTCTTGGTTGCTAGTGAGTAAATACTTCTGGTTCTTCTAAACTCAAAGTATCAGAAACCTGGCTCTGATACCACTTGACCGGATCTAAACACACACGTTGTGTTGGGGATACTTTGAGTATATACTTGATAGCACGCGGAATTTACTACCAAGTACTTAGAAGATGTTTTGTGTTTGGTGATTGAATGAATAAGACAATAAGAACAAATAAGAACACAAACGATATCAACCAAACAATCACTTCAATATATATCAAACGATTACAATATGAACGTGAAGCTCTTGATAATTCGTATGAAGGGATATTAGGTATTCGGTATTAGATGTATGTAAACCCTAACTAAGGATCTCTTTTTATAATGCAAAGAGTCTTATACAAGTAAAACATCTAATCGTATCACTCTATACAAATAAGATATATACCATATCCTTTCTATATTTATCTTCACACGGTTTCACCTTGATCTCTTAAGCAGTCCTAACTGTTCTTCCATCAGCAGTCCTAACTGTTCTTGTATTCTTCAACCGTACTAACTGCTTAAGTTTAATTCCCAACAATTAGTTTAGAGATTATTGTGGTTACAAGGTTTTTATTAACATGTACAAAGTGATAAAATAAGTATATACACTTGAACTAGGATTATGATATGAAAAGTATGAAGTTTTAGCAATGTAAAGATTATTTACAAAAGGAGATTAGTGTGTTGAGAATGTAATATCTTTGATTAACCCAAGCTTAGTGTTTCAAAACCCTTATTAGAATACTCTAATGACACTTGATTTTTAACCCAACAAGCTTTCCTCCTCCTTGCTCCTTAATGTGTGTCGACTTATATGTATGAGATGGGAGGATATATATTTTTTTCTTCTTTCTAACTAGTGCAAAAATGGATACATGAACACATATATATATACTAAGGATTTCAAAGTTTGCATAGTTGGGTCAAAAGCCATCATTTGGCTATGTTAGGAAGTTGGGCCGATTGGGGCTAGGGGGGACAAAGATGAAGTCAAGCCACCAAATGAAATATTGGACTCCTTGTTTTTGGGTAGATGTTGGGTAATTAATTGTGATGTAAATGTTGTCTAGTAAATAATTATAGGATATGAGGGGGGGGGGGGGCATATGTACAATATTTGGAGTAGAAGAGTTATTTTGATACAAGAGTGCATATGTTGTATGTATTGGGTATATCGGGTGTTAAATGTTAAATTGCGAATAACGTTTGTTGAATTGAAAACCGTAAGTAAATAAAGAAAAAGGAAATTGTTTTAGGGTTTAAAATTGTGAACCGGAGTAGGAGCAAGGTACTAGAACGTTGTGGACTAAATATAGCCTAAGTCCTAGTGTACTTGAAAGATATTATAAGTTTCACGTTAGTTCAAGTAAAAGTTATATGTGAATTGTTCTCAAATAAATGTCAAGAAAAGGAATTCGAGTTTGTTGAATAGTATTGACCTCTAATTTAGCGGGTTGTCATATCTTTGTACCTCATCCATTAGAATCATGACACACACTTACCTAACCTCTCCAGCAACATCCTCGTACTAGTATAAATAAGATCAGAAGTTGGAGTAGAAAGGTTGACAAGTTTGTGTGTAAAAAGCTTAGCATTCACAATCCTTTATACTCCTCCAAAGCAACTAAGTCCCTGAGGTAGCTCAGTTGGTTAACATAGTTGTACTTAAGCATAGCTTGAGATTAGAGAGGAGAAAATCACACTTGTCATTTCAATCCCATGTGTTATTCCGCAAACACTTGGGTATAGATTCTTTGATTAATTTCTAATAAGAATTTAAACGTTGATAAACTAGTGTCTATTTACTTTTACGTTTCTTTCTTATAACTGTCAAAGAATATCTTTACATTACTTAACCATGAAACACACTTAGCTTAACTTTAAAGTTAACTCTAACTATGTAAAGGGAACAACAAAAACGTTAGGACTAACCCACCTCCTCTACCTCACATTGAGAACGTGAATGACATATTCACTAGGAGTGGAAAGTCTGATGACCCTTCGAAAAAAATCAAAAAGATTCACCACCTGCCTTCGTTTTTAATAAAATCAATCAAGCGTTCAAGATAACAAAAAGGGACTATCACATGGTCAAATCAAAAGAATCAAATGTATCTTCATCACTTGTGGAGTACATACCAAATATCCCATACCGTCAATGTTTAAGAACTGAAATTACCCATTTGAATCGTATCGTCAAAGTATCCTAATTCGGGGAAGAGTCTAGCTAATGACTCAATAATACATTAAGCGCTTCTCGGGAGGAAACCTGAGCTTTTAATTGTTTGTTTGTTTTATTTTCAGTCTAAATAAACATCTACACCCTCTAAGGCAATTGTTTTTTAAAACTTGGAAAATCTTAAGTGTGGGGGTGCTACATGCTACTAATGTTTAATAGATTATTTTTCGCATTTTGTTTTTTTGTTTTGTTTGAATAAATTGCAACAGGTGATGAAGGAAGATACTTGGATCAGAAATCGACTGTTCTCACAAGCTTATGCTAGCTTATGCGTAGCATCTTATCATTTGGAGTTCGATCGTGATTTTTGTAGCTCAGGAAGTCTGGTTTTATCTCTTACTCTTATTTCCTTATTTTCACGCTTTGCAGTTCGTTTTATCACATTGAGGATAATGCTTAACTTAAGTATGGGGGGAGTAAATAGGAAAATAAGACCGATTTTTAATTATTGAGCTAGATTTTAAATTTTGTTTGCCCTTGTGATCTAGTTATTTTTACACTTCTTAGGATATTATGTTAGTGAAAATATTACGATATTTAAACTAAACAGTTTCTTCAGTTTTAATAATGACAAACATGTAACTTGTAATGCATAACGTAAAATGTGCAAGTTACTTGTAAACACAAATCATCAATGCTTACTTACATCAACATCTCTCGAAGTCTCAAGTATGCTTCAACTCAGTCGCAGATTTCCATTCCGACATAAATCACTCAAGGTATGAACAAACAAATTTAAAACTTGACAAATGATCAAAGGATTAAATTTTTGTTCAAAGACTTCACATTTTTAATGTGACAAAACATTTTTTCAAAAATACATTTTACAAATTATTTTTGAATTAAAAATAAATATTTTATTTTGAAAAATTAGTTTAAAAATCCCTACAGCTATCCCCCCCCCCCCCCCCCCCAAAAAAAAAAAAAAAAAAACAGCTCCAAACATCCCCAAATAAACCTTCATCACTAACAACAAAAAAAGGAGCATTTTTTGTACGGACGGTACCACTAAATACCCAACGGCATCGTTAAATTTAGTGGTTCCGTCTGACAATTAGTGGTACCGTCTGTCTATAACGGCTAGTTTTTTCTTTACCTATAAATAGTGGACCATTTTACACTTTCAACTTGATTTTTCAAGTCAGTTTTCTCGGGTCTAATCCTCTCTTATTTAGATCACTTTCTTTGATCATTTAGTGAGTTTTAGTTTGTTTTAGAGTGATCCAATCATCCATTTAAGTGATCACCTACATTCCTCTACTAGTGCAAGGGAAGAACACACCGTATCAAAAAGATACAAAGTGTTGTAGTGTTAGTGTAGTGCACTTGAAATATTCGTTACGTACTTGTTGTATCTTGATATACATCAAGGTGTCTATCATCTTGTTTAGTTACTTTGTGTGGATCATTGTGATCTTGTAGAGATCAGGGAGATCTTGTGTAGCTTGTGTTGTTATCGGGTAGATCGTGATTAGATCGTGTAGATCGTGAGTAGAACGGGTAGATCGAGTGTAGATCGTGTGGATCTTGTAGCATGTGTGATTTTTGAGGATCGGGTAGATCGTGAGTGAGATTGGTACTAGCTAGACTAGTACTCGACATTTAGATTAATGTCGGAAAATAATGTAAGCAACGCGGTTTATGTGTTTAGGCCTGATAACGCTCAAATTGTACATGTTTTTAGGAGCGTTATCGTGGATTTTATGAATATATATTGATCACTTTTATGAACTTATGGTACTTAATGAAGTATAATTTCTATTTTAGGTTCATGGAAGCTCACGACAAAGAAAACCAAGAAAAAGACGAAGAAACGATCAATAAACGAAGATTTATGCATATACGAAGAATTCCCGACAAAAGCGAGTCTCTTGGAGTATATTCGAGAAGATAAAGTCATGAAGTTGTCACTCCAAAGACTCAAAAATAAAGCACAAGAGGGAAAACGAGAAAAGAAATGAAGAAAAGAAGCTAAAACGAAGAAATAATGGAAGACTCGTTGTTCCCGACACACCTCCACCATTTTGGCCATAATTTGAGCATACGAACTCGGATTTAGATGATTCAAGCGGCCACGGAACCGGGAGAGAAGGATCTACAACTTTCGTGTTTATCATTTCTGGCGAAAATGCTCCATCCGATCGGTATTGGCCCGCAACCGATTCGGATGGAGCTAACTTTTTCATCCATCCGATCGGTATGGTCCCGTATCCGATCGGATGGACCAATCTGACCTTCCCAAGTTATTTTTAATGCATTATTAAGTGTCATTAAGCCCCAAGCCCGATCACTTACCTCCATTTACTCCATTTCCTGGTATTTTATGACACTTAGTGCCCAAGTTTCATACTTAGAGGCTAAGGGTTGATTTCTACTATATATATGAGTGCTTAGGCTTGGTTTTCATTGTAAAATTCTACCCTCCACCCTTAAGGACGAATTTTCACCAACTTATCTCTCCCAAAATCCCACCAACCTCTGCCATTTTCAGAAGAAGGCTTAAACACATGGAAGAAGGTGTTGGGTATTATTTTCTTGCTTGGTAGAAAGCGGATAGTCGATTGGAGGCTTGAAGGTTGCTATAAATCCTTTACCTTTGCCTATTGTAATTCATACTTTGGGTAAACCTTGTTACTTTTATATTTCATGATGTTTATGATTACCATGATTGTTGAATCTTTGTGTTTGATTGAAATAACCATGGAATAGTTTTGTATACTTGTTTGGATATTATGATAACTTGTGATAAAGGGATGTTTGGATATTTGAAGTGTTTGTTTGGAATATGATGATAACATCATATTTGGTTAAATTGGAACTTGTCTTGTTTATTGTCTTGATTAATCATTGTTGAGTCTAAATGTCGAAAGGGTTCTCAATAGTGTTGATTTCAATTCATTAGTCGACGAATGTTTTGGTCTTGTACTTTGTGACGATTGTATGAGAAACTTAATAAATATAACAAGTGAAAGTTTAATTTAGATTAAGGATCAAAAGACATCTTTTGAGTATGTGTTCTAATCTTTTTCCAAGTAAATGGAACTTCACGAATTAATAACATCAAAGTCTAAAGTTCGAAAGGATTCTTTCTTTTTATAGGCATAAGGCTCATGACATGACCATTTGATTGAGGCTTATATAAATTTGATTTATAAAACACTAAATTATTATTGGTTCTAGAGGTCGTAAGGATTACTTTTGATAATATGTTTTCCAAACTAACCA
Organism: Artemisia tridentata subsp. tridentata; assembly: GCA_021014915.2. Classification (NCBI taxonomy): domain Eukaryota; kingdom Viridiplantae; phylum Streptophyta; class Magnoliopsida; order Asterales; family Asteraceae; genus Artemisia; species Artemisia tridentata. Next base: position 329,485,420 of record CP139502.1, read on the forward strand.
TCCTAATATCCATGTGATCATTTGTCCAAACATGTATGTTCTTTGTGTGATTGTTCTTATATTGCTTTTCTTGTTGGTTTGATCCGTGACAATCATAACCATCAACTTGTTACTTGCTTAAACAAACAAACGACACTTGAGTGCAACCAAGTCTTTTGGGACGACCTTGACTTACCAACCCCAATACTACATATGACTAGGGTATACTTACCCGAATGTGTTCCTAGTTAATCGGTAATTCTTGTTTATAAATTTAAAGCTTTGATGGAGCGCATCAAGTTTTTGGCGCCGATGTCGGGGATTTGGTTTTTGTTCTTAGGTGTTTGTTTGTTTGCTTGTTTGTTCGTTTCTTTGATATATTGATCGATTACTTGTTTGCTAATTTGTTCGAATGCTATATTGCTCTTGCTCATAAATGATTGTTTCTTTGTTCTTGTTTGATTGATTGCTTGCTTGTTTTCTCATGATGATTGCTTAATTGCCTCTCTTGCTCTTTGTCTAAAAAAAATTTTCTCATTTCTCATAATTGCTTAAATGATCTTGGCTTAAAAATCAAATTTTTTGATGTTGGGATTTCGTTTCATGTGTTCTAAAAATACGCATTTAAAAGTTTGCTAAATGTGCTCGAAAGTGTTTGCGAAAAAACCACCCAAACAACTCCAACCGATCGGTCACCACCCGTAACCGATTTGGTTGGAGGCTTTTGAACCAATTTTTTTTTTCTTTCTAGTTTGTATTTTTCTTGTTTTGTGAGTTTTATGTTTTATATGTTATGTGATCTCTTGCATGTCTCTGTGTTATTTGTTCGTGTTCTTCTTGTTCGGATTAGTTTCATATTAATTTTGAATAAGACTATCTTGTTTTAGATTGTTTTGTTTTGATTTGTGTTACGTTATTAATTATGTTTGCTTGCGTCTATGTGCTTGTCATTTTCTGTGATCGTGCTTTTATTTGCTTATTTTTGTTTTAAGTGTCGTATTATGTTCTTGATGTTCTTCTAGTACATATGTGTTTATGTGTTTTATTTACTTGTGTCTATTTTCGTATTCGTTACCTTATGTCTTTTTGTTTTATTTTGTCAATAAAAGTTTATAACTACTTTTCAAATTTATAATTTTTGGTGCCAATTTAAAATTTTGTATACTTGTTTGCACTTGTGATCTAATTGTTTTCACGCTTTTAGGATAATATATTAGAATAACTGGATCAATCCAGAGGTGAAATCTGTAATTTTAAAAAAATTGAGATGTCTCCCATTAATATTGCAATCCATTCTGGGATCGATAACATTTCTAGCACATATTATAGCCCTTTCCACTAATATGTGAGGATTTGAGCCTGTTTCGTATATATCATACATCTTTTATGCTTGGATCTTTTGCTATGAGTGTGCCGGTGATTTTATTTATTCTAGAACTTGTACTTGTAAATCATTACCAGACCGCAGCAAGATCACATTCGTGTGATATAAGTGTATTCGTGTGATAAAGAGGCATCCTTAGGAATAACACCAAATGGCCATCCGTTTACAAAATAATTTTTGCTAACCACATCGGTTAGTTAACCTCGTATTTGGAACCTATTTGTTAGCGTTTATCTTTAGCGCTAGATACCCTTAGTTCACCCTCCGAACCAATCCTTTTCATTTGTGTTACATCCAGAAAAATACAAAAACATTTTACACTTTAAACCTTAGCATAACCTTTAGTCGAAGTCTAAATGGTGGTTGCTAGTTGCTTGGAATGTTTGATTGTTTTTGATGATTGATAGTTAGCCACATTTTTCCAGTTGTGTGTGCCATTCCGACAAAGACGAATGATGCATACTTCTTATTTGTATTTTTGTGGTGTATGCTTATACGAAGTGTGGGGGGGGGGGGAGATGTGTATGTATGAAGAAGAAAAAAAAGGTATTAAAAAATGAAAAAAGAAGAAGATAAGTCATCGCAACTATTAGGTGACAATTATAGCCAATGTGCTATATATTAAGATGAAGAAAGAAAGTTATGTGATATGTTGTTAGCCAATGAGCTAAATATGAGGAATATTATTGTGGCGAATCGATTTACCCATATGGGAAAGTTCAAAGAAGAGGAAGTTGTTAACTATAATCATTTACGGGTTTGCGGTTTGTTCGGTAACTAGCAACAATGGGACTTAGACTTGACTTTATTTTTCTTTTAAAACCAATTTCATAAATACTCCCATGCCTTATCCCTACCCTTACCAAATTACTTTATTCGTTGTTAGCTTTCGAGCATCCGGATATAGTGATGGCTTTGTGAAAATATGTAGTGCATTAATATTTTAGTGACCATCCGGTTTTTGAGTGATCGAATGACGCGCCAGCGATCTAGTGTGTATTTTGGTGACCATCCGTTATGTGAATAGCGCGCCAGCAATCCAAGATATGCCCTAGTGACCATCCGTTGTTCGTATGTTCTTGTATGAGATATTTAAACATAAGCCTGGTACAACCTCGAAGCCTGTACATTACAACCCGAATAAAAGACCTCTTTAGATGTTTACACTTGGCGCTTACGCCACGTCGGTGGAGTTTTGTTTCTTGTACAAGCCTATGGTAATAAACGGATCATGACTGAGCAATGAGTGTGATTTCTCTTATATATACTCCACTACCTAAATAAATGAGTGATTGAGTGAATTATACTTCGTTTCTTTTTCGTGAGGTGTTTAGAAATGTTACTCAAGCAAGAAAATCTATGGGTATTGTCATACATCTCGGTTTTTCACCATAACGCTTAAAAATGATGAATTGTATCTTGTACTTGTGCTTGGTAGATTTGCATCATAATTTTTATAATCATTTTTCATGCACCATGTGGGATCTATTTTTCTTAATACTTGCTTGAGGGCAAGCAAACCCTTAAGTGTGGGGGAGTTTGCGCTCATTTTCTCTTTTATTAATAAAAAAAAATAAAAAAAAACCAAAAATATTTTTCTATATTTCAAAAAAAAAAATTCAAAATTTTTAAAATTTTCTTTTCGTTTTGTCATTTAGGTATGAATTTCGATTTTTCTTTTTCTAGATTTGCTTGAGGGCAAGCAAAGTTCAAGTGTGGGGGAATTTGATAACGCTCAAATTGTACATGTTTTTAGGAGCGTTATCGTGGATTTTATGCATATATATTGATCACTTTTATGAAATTATGGTACTTAATGAAGTATAATTTCTATTTTAGGTTCATGGAAGCTCACGACAAAGAAAACCAAGAAAAAGACGAAGAAAACGATCAATAAACGAAGATTTATGCATATACGAAGAATTTCCGACAAAAGCGAGTCTCTTGGAGTATATTCGAGAAGATAAAGTCTTGAAGTTGTCACTCCAAAGACTCAAAAATAAAGAAAAGAGGGAAAACGAGAAAAAAATGACGAAAAGAAGCTAAAACGAAAAAATAATGGAAGACTCATTGTTCCCGACACACCTCCACCATTTTAGCCATAATTTGAGCATACGAACTCGGATTTAGATGATTCAAGCGGCCACGGAACCGGGAGAGAAGGATCTACAACTTTCATGCATATCATTTCTAGCGAAAATGCTCCATACGATCAGTATTGGCCCGCAACCGGTTCGGATGGAGCTAACTTTTTCATCCATCCGATCGGTATGGTCCCGTATCCGATCGGATGGACCAATCTGACCTTTCCAAGTTATTTTTAATGCATTATTAAGTGTCATTAAGCCCCAAGCCCGATCACTTACCTCCATTTACTAAATTTCCTGGTATTTTATGACACTTAGTGCCCAAGTTTCATACTTAGAGGCTAAGGGTTGATTTCTACTATATATATGAGTGCTTAGGCTTGGTTTTCATTGTGAAATTCTACCCTCCACCCTTAAGGACGAATTTTCACCAACTTATCTCTCCCAAAAGACCACCAACCTCTGCCATTTTCAGAAGAAGGCTCAAACACATGGAAGAAGGTGTTGGGTATTATTTTCCGGCTTGGTAGAAAGCGTATAGTTGATTGGAGGCTTGAAGGTTGCTATAAATCCTTTACCTTTGCCTATTGTAATTCATACTTTGGGTAAACCTTGTTACTTTTATATTTCATGATGTTTATGATTACCATGATTGTTGAATCTTTGTGTTTGATTGAAATAACCATGGAATAGTTTTGTATACTTGTTTGGATATTATGATAACTTGTGATAAAGGGATGTTTGGATATTTGTAGTGTTTGTTTGGAATATGATGATAACATCATATTTGGTTAAATTGGAACTTGTCTTGTTTATTGTCTTGATTAATCATTGTTGAGTCTAAATGTCGAAAGGGTTCTCAATAGTGGTTGATTTCAATTCATTAGTCGACGAATGTTTTGGTCTTGTACTTTGTGACGATTGTATGAGAAACTTAATAAACATAACAAGTGAAAGTTTAATTTAGATTAAGGGTCGAAAGGCATCTTTTGAATATGTGTTCTAATCATTTTTCAAGTAAATGGAACTTCACGAATTAATAACATCAAAGTCTAAAGTTCGAAAGGATTCTTTCTTGTTATAGGCATAAGGCTCATGACATGACCATTTGATTGAGGCTTATACATATTTGATTTATAAAACACTAAATTATTATTGGTTCTAAAGGTCGTAAGGATTACTTTTGATAATATGTTTTCCAAACTAACCATCCTAATATCCATGTGATCATTTGTCCAAACATGTATGTTCTTTGTGTGATTGTTCTTGTGAGGTATTCGTTACACTATGAGGATGTTAGTCCTTTATAACGTGTGTATGTGATACTTTGAGTGAATATGATTAAGTATGCGGAATCTACTTAACCATACTTAGAAGGTTATTGGTTATTGGAAATGGAACAGTGATGCTTTTGTAATGAACAATGGACACAGAAAGTATAACACCAAACGATTCAATATTATTGAGAATAATACGAGTGATCTTCACTATCACTAGGGTTACAAAACCTTGAATCTCTATTACAAGGAAAACTTATTCTGTAATGTTCAACTCGCTCAGTTACTATTACAACGCTTGCCTTAGACACACACTTTTAAATAATGTCTAGCTCTCTATATATATACATATTATCTAAGCACATGCACACTTGAGTATTTGCTACTTGCTAGCTTATGTGTGTCAGAAGATAACATACAACTTGTTCTGTGTATTCAACTTGTTGACTGATCACATATCAAAGATATTATCTACCGTATATATTTGACTTTTATACACAAAATATCTTTCTCATACTTATCCAGTTAGCAGTAGAATACGTGGTAGTTATCCACTCAGCAGTAGTATTCTTGCGGAAGCAGAATCTCCAACACTAGCAGTAGAATAACACTTAGAGTATTTTCCTTCTTTGAATCAGCAGTACCTTCTTTATACTAGCAGTTCCTTCTTTTGAACATTTAATTTCAATACTAATCTTCAGAACATTTAATTCCCAACAATCCTCCCCTAAACTTGTTATTTATCCCAAATCATCAAGTTTCTTCTGAATTAAATGAGGATTGTGAAGATCTTTCAAACACTGCATAGTCAGACTCTTGATCTGAGCTTTCCTTTGTTCTGCAAGATTGAGTATCTTTCTCAGTAACTCATCTGTCATCTGTGAATCACTTTCTCAGTCTCAGCAAGCCATGCAAGTGATGAACAAACGTAGTGAACTGAAATTGAAACTGAAAGAGTTTTCTTTATTTGAACTTTCTTCACTTGAATTTCTTCATCCCTTCTGAATATATATAATACTCCAGAATTTTGTCCAAATTTTCAACATGAGCTTATTCCCAGCATCCATCAGCTTATTCTGAAGGTGAAGCTTCCATTGTAGAAGGAGATACAACAACTGCTGCTGAGCCAGGTGTAAGAGCATACCATGATGATGCTTTTACTAGACTCATGCACTGTTTGATCAATTTAAGCTTCCTCCCCTGACTCTGAGCATACACATCCACAATCTTTCATCCTCCCTTGTTTGGTTAATCTTCCTCCCCTGGGCTTCATTTCCTCCCCTGTTTGGAAGATCTCTCACCATTATCTGAACTTTTTCTTTTGATGAACTAGAAGAAGTTCATCTTCCAATTAGAACAGCTTATCAGACAATGTTGTACATGTAGCCATCAATTCCTTAAATTTCAGTCTGCTGCTCTCATCACTTCCAGGTGTGTTAACTCCTGTGAGAGGTGAATCATGGGGCAATAGCTCATAATCCATCATTAGATGGGTTTCTGAGCCATTATGAATCCAAAAGATTTTAAGAAACTTTTGACTTAGCAGTATGTACTTAATTTTACTATTGAAAAATCATACTGCTTAACAACCATTTTGAAGGGATTAAGTGTTAACAGACACTTAATCAAAATTTCGGTTTAAATTAACCTCTGGTTGTGTGAGAACCAATGTTTTCAGTTATAAATAACTGCCTGTGTACAGATAAACCCATTCAAAGGGCTTTCTTGAGAGGTTTTCCAGCTCGTGGCAATTGTTGCCTCTAACACAAGTGTTAGATTCACTTTTGCGCGCTGTTCTTTCTATCAGATGTCCTTAGACTTGCTCATTATACTAATTAAAGTATAAAATGATAGAAAGTAAGTTGTGTCAGTTACTATCTGACTAACTGAGCCATCAAGTCAATGTGAAACATCATAATCAAGTTTCAAGAAAGAAGTTTTAAAGAGTCAATTAACTTAGGTGTAAACCTTTGTTAATGAATTCCCAAACTCTGTCCATCATGAACCTATTATGTCAGCAACTGGTATCATCATTCTGCTGCTCATACATTTCACTTGAAACTTCCTTTGTGCTCAAATGTTCATACCTAAAATTGTTAGTCCAAAACCAAGAAAACAAAATGCAGAGCATTTGTCTTATAGCAGTAGAATTATATGACTAACAGTATGAACAAAACAATCCAAATTTGTACTAGCAGTACAAACTTTTCAATAACAGTACCAATTTACAATGCTAGCAGTACAAACAAAAATTTCTATACAAAAACACAGAGTTTTAAATCATTGAGGATTAAGCATCTCAATACTTGCTACTAAGTATTGAAACCTTCCAACATTAAAAGCTTTTGTGAGAAGATCTGCAAAGTTGTGATCAGAATCAATTTTAAACACTTGAATCTACTTTTTCTCACTGCAGTCTCTCTTATAAAATGATGTCTAATTTCAATGTGTTTTGTTTTAGAGTGTTGCACTGGATTTTTAATTATGCAAATTGTACTACTATTATCAATATATATGACAGTGTTCATAAAATTGTACCCATAGTCAAGAAGTTGATTTTGAAGCCAAAGTACTTGACCACAGCAACTTGCAGCAGCTACATATTCAGCTTCAGTTGTTGAAGTAGCCACAATTGAAGCCAAAGTACTCTAAACACATATCCTTCCTCGTCGATCCAAAGATGATATCATCCACATACACCTGAACTAGCAAAAGATCCTTCTTGTGCTTCTTGATGAATAATGTCTGATCTATCTTGCCTCTTTGAAATCCATTTTCAATTAAATAGGAAGCCAGTGTTTCATACCATGCCCTTGGTACCTGATGAAGGCCATAAAGAGCCTTGACTACCTTGTACACCTTGTCTGGATGGTCTGGATCAGTGAAGCCTGGAGGTTGTGAGACATAAACCTCCTCTTCAATAGTACCATATAAGAAAGCACTCTTGACATCCATTTGATAAACTGTGAAGCCCATAAATGAAGCATAAGCTAAGAAAAGCCTAATTGCCTCAATTCTTTCCACTGGAGCAAAAACCTCTTCATAGTCTATACCCTCCTCTTGTGTGTACCTTTGGGCAACAAGTCTAGCCTTGTTTCTTATCACTATACCCCTTTCATCCCCTTTGTTTTTGAAAGCCCATTTATTGCCAATTACCCTTACACCCTTGGGTAAATCAACTAGCACCCAAACCTTCTGAATCTTAAATTGGAGAAGCTCCTCTTGCATAGCTTCTACCTAGCTTGAATCATCTAAGGCTTTTAGGACATTTTTGGGTTCTGCTTGTGAGAGGAAACATACAAATAAGCAAGAGTGTGCATCTTCATGCTGTTTTGATGCATAAAGAGCATCAAGTAACCCTTGTTGGTCTGAAGACATAAGTTGTTTCCTTGTCTTCACTCCTGATTGTACATCACCAATCACATTTTCTAAGGAGTGGACTTTGTGAATCCTATTACACGTTTACAAAACATAAGCAGTACTAACCATATATACTAGTAGTACTAACTGACTTAATACTGTTAGTGTATTCTTTATCAGTTGTAACTTTAACTTTGGCAGTTTTAACTGTTTATGTTTAATTCCCAACAATCCTCCCCTAAACTTATGATTTCTCTCCAAATCACTAAGTTTCTTCAAATTAAACTTTATCTCTGAGGATGAGGGGATTCTTCCAAACACTACCAAGTCAATCTCTTTGTTTGGGCTTTCCTCTGTTCTGCAAGATAAAATATTTTTCTAATTAACTCATTTGCCATCTCTGAATCAGCTTCAACCTTAAGTGTTACTGATAGCATAGCCATAAGAACTGCTGATCTTAGTGGATAGTCTTTCTCTACCAACATGTATATCTCTAAACCTTGTTTTGTAGAAATCCTATGTACTCCACAAGTATCAAATAATTCCCATGTGATTTCCTTAACTTGAGCTTGAAACCTCCAAATTGCTTCTCCTCCATCTGGTTCATAAATCCTCTTCAATTGAACCATAATTCCTTATCTTTATCATCAAGAGGATCTGAGACTTTGAATCTTTCCTGTACTAAGCTCCACAACTTATTGAGATCTTCCCTATCAAATCCACTTAGCATATCTTCAAACCACTTATAGTTCTCAGTTTTTTTCCAACTCTTATAACTTTCCATCCTTTCATTCTTCCTTCTGTGAATACTTCCCAGTCTATGATTGGATGTTTTGTCTGGAGTGGACTGACATTTGTAGATTCAGGTATCACTACAATCATGTTCTTGATTTGCTCATCTGTTAATCCCTTAGCTCCAGTCTTTTGCCTCTTTGATGTATCAGACTCTAACACCTCTGAATCTCTTTTCTTTCCTTTACCATTTCCAGTATCTATTGTGAAATCCTTTGAGATTGGTTTGTTAAACCTTGCATAGGCTTCATAATATGCTTTTTCAATCTCAGCATCTGTTCTTCCTTTAAATTAACTTTGCTTCCAAAATGCTTGATTCTTCAAATAACTCTTCATGAAGCTTAACTGCTCTTTCTTTGTAGGCATCTTCTTCTTGTACCCTTTCTTTTGTCTATCCCTGATCTTCTGCATAAGATCACTCAAAGCTACTTCCTTATTCTTTGATAAAATGAAACTAGTAAGCATTGCTGACCTTGCTTCTGCACTTAAACTCTCATCTTTAACAAGTTGCACTGCTTGTGCTCTCACAATTGGATCAGTGTCTATCAAATATTGTAGTTGTTCTTCAAATTGTTCTTGATCCATCTGAGCATCTCAAACTATTTTTTCTTTTTCTAGTCTCTTTGCTTCCATGAAGTCAATAACATCATCTTCAGACATTTTCTTTGCTATTTCTGCATCATAATCTATTTGAGCTTGTTCATTTGCTTGTTCATCTTCTTGAAGTTTCTTTGCCACTTCTTCATCCAAATCCATCTGTATTTGAATTATGGGCTTTATCTTCTTAGGTTGTGGCTCATCTTCAACTAAAATATCTTTCCCTTTGTCCTTAGCAGTTTGTACTGCTTCCTTTGCTTCTTCAGCAGTTTGTACTGCTTCCACTGCTTCAGCAGTACCTTCTTGTTGTTGATGTACTTCAATACCACTTTCACCCATATCCACATTACCACCAGCAGTACCTCTTGTTCATCAAAATAATCACCAGTACCTTCTTCAAATTCCAAATTCCTCCCCTGAGTATCATACCCTGATTCCTTTTCTTTCCTAGATTTCCCTGTTTTCCTCCCCTGTTTGGGAGAATCATCACCATCATCATCAGAACTATCTGAACCATCATCTGAAGAATCTTCATCTATTACCACCTTAGTTCTTTTCCTCTTAAGTTGAGCTTCCAACTTCTTCACCCTGAGAGTCAACTTGGTGTAGACCTTAGCAAAATTGTTCTTGTGGCTTTTGAGATCTTCCTCTAGAGATTCTACCTTGTTTGACAAATTTGTACATATAACCATCAATTCCTTTAGTGAATAGCTGCCCTCATCACTTCTAGCTGTGTGACCTGCTAGGAGAGGTGAGTCATGGGGCAAGGATCCAGTTTCCACCCTAGTTAGACTAGGATGTACACCTGAACCACCCAGATATTCAAGTTGGCCTGGGATTACACCACCTGTGGCAAGTGTTTGAAGACTTGGTACATTAGGTGTTGCCATGTAAGAGGTCTTACTTATGTTTACACTGACCTGCCTAGCTTCTAAGCCAGATGCAGTAGTGTAAGCCTCATCCATACTATCTTGAAAGATAGGCTCATCTTCTTCAAAGGTTGGGGTAGGAGGACTAGGCTGAGCAATCATAGTCTCCTGTCTGGTCCTTCTCCTATATGTTGTGGTAACTGGGGGTGTATTGGTTATTTCAGGAACCATTATGGGTGTTGGTTGGGGCTCAGTTGGGTTTACTGACCCTTCACCCTGAACAACTTGCATCATCTCAGGAAATAGAGGTATTTCTACCCCATTAAAAAGTCTACTAGCCATAGCCATATTTTGAAAAACTTTTTGTTGCAGGCTAGGAGTGGGAAAAATTTCTTTATGTTGCTTAAGCAGATTCTTTTTCTTATTCAAAAAGCTTTGAACAAATCTTGGATACATAAGAAATTTTGTTTTACTTTTTACATTAGCAACCATACTCTCAAATATGAATTTTGAAAAATTAAAAACCCTGTTTGTTGACAAACATATGAGAGCAATAATAATATTGCTACGGAATTGCTCCCATGATGTTCTTTTAGGACTTAAAGAATGTAAGAGAGTATGTATCAAAAATCTCCATTGTGGGGAGAAACATCCCTTTTGAAAAGTGAGTTTTTGATTGGATGTATCATACCCCATTCTTGCAATTTCTTGCCAAATTTTAGTGTTTAGCATGTTATTGATACCATCTGAATCTTGTAACTTAAGATGTCTCCTAAGTGTAGATTCGGTAACAATAAAAGATATGCCATCCACTTTACAGTAAATTTCTATGTTTCCTTCTTCACTAATTTTGACAATAGCAGTTTACCAAAACTGTGTGATGTAAGAGCAGATAAGAGTAGGGGAAACAGTTTAAGTATACCTTATATGAGACGCGTTCAAGAAGTCCACAATCTCATAAAATTTTGGTCCATCCGCTTCCTCTGTTTTCTCAAGAAAAGCAACCTGGTTGTGCGTCTTGATAAAATCCAAATTACCCATAATATTATCAGTAAAAATTGAATTGACTGTGGTGAATAGTGAAAATTTAGGTTAGAAAGTAGAAGATGAAAGTGAGATGAGATATTATTGAGAGAGTATTAGGGTTTCAATTGACCGACTTAAAGAATAAGTTAACTTTTATTTTAGGATAGGATTATAATAGAATAAAAGTTAAAATATCTAGATGAGGATCCCTTAAAAACCGTAACTAAATCAGTAAAAATCTCAATTAACTTCCAACGGCTAGTTTCTAAGCAAAATTCAGTTACTGACACAACAGTTACAACGGCTAGTTCAGCAGTACAAACTTTGCACTAGCAGTACAAACTTTGTACTAGCAGTACAAACCTTTATCAAAAATTTTCAAAGAACAGTATGAACTTATATGAATTTCAATCATTATAACTCACATATAGTTTTTAGCAAACTATCAGCTATCAACGGATTTGATATGTCTTTACCAATAGCCGTTTGCTTTGGACTAGCCAACTCTTCACTATTAGATATGGTGAGTTGATAACCATATAATTTTTTGGTAAATTGTCAACCATAAACGAATTTGAGAAGTCTTTACCAGAAACCGTTTGCTCTGGACTAGTTGGTTCTTGATGTGGGTTAGACATGGTGAACCAATAACCATTTGTTGTATGCACATATCACATACTATAAGCTCCAAATCACCATTCAGTCCAAAACATAAAGCATTCAATCCATAAATTCCAATCAACCTGCAATTGTTAGTCCAACAAAAGAAGACAAAGTACAAAGTACTTGTCTCATAACATAATAAGCATATGACTAACATTGCACATAAATAAGAAAATTAATTTCCTTGTGGAGCCCAAGCCATTACTGACTTTGGTTTTCCTCTAGCATCAATATAATTAAACCTTTTTAGCACAGTTGGAGCACCATTGGATTGAAGAGGTCTCCAAACCCATGATGCTGATGCATTAATACCATTTCCCATAGCAGTGTTTTTATAACAACCAGTATTAACTGTTTGCCTAGTAGTATGAACTGCTAGGTTTATAATTGCAACCTTAGGTTTCCAAACTTGTTTAGGTACAACTGCTTTGTTATTAAATGGCCTTCTAGCAGTTGATGGTGCAGATTTGAAAAATGTTTTTGCACTTTGAACTGCTTGTCTTGGGTAAAAAGTCTTATTTGGTATGGCAGTATGAACTTCTTGCCTAGCAGTATGAACTGCTCTTGATCCAGACCTTAAAAGAACTGATCTAGGTATCATTCTAGCATTTGTAGAGTGAGTGGGAGGTCTTACTGAGTTCACCCTAGGACTTGAATACCTAGTTACCCTATTGTTGCAATAAGCAGCAAGATGGTCAAAGCTACCACATGTGAAATAAGCTTTCCTATAACAGACAAAGTCATCACCTAGTTGGTGAGACTTGAGGTTGTTCCAATTCCTTTGGTTACCTCTGGGCATGCTTGTGGTTCTATACATTTCAGCATACCTAACTGTTGGTCTAAATGGTTTAGCATTGGTTTTAGGCCTAACAGTCTCAGTTCTGACCACCTTGGGAACTTTTGGTTCCACTTTCTTAACACTATCAGGTTTAACCTTATCCTGATCACTTTCATCATCATCAGAAGTCTAATCCTATATGGTTGGAGCATCTGAGTCTCTAGCAGAGTTCCTATCAGAGGACACCTTGTCCTCAGAGAGTGATTTATCACTTGCACTCTCAAAGCTTACTTCTACAGGCTTGTCAACTACCACATTCTCCTTTGTTTAAGAACCATATTCCATCTTTGATAGTTGAAATTCCTCTAAACCAGTGTGTTCTAGGTCTATGCCTGGAGGTGTAGGTATTCCTCTATAAGGAGGTGGAACTGACCTATAACCTAGACCTGATTTAGCCTTGTTGATTATTTGACATTCAATTAACTTCTGAACTCCTTTTGATGTATACTCTAAAGTATCTACACTTAAATGAATGTTTTCTTTTGCATGTTTCAGTCTATCAACCTCAGCTTTCAAATTGCTAATTTCAGCATCTCTAAAAAATATGTCCCTTTTAAGCACAGCTACAGTATCAGAAAAAGTAGACTCATTACTCTTATAATGAACAATTTGCTCTTCTAATACAGCTAGACCCCTCTTATGATTTGCTAAGATAAAAATAGTCTAGTCTAGTTCTATTCTCTGTTCATCATAATGTTTCCTAAGAGTTTCTAATTCTTTTAAAGCATCACATGATTTAGAACACTTAGAAACTTGTATCTCAGAGTTTGAGAAAGCCATGAGAGCCATCTCAATAGGTGCTGCTTCCTCCTCTGCAATGTAGCTCCAGTCAAACCCTAAGCCATCAATGGCCACCATAGCCTTTGAGCTTGAGTCAGTAATCTCCACAGTCCTTGTTCCTGCTGATTTGCCTTCATAGCCCTTATTCCTTGAGTCCTGCTGTCTGGGCTTCCTACACTCCCTTGAAAAATGACCCATCTTGTGACAGTTATAGCACTCAATCTTTGACTTGTCATACCCAGCAACATCATTGTTGTTTATGATTATCTTCTTGCCTGTTTTCTTCAAAAATCTCTTAGCCCTCATGCTAAAAAGAGAGATCTGCCACTTGATGTCCATCTCTTCAATGTCATCATCATTGATCTCTTGAAGGTCTTCATGAGTCAACATACTTCCATTGTGCTGAGTAGTCAGGAAAGCACAATAGGTATTCTCATCCAAAAGGCCATTTGTACTGCTTGAAGTACTAGCAGTACCAATATTTGAACTAGCAGTACCAACTGCTCCAGCAAGTTGAACTTCATCCTTTGGACTTGAGGTACTAGGAGTTGACACAAATTCCAAATTCGTTGAGCTTGAACTTGTTCCAGCAACCTTCTTCACATCTTGCTCTACTATCTTGAAATTGCTATAAAGATCCATCAGACTCATGAAATCTATATCCGGCTTGTTCTTCCACACAACAACATGCATAGCCCATTCTGATGGTAGACTCCTTAAGAATTTAGAGTTTAAGTCCTCCTAAGGTATCTCCACTCCAAGAATAGCAAGCTGACTCACAAGCTTTTGAAGTCTGTTGAACATATGATCCAGTGATTCATTGCTTGTTGCTGAGAAGTTTTCAAATTGTTGCTTGAGAAGTGTCTTATGAGTTTTCTTGGTGGCTTCATTCCCACCAAATGTTGCAACAATGGCCTCAAACAATGATTTGGCATCCTTGAACTTGCTAAAGTTCAAGAGTTGATCATTAGGTATTGTCATCAAAAGCATACTTCTTGCCTTGATGTCATTCTTCATCTGGATTCTTTCTTCTGCAGTCATTGGCTTAGTCTGCACAGTTGTCACAACTTTACCATCTACAGTTGAGGTTGTGGTAATAGGCTTGAATGAATTCCCTTCTTCTATGATTTCCCAAAGTGCATAGTCTTGCACTTGGAAGTATTGTTCAATTCTTAGCCTCCACATGTCGAATTCATTGGGCTTGAGCATTGGTAACTTTGCAGCAACATTGGTTATAGAAGCTTCCATCTCCATTGCTTCTTCTAATTCAAAGTATCAAACCTTGCTCTGATACCACTTGACCGGATCTAAACACACTCCTTGTGTTAGAGATACTTTGATTTGATATTAACTAGCACGCGGAATTTACTAGCTAATACTTAGAAGATATTGTGTTGTGTATATGAATGAAACAGTGAATTTGTATGTAAGTGTATGAACAAAGTATAACCAAAATGATTCAATATTATTATCTCAATAATACGAGTGATCTCCTATCACTAGGGTTTTCAACCTTGAATCTATTCGTACTTATTCACGTACTTATATATATAAAACTTAACCTAGGATATCCTTTTATAGACCAAGGATTCCTGTACAAGATAACTATAATTCTAATTATATAGGATATTCACTAAATCCTTTCTATACTTATCCTATTACACGTTTACAAAACATAAGCAATACTAACCATATATACTAGCAGTACTAACTGACTTAGTACTGTTAGTGTATTCTTCATCAGTTGTAACTTTAACTCTGGCAGTATTAACTGTTTATGTTTAATTCCCAACATTTAGTTTCATCAGAAGAAGGTTCATCATTTATTGAAGTTGATTCCACACTTGTCCATATTGGCATCATCACATAATCTTGATCTTTTTCTTTTCCTAACCCTGCCTCATTTGTTGCATCCACTTACGAACCTGAAAAATTATTAGTTTCTGCAACAACAGGCACATAGTTCATTGATTGGGTTAGTGTCTCAAGATCAAATAGCCATTTGGGACCTTCACCTGCTACATTGGATTTGTTCTCTAAAAATTCCACATGCAGGTTTTCCTCAACTCTCCTAGTTCTTGAGTTGTATACTCTAAATGCTTTGCTATTGAGAGAATATCCAACTAAGAATCCTTCATCTGCTTTACCATCAAATTTTCCTAGATGGTCTAAGGTATTCAGAATTGTCACATGACATCCAAAAGGTCTAAGAAATCCTATTGCAGGAGTTCTACCTCTAAAAAGCTCATAAGATGTCTTATTGTGAGACTTAACAACTAAAACCCTGTTCTGGACATAGCAAGCAGTATTAACTGCTTCAGCCCAAAAAGTGATAGGTAACTTAGAGTCAGCTAACATAGTTCTAGCAGCTTCTATGAGTGTTCTATTTCTCCTCTCAGCTACTCCATTTTGCTGAGGAGTTCTAGCAACACTAAATTCTCTTCTAATACCCTTTTCTTTGCAGAAATCATCCATAACTCTATTCTTAAACTCTGTCCCATTATCACATCTAATGACTTTTACTTTCTTGTCTACTAAGTTTTCTATCTCTGTAATGAATGTCTTAAGAATGCTAGAAGTCTCATCCTTAGAACCTAAAAAGAAAACCCATGTAAATCTGCTATAGTCATCAGTAACAACAAGACAATATCTCTTATGCTTTATACTACTCACAGAAGTAGGTCCAAATAAGTCCATATGAAGCATAAACAATGATTGATCAATAGAGTTAAAAATCTTGGGCTTACAAGTGGCTTTATGTTGTTTGCCTTTGAGACAAGCAATGCATGTTTGGTCATTACCAAACCATCTTTTACAATCTTATTTATGGTTTTGAAATTAATGTGACCAAGCCTCCTATGCCATTTCATAGATTCATCCAATGTGGCCTTTGCAACAAGACAAGTAAGGGCCTCTTTAGGAACAATCTTCTACATATCAACACTGTACATGTTGCCCTTTCTTGGAATTTTAAGAAGTACTTGACTTTCATCAGGCATCTTAAAATCAGAAGAAAGCACAAGACATTCAGTGTCAGTAAAAAGAACTTTGTTCTTTTTGTCACACATTTGTGAGACACTAAACAGATTATACTTAAGCTCTTGTACATAGTACACATCTTCAAAATCCAATTTACCGGTTTTAAGAGTACCTTTACCAGTAATCTTGCCACCGATTCCTCCTCCAAAGGTAACATATCCTCCATCCAATGATTGAAAGTCTGAAAGATAAGACATGTTGCATGTCATGTGCCTTGAACACCCACTATCTGAATATCCTTGATCTTCACCATCTGTGTTAGTCCCTATATTTAACGTAACACAAGATCTAAACTACTAAACACCACGTAAACAATTACTAACTAAGCTACGCATGAAAGATTAACAACAACTTAACTAATAACGAGAGATTAGAGATGATAGATGAATAGAATAGAAGTAGAGAAGGATGATTATCATTCATACATAATAGAGACAAAGCTTCGGCACATGAAATGAAAACCAACAAGAAATGAGGCACCCTAAGCCTTCTATTTATAGGAGAAGTTTAGGGCAACCTCTTACATGATTTCTTCTAGAAGTATTTTAAGCATTAGTGGCCGGCCCATTGGCTACTTATGGACCGGACCTATTTCTAACATATAACCCAAATTCGAGCAACATAATACATTATGACTAAGACTTGGAAAAGCTACAAAACGTGTTCCCAACAATCTCCCCTTAAGTCTTGGTCATCTTGGTTGCTCGACGTCATATTTGCTTCTTAGGCTTCAGACGTCTTCATAATCTTTGTTCTTTGTTCTTTATCTGATATGGTATGGTACGGTAATGATCTGCCGTCCTTCAATGGTCTTTAGAACTGGTGTCCTTACGTCGTTTCCATCATGCCCATATGTTCTTCGACTTTTGTTCTTCATATATCACGTAGTTCTCTCTTCATAAGCTGGATCTTAGACTTGTGAAAGATTGACATACTTGATCTTTGACTTTTCTTGAATTACTTTGAGCTTTTGATATTCCATAGTCTTTGTGAGAACTTTGCTTCAGAATATGAGCATGATGGAAAGGTGATGGAACTCCAGGTTTTCATGATTCGCTGCAAGTAAACAGTTAGCAATAAATCATCCGGTACTTACAGATTTGGACTTCGAGATCATCAACATCATAGTGTGAAGACTTTCTCTAATCCAAACCCAGGCCGTTCTGAACCGGATACCCCCGAAAGGGCTTACACGGACACACCGAAGTGCACCCACGATTCAGTGAGTCGCTGGAGATCACCCCACGACTGTAGACCACTTTTGGAGCAAACACTAAGCGTAATCCACAAGGGATTACCGAAGTGACCTGCTGTCAGGGCTGTTTGATGTTGACCCTGGCAGGATTTCCATTCAATCACTGAGAATCACAATTGTGAATTCTCTCAGGAATGTTCTTGGCAGATTGCTAAGATCTGCGAAGGACTCTTCTTAATTTTACAACTGTTGCCCATGATGTAGAACAACAGTGTAATACTAAGTGTTCCTAAGATATCTTTGATGAATCTGATGGCTCTAGACTCAATTAGTGCACATTTGTTTGGTCGTCGGAGGCATGGAGCAGATTGCCTCCTTTTCAATATCAACACATCTCGTAGTGAGAGGTCGATAGATAATGAAGGGTTCTCCGTGTGAAATGAAACAAGTGTCTTTTGAGAGACACCTGAGTGGCTAGAAGGTTAGTGCAGTGCGTCACTAGGTCCATGACGACTTCATTCTTCAATACCGGTGATGCCCATCAACCAGTAGATTATGTATTGAACCCGGTGTCTGCCCTAAGGTTGATCAAATGGAGGGCTATTTCTTTTCAACCTTTTCTTTACTTTTCTTTTTAATTCTTCAACCCCTTCTTTCTCCGTTCATTTCATTTCTCCTTTTTCAATCATACCTAGGACTTTCTAGTTCTAAACTATTGGTATTGTCCTTGGGTAGATCCCTCCGGCTCTGGCGGATCATAGGACGGTTATTCCTAACCTTAGTCACCTTATAACTCCATGACTATCCTATTGATGCCATAAACCAAACCATTTGAAAATCTCTCAAAGTGTTTATGATAATGAAAACATCTTTTGTTAACACTTTGAGAGTTTTGTGATTTTCAGAAAGACTCCCCCTTAACATGTGCTCATATGTCTTTATTTGAAATTTTCACATGCCGGGAAGAGTTGACACTTTTGAATTGATTGATTTTCAATAAACATGATTGATAGTTGGTCAAGCACGCCACAAGTCAAACCTTTCACGAAGAAAACTCAACTCGCGACGAGTTCAACGCAACAATCGATTGTAATAAACCGGATAAGCGAATACCCGGGTCGTAGTCCCAACGAGGTGTGAAATTGAGGATATCGTTTTCGGTTTGGAATTAAAATGCTTGAAATAGCGAGGTTCAATTTTGGTTACTAATATCTAATAACACGAAAATCAAATAACGTAAACCGGAAACTAATAACGAGCATAAACGTAACATTTTATGAAAAATAAACCTACGGGTACTAAATGACAAAATAAAATTTTGAAAAAAAGAATTATATTTTTTTGACTTTGTAATAATTAAATACGAATTAAAAACTATTTAAAAGAAAATAAATAACTAAAAATACTAAATGAAAAGAGAAAATTCTGGAAATTTTTGTAAAAATACTTTAAGGTAAACAGAAGCTAGGAAAAATATGAAAAAGGTCCCAGCTTATTTCAATAAGCTGGGAAAAAGCAATAAGGGTCGAATAAGCTAAAAAGAAAAGAGGTGTTAAAAATTAAATCTTGCAAGACATGACTAAAGAAATACCAAGGGTGCAATGGTAAGTAGTTGGTGTTGTGAGTTGGCAGACCAGGGTTCGAGTCCCAGGTTATGCCATTTTTTGCAAACATTTTTTTTTTGTTTTGTTTTTCTTTTTAAAACTCAAAACAATAAGTCAAAATAAGCTAATTTCTAAACTGATAAACTTTTTGAAACTCAAAAATAAGCTTAAAAACAGCTTATACATCTGATCAGTTTTGGAAGAAAAAGGAACAAAAGCTCAAAAAGGACAAGGGACCAAATAAGCTAATGGGCATGAAAATAAGCTAAGATATAACTAAGAACTAGAAACAAAATCACAATAAGCTATAGGAATCAGAAATAAGCAATAATAAGCACAAAATAAGCCCAAATGTATCACTAGGGTCTGCTGATTCACTACTGGTGCAGGGCAAAAGAGGGGCTTTTCAAGGCCTCAAAAAGCACTTAAATAAAAATCCTAAAAATTTAAAAAAAATGGAAATTGAAAGGTAAGCTAGCTGAGATCATGAGTGCAAAATTTTAGATTAAAACAACTGAAAATGATGGAATTAAAATTCAACAAAGGAGGCTGAAAAAGTAGGAAAATCAAAAACTTAAGGTCTGCTATGGAAGTGGACTGATATGGCATAAACTGATCAAGGCTTAAAGGAACTTAAAAATGCTACTAACTATGACTAATAAAGACCTATCAATACCAAAAAAAAAGTGCTGCAAAAGCTTAAGCTCCTAAATTGTTTATATTAACAGTAAATTTGACTTTGGTTGACCAAGATACTAAAAACAAGAAACTTAAATTTGCATTAACTGTAATTAAATTACATTACTGGAAATTAAAAATAAACAACAATAACAATAAAAAAAAAAAAACCTAAATTTTAAGCTAATAAAAACCTATCTATTCTACTGTACTACAACTCTATTTATACTAAAAATATATGAACTTGGGTTTCTAGGTTTGTGCTTTTTCTGTGAGGAGAGTCCAGCTTGTGCTACTTGTGCTCATCTTGGACCCTTGGATTATCTTGGTGCCCACTCAATAAAATCTTGGCCGTGGATTGGGTGTTTGTACTTGGGATTGCCAAGGTGGAGGGGGGAGAAGAGACATGACCATGTGGGTGTTTCTTGGACTGAAGTGGGGGTGATGGTGATAGATGAGTGATTATCAGTTGATTAGGCGGAAAATTGGGAGGTTAGGGAGAATGAATAGTGGGTTTGTCTGGTGTTTTGACTAAGGGTGTTGTGTTTGAACCGTGTATTTGATTTAGCAAAGAAAGATAAGGGTTGGGCTTAGGTGGGCTTTAGTTTGTTGGGCTGATGATTTTATGGGTTAGGGTATATGTTTGATCCGGTTTGGTTGATAGTTAAGGATAAGATATGGTTTAAACATAAGGACCAATTTTGTAAATGCTGAAATTGTGGGGACCAAATCTGCCATTTTAGCAAAGTTCTTCTAGTGGCCAATTTTGCCAAGTAAAGAATAATCCAAGGGCCATTTTGGGATTTTCGAGCTCGAATTAAATCCATATGAAAAATTGTCATTTCCGGCTTCGGTTTTCGGCTCTTTTCCATTCCTCGCTCGGTTTTGTCCATATTTGCCTCGTTTTCAATCCTTTTTTACCTGAAACACATAAAACACAATCCAAGGATATTTGTAACAATATATGGTCCATTTGGGTGTTTTTGGTCATTTTTGTGGGGGTTTTCGGGTATAAAATGATGAGTAAAAGGCCACTCATCAATCCCCCACACTAAACAATTGCAAGTCCCTAGCAATCCGATCATATAAAGTAATGAAAGGATCAAAGAATACCAAGGTTACCAAAAATATATCACGCCGTTTTGACTTTATTATAAAATGCAAGTAAATTAAAACGAGAACAAACGTAAACATCATGCTTGATTTTCAAAAATGGCATCATGGAACGGGAATCACACAAATTGGGTGATTCCGGGGAATTGTAATCATCATCCTCTTTTTAATACTTCCCAACTAAGTTTAAAACCTTTGTGCAAATATTTTTGTAAAATGCTAATACTACTTATATTAGCAATCTATGTAAGCCGAGACTTAACTTTTCGCTCCCAAAGTTATTTAAGTTAGGAGTGTGTGCTTGTTTTCAAAGTTTTGACCGTAAAAATCGACATTTATTAGGGTTAAAAACCGACAATGATTTAGAAATTAGAGATTCAAAGGTAAGATCACTCCATGTAGCGACTTTCTTCTCAGCTTGTCCTTAGTAAACTTAGGAGGCTAGGTTTTTACACCCTCGAGAATAGTATCGGAGCTCACGGGATCTTTGAAGTCAACAATTTCTAAATCACCGTCCAACTTTTAGACAATTTTGACGAACACTAGTTCAACTTTCGATTTAAATTTAAGAAGAAGCAAGTTTCTCACATTTATTCATAAGCAACAAACATAAACATCTTTTACATTTTTTTTTTTTTTTGACTTAACTCATTCTTGTACCATAAACTACGGAGCTTCACGGGGAAATTTCAAGACCTTACACCTTTCGGAATAAAGGATCCAAGGGCCGTTACAACGGAGAGTTCCAAGACCTTAACGCCTTTCAGAATTAAGGGTCCAAGGGCCGGTGCAAGAGGGTAGCCAAGACCTAAACGCCTTTTGGTAATAAGGATCCAAGGACCGATCTCGAACCGAAGGTTAGGACTTATTTATTCATACTCAAAACTTTCATTTTTGCAACTTTCAAGCAATGACTCACTTTCATTTTGCATTCTTATTATGTTTACGAAAGTATGCTTGTTCCGAAATTTAAATAAAACTTTGAACTAGTATTCTAAATCAAGATTGTATAAAAATTTATTTGCTTAACAAAAACGGTTTTTGCGTTCAAAAGTTTGAAAATAGCACTAATTTAGTCAGGTTAGGAACTTTTGGGAGGAAAAGCCATAGATTACTTATATAAGCTCTAAAGAGAACCAACTACTCCACGCTTAGCATTTTCATTTGCACAATTCGTAAAAACTTAGCCTAAACGTTAAGGGTAGCAGCTAGATCAACACTCTAGAAGAGTCGGGATTCCCTTTGTTCTAGCCTAATCAAGTCTAAACTTCCACTAATACCGAAGCATTAATGTATAGCAAATTATTTTTATTGTGCCAAGCACTTCTTTTAGACGAAAAATACGATAAAAATTTTAAAATTTTTGGTCAAAACGGGGGTGCTAGGGGACTAGTAGGTACAATATGTGAAAATTTTTAAAATTTGGTCAAATGAGAATTCCCCCCCACACTTAGAATTGAATATTGCCCTCAATATTCAAAGTACCGGCTATTATGCCAACACTATAGAACGTAAAAGGGTAATACTACTAGCTAAGTGTGGAAACGAAATCTTTTTTTTTTCACAATAAAAAGGATTAATAAGATATCCCTGGATAATCATAAACAAAAAGATCGGATATTGGGCGGCTGGATTGAAAACAGGTGCATCAATCATCACGATCTACGGGAATCCTGAAAATAAAGGCAAACATACAACAACAAAGCAACAAGTAGAGGAATTCCCCCACACTTAGTGTTAGAAATAAGAAAGAAGATAGAATGATAAGCATGGGTTGCCACCCACGAAGCGCTTGTTTTTTATCGAGTCGTATAGCTTAGACTCGCCCCGAATTCATTTGTTCTTAGGGGAGCATGTGGAAGAGAAAATCTCCATCGGACTTTCATTTAAGATGTTTGGATAAACATTAAAGCACATGAAAGTTCCACTCCGATGAGATACCCACGGCTTAAAAGAAAGAGAGATGCCGGGGTCAAAGATGGTGTCTTCACTCCCGAGCGAGTGAATGGAAGGACAATCTACCTTATAGGAGAAGAAAGGTAGAAAAACTCGAACGACATATGTGAAGTCAATATAAGGGTGACCCTCACTAGGAACTGTCACATATGTCGGAGAAATAATAGCCTTTTGAATCTTGGGATTAACAATTGAGGTCATATTATCAAAAACATTAGAGTCTTTGACCTCATCGTTCTCTAACACTTCAATAAACAGAGGATTAACGTTGCTAGAAAAGCAATCGTCATCAAATTCAAACAGAGTGTTAGAGAAAATCCCGGAAGTAACCTCAGAGATGTCAAGAGATTCTCCAAAAATTTGAGAATCACATTCACTGTCGAATATCTCCTCAGACTCACTTGGGGTTGGGACAAGGTTCTCAGCACTAGACTTTATGAATTCGTCCGATTCCTTTTCAGGAATAGTGCTAAGATGCTCATCCCCCATAATGAGAGAGTCCTCGGGTCTAGACTGAGAGGGAAAGATGTTTGTGATTGCAATAGACTGAGGGAGCTGAGAAATGATATCACTCAAAGGAATCGTACTCTCCTCGTCTTCTTCCTCATCATCGTCATCAAGAAGGGCAGCCCTGAGAAATATGGAACGCATTTTTGCTCCTCGTTCTTCGGCTAGAAGTTCTGCACAAGATTTTTTATGACGATCTTCTTGGGTATGATTAATAGCCAGATCATTAGATGTATTCCTAAAATCTTGCAATCGTTGGAGTATATCTTTGAAAACCAAATCCATATGATCATTCCTTTCATTATCAATGTCTTGGAATAATTCTTGATGAGATGGCGGAGGCTGAGTTTGAATCGTTTGATACTGTGGAGGTTGGTCATGATAAGAATAGTCATAATTGTCACAAGGGCCGTGCTCATAGACAAGCGGGATCCTCGTTTGACAATCAGAGCTATAGTGAGGACCTCCACAGTACTCACAACAATAATATTGTTGTGATTGATTCAGTGACGTATATGGATATTGGTCATAACCAAAATTTTGATCGTTACACGTAACTTGCTCATAGACAAGCATGTTACTTGCTTGACAATCAAAACTTTGGTGAGGACCTCCACAATACTCACAAAGATCATTTGGCATATTTTGAAATGATATATCATTGAAGTTTTGATAGCACGGTTCTTGCCAAAATGAATTTTGAGGAAGGTTGAAATCGTTTTGAAAATCTGGATAATCAAGTGTATTTTCGATTTCAGAAGTGCAACACATGCAAAGTCCATGGGTAAACCCACATCCTTTGCAGAAACATCGTTCACAATGTGAATCATCCCCCAACGGATCTCCATATATAAAGCAAATATGCTGAGTGAGTGAAGATGGTTGGGGTTGTGGAGGGTGTTCGGAAAAACTTTAAGAATTATTGATGGAATTAAGCTCCCTTTTGAGGGCTACTTCACACCAATAACAAGATCCTCTTGGGTTGTGATTTCCACACCGCTCACACTTACACTTTGAACAACGAAGACTGTCAATCAACGGGATTTTACAATCAAAACAAGTATAGCCCAGTGACAACATGAGAATTAAACATTAATGAGGGTTAAAAAGATAGAATCAAACGGTTTAAGAGGATGAAGAAAAATATTTTTGGGTTTTTGGTTTTTCAATTTTTTTGGATTTTTGGACAAAAAATATTCACAAGATAAAAACGTAACTTCACGAGGAAGGATCTCCAAGTCACTAATCGTCAAACCGTAATGATATTGTCGCAACACACCTCCCCGGCAGCGGCGCCATTTGATAGTTGGTCAAGCACGCCACAAGTCAAACCTTTCACGAAGAAAAGTCAACTCGCGACGAATTCAACGCAACAATCGATTGTAATAAACCTGATAAGCGAATACCCGGGTCGTAGTCCCAACGAGGTGTGAAATTGAGGATATCATTTTCGGTTTGGAATTAAAATGCTTGAAATAGCGAGGTTCAATTTTGGTTACTAATATCTAATAACACGAAAATCAAATAACGTAAACCGGAAACTAATAATGAGCATAAACGTAACATTTTATGAAAAATAAACCTACGGGTACCAAAATAATTTTTCTAAGTCCTAAATGACAAAATAAAATTTTGAAAAAAAGAATTATATTTTTTTGACTTTTTAATAATTAAATACGAATTAAAAACTATTTAAAAGAAAATAAATAACTAAAAATACAAAATGAAAAGAGAAAATTCTGGAAATTTTTGTAAAAATACTTTAAGGTAAACAGAAGCTAGGAAAAATATGAAAAAGGTCCCAGCTTATTTCAATAAGCTGGGAAAAAGCAATAAGGGTCGAATAAGCTAAAAAGAAAAGAGGTGTTAAAAATTAAATCTTGCAAGACATGACTAAAGAAATCCCAAGGGTGCAATGGTAAGTTGTTGGTGTTGTGAGTTGGCAGACCAGGGTTCGAGTCCCAGGTTATGCCATTTTATGCAAACTTTTTTTTTTTTTTTTTTTTTTTTTTTTTTTTTTTTTTTTTTTTTTTTTTTTTTTTTTTTTTTCTTTTTAAAACTCAAAACAATAAGTCAAAATAAGCTAATTTCTAAACTGATAAACTTTTTGAAACTCAAAAATAAGTTTAAAAACAGCTTATACATCTGATCTGTTTTGGAAGAAAAAGGAACAAAAGCTCAAAAAGGACAAGGGACCAAATAAGCTACAAATAAGCTAATGGGCATGAAAATAAGCTAAGATATAACTAACAACTAGAAACAAAATCACAATAAGGTATAGGAATCAGAAATAAGCAATAATAAGCACAAAATAAGCCCAAATGTATCACTAGGGTCTGCTGATTCACTACTGATGCAGGCCAAAAGAGGGGCTTTTCAAGGCCTCAAAAAGCACTTAAATAAAAATCCTAAAAATATAAAAAAAAATGGAAATTGAAAGGCAAGCTAGCTGAGATCATGAGTGCAAAATTTTAGATTAAAACAACTGAAAATGATGGAATTAAAATTCAACAAAGGAGGCTGAAAAAGTAGGAAAATCAAAAACTTAAGGTCTGCTATGGAAGTGGACTGATATGGCATAAACTGATCAAGGCTTAAAGGAACTTAAAAATGCTACTAACTATGACTAATAAAGACCTATCAATACCAAAAAAAAAGTGCTGCAAAAGCTTAAGCTCCTAAATTGCTTATATGAACAGTAAATTTGACTTTGGTTGACCAAGATACTAAAAACAACAATAACAATAATTAAATTACATTACTGGAAATTAAAAATAAACAACAATAACAATAAAAAAAAAGTACCTAAATTTTAAGCTAATAAAAACCTATCTATTCTACTGTACTACAACTCTATTTATACTAAAAATATATGAACTTGGGTTTCTAGGTTTGTGCTTTTTCTGTGAGGAGAGTCCAGCTTGTGCTACTTGTGCTCATCTTGGACCCTTGGATTATCTTGGTGCCCACTCAATAAAATCTTGGCCGTGGATTGGGTGTTTGTACTTGGGATTGCCAAGGTGGAGGGGGAGAAGAGACATGACCATGTGGGTGTTTCTTGGACTGAAGTGGGGGTGATGGTGATAGATGAGTGATTATCAGTTGATTAGGCGGGAAATTGGGAGGTTAGGGAGAATGAATAGTGGGTTTGTCTGGTGTTTTGACTAAGGGTGTTGTGTTTGACCCGTGTATTTGATTTAGCAAAGAAAGATAAGGGTTGGGCTTAGGTGGGCTTTAGTTTGTTGGGCTGATGATTTTATGGTTAGGGTATATGTTTGATCCGGTTTGGTTGATAGTTAAGGATAAGATATGGTTTAAACATAAGGACCAATTTTGTAAATGCTGAAATTGTGGGGACCAAATCTGCCATTTTAGCAAAGTTCTTCTAGGGGCCAATTTTGCCAAGTAAGAATAATCCAAGGGCCATTTTGGGATTTTCGAGCTCGAATTAAATCCATATGAAAAATTGTCTTTTCTGGCTTCGGTTTTCGGCTCTTTTCCATTCCTCGCTCGGTTTTGTCCATATTTGCCTCGTTTTCAATCCTTTTGTACCTGAAACACATAAAACACAATCCAAGGATATTTGTAACAATATATGGTCCACTTAGGTGTTTTTGGTCGTTTTTGTGGGGGTTTTCAGGTATAAAATGATGAGTAAAAGGCCACTCATCAATGATCGTCGCGAGACACGCTTACATCACTAGTAGAACTGGTTTGAAATTATTACCCGTCCAGATCATATTCAAGGAAAATCGCTCGAAATCGGTACATTCTACTCAGACATATCCATTGCGAGACACTACATCACTAGATAAACTGGCTTGAAATTATTACCCGTCCGAGATATGTCTTTTCGACTACTGACTTTTGCTATCGTCAATCGAGGGTCAATTCTGAGTCGAGCACTCGTGTGATCACAACTTTTCTTTACCATATTTTAATCATATCTTTATTCTCCCCCACAAAAATAGCATACTCATGATGTTTTTGAAAAACTTTATGATTAAAATATGCTGTTTTTGAGTTTTGTGAGAAGAATTTCATGAACTTTTGTATGAACAAAGATTAGTTTTCAAATACTCCCCCTTGATGAGGGAATACTTGTCCTTATGAGCAGAATTTTTGAAAAACTTAGAAAAAATTCTGGTTTTATTCTACTCATAAGAAAGAAGCTTTCGCTCCTTTGATCAGGATTGAGGCACTGAAGCGTACCTCAGGGTCCTTTCTTTACAGGAACGGGTTGTGCACTGTTATGTTTACACAAGCCATAATGGTTAAGCGCGGGTTGTAAGCTAAAATACTTACAAGCCATTGAAATTTTTTGGATAAGTGCACGAAAGTTTTGATGAAGCACTTTCCTTTCTTTAAAGCACGGGTCCTGAACTGATGTGTCAAGAAGCCATGAAGAGATCAGATTAGACAACAACCTTGGGAACCCATTTAAGCACGACGCCAATGGGTTTACCATATTTTGAAATCCATTTGTAAGCTGTGTCAACCCGATTCAAAGAAGTTGAATTCCAACGAGGACTGAAAACCGGTGATTCATTTTGAAATAATACTCGTGGAATCAACGGTGATTTAAAACTCTTTTTCTTTTGAAAATTGTTTGAGAAACCCGGTGTCTTTCTTGGAGTTTTAAAACTTGAAGAAGAGGATTTCCATCCATTATTGAAACCCGGTGTTTCATTTCGAAAATTCGTTTTTGAGATGAATGGAAACCTTCCCGAATTTGGAATTTTCAAAGCAGAGTCATTCTTGTGTTGTAGCGGAAGCATATCAGAGTTTGAATATTTCAAAGGTTTTGAACGACTTTGCTTTGGTTTCCACACTTGCTTTACCGGTGTAAAGCGAGAGTGTGGAGTTTGAAAACCTTGATTATCTTCTTTTGAAGTATTTGTCCTTGAAAGCTTTTGAGGAGTAAGTGTTTCAGAAAAAGTTGGTTTCTTCGAAAACTTCCTTCCTTTTTGCAAAGAATAGGTCGTAAACTGTGAAAACTTTTTTGAAAATGGTTTTGAAGATTCACCCGTTTAAACCTTCTTCGAAACACTTACTTCCAGAGATGAAAAATTTGTAATTGGAGCTTTTTCTTTTGATCGATTAAGAGCATCAAACTTTGTTTTTAAGGCATTGTATGATGTTCTCAAATCACTGTATTCTTTTTGAAGAGAAAGATGATCTTGAGATGCCAATTTAGATTCCAAAGAGGCGGTTTGTTTCAAAAATTAATCTTTTTCAGCTTTTGAATCATCTATTTTACGAGCCAATTTCCGTTCGAACTCAATATTTTCTTTTTCAAGTCTTTCAAAATATGTTTCGAATTTGTTCGTTTTATTGAAAAGATCAGTTTTGGCATCCTCAAAATCATTTGTTCGTTGAGCTAAAAGCGTTTCAAGCTCAATCACTTTTGTCTGCAGCACTTGATTTTCATTTTCCGTTTCCTTTTCAAAATCTGGAGTATTAGAATCAAACAGGGGATTTGGAAATGAAACTTTTGTGATATGAGACTCATCCTTTTTCATCTTCATTGATTCAATCTTTTGCAAAACCTTTTCAAACTTTTTATCAGCGAATTCAGACAATTGAGACTTCAAAACTTCAGTCTCTTTTTGTTTCATGATTGATTTTTGAGTCTGAACTCGTGAACGTTTGATTGAATCAAACAGGTTTTTGTAAGTATGTTTCAAATGCTCATTTTCTTTTTGTAATGATGCCACAGCATGTTCCAATTCAATATTTTTTGTATCAAGTTCATCCAAATCAAACTTGATTTTGGCATCATCACAATTTTCTTCAAAAATCTTTTCCTTTTCTTTAAGCACTGTTGTCAAAGAGTTTTCAGAGGAAGAAATGCTTTGTGCTTTGAGTTTTGTTAAATCTTTCTCAAACTGAGCAGTTCTTTTTGACAATTCTTCTTTGACTTCAGTTGCTTCTTTTGAAAGTTCTGTGATTTTCTTTTTGAGACAAAGATTTTCAGATTTCAAAGAAGATGTTTGTTCAAAATCCACATTCTCATACTCATGGCTGACAGACACTGACTTGAATGACTCTATTTGATTTGTGAAAAATTCTTTTTGAATATCAAATGTTAAGCATTTTTCATCAAATTCGTCTTCTAGAGAATGGATGTACTTTAAATCTTCTCTCATTTCAGTGACAAGATATTTTTCAAAGTATTCAAAAGTTAAGTTGATATTTTTCACACAAGGTTCAATCTCGTCTTTTAAAATCTTACTGACTTCCCTTTTTAGGTAAGCGTCTGGTGAAAGAAGATTATAGTAATCACTATGAGTGTATTGTTGCTTAGACCAAATGACCTTTAACGTATGCTCAATGTGATGTTTAAGATTACAAAACTGTTTCCTTGCTTTATTTTGCCCTAACATAGCATCATAAGTAGCAAGTTGAGCTTCTTTGAAATATCTTTTCACATTTGTGTCTTTACTTTTCAAAGGTTCTTTTGGTATATCTGTCAATTGTGTACAACCATACACAAAGCCTTGGTACGAGAATGGGCTTTTTATTTGTTTGACTTTTAAACGTTTTTCCTCTTCAGATTTTTCTTGATCTTCTGAATTGAACAGAACATCAGTGGACAAACCTTTTCCCAAATTTTCAGCATCGTACAAACTGGGTGTCAACTTTTGCACTTTGTTTAGAAAACAAGGTTTTTCATTTCTCAAATCTTTTTCCAAATTATTTTCCACATGATCTGTATTTTCAAAACCAAGTCCGGATTTTCCTTGATGAATGTTCTCATCTTTAGGAAGCATCATTTGAAGAGTTTGAACACTTTGTCCTGTTTTTCGAAGTTTTGCTTCAAGATTGTTTGCTCGTTTCAAAAACTCTTGATTTTCATTCTCAAGTTTTGTATTAACAATCTGAAAATTTGAAGTGGTTTTCTGAAGCATCGAATTTTCACATTTTAACTCAGAGTTCTCTTTTAAAAGCGCTTGAACCTTTCTGTTGTTAAGTACCATTTGTTCATCCAGTTTTTGAATGGAACGTTTTTCACGATAAAGAGCTTCTCTATATCCAAGTTCAAGTTCTTCCTTTTGTTTTAAAAGTGGTGTGACAAAATCTCCGTTTATTTCAAATTTCCGAGCTTGAGATTTAAGGTTTGAGATTTCAATTTCAAGTTCAGCTTTGCTTTTTGTTACTTTTTCAAAACCTTTTTCCATATCTTTAAATCTCTCAAGCTCTTTGGACAATGAGGCATTCGCTTGCTGATGAAGCGAAAAGTGTACCGCTTTTAGGGGGTCATTTAAGCCCTAAATCGTGTTTATTTGATCAAATATTGCCCTAAATCGTTCCTTTTGTCATTTTAGGTACTTTGGAGAAGAAATCTGGAAAAGGAAGCATTTTGGACGTTTTTGGAGCATAAAAGTGAAGAAAACGACAAAGTCTCCAAAGCTGCTGGAAAAGTACACTTGACGGCGTCATGGCTTGGCAAAAGAGGTGGATATGAAAAATACACGTGACGCGCCAGAGAGTTTTACAATGGAAATCTGACGGCGTCACCCTTTAAGGTGATCAAGGCCATCACGGTTTAAGCTAAAGAGAGACGGCGTCAACCCTTGATAAGCCAGAGCGGATTTTGGAGGACTAAAGAGGGACGGCGTCAGGAAGGCCATCCGGGAACCCTAGACACGGCGAGGTGACGGCGTCAAGATCTACAACGTGACGCCGTCAGCCCCTAAACTCTATATATAGTTTTGCAATTTTTAGTCATTAGTGTGCAACTTTGTGAGGAGAAAACCCTAAGACGAATTTCTGCCATTTTTAAGGGTTTTATACCCTTGGATCTCCCATGTTTAATTGAAGATAAGTAATCATTTAATCATTCAATATGTCTATGTGTTGTTTGATTATATCTTGTTCTTGTCTTTTAATTAACATGCTAGGCTAGATTTATCTTGTGTTTGCTTAGATCTAATGAAACCTAACTATTGATTATTGGTTATTAGTGTGTTATTAATTGTATTGGATGATTGTTTATCGATGTTAGGCTTAAGAAAACTGGCTAACTTCCTATACGGTAACTTGCTTGAACGTCTTAAGAAACATGAACCAATGCGTACTAAGGTTTTTATGGTTGTATTTAATGCATGAGCGAATTCTAGTGATCCCATGTTAGGAGCTTCTTAGCCGGCTCGACATAGGAGTGAAGTAGGAGCTTGTAGAGTTGGGGAAGTACGTACGCCACCCCACGATTGGTATTAAGGAATACACCCGTCATCCACGCAATTAATACACACTAATCAACCGGTAAAAGATAGTTAGGGAGTAAGGAAATCTAAGTAAACACATTTCTCTCCACATAAGTTCCACAACCTTTTCATTTTCAGTTATTTTATTTTATTTGCATTCGTAGTTATTTGGGTTAGTTGACTAGCAACTAATTCCGCCCACTCCTTCAAACCCGAGATTTTACTTGCTTTCATAAAAATATAAAAACACAAAAAGAATCTTCTCTCACCCTTAGACCTATTAGAGTAGTTTTTCAATCCTAACGACACTATTCCCCTAGAGAACGATCAATCCCCCGGTACTTGCCACTACACTATACTACATCGGTCAGGTACACTGCCTGGTGGGGATTGCAAGCTTCTCGAGATCCCTCGAGAGGTAAAACCTGTTGTAAGGTCGCAAAACCACGCATCAAGTTTTTGGCGCCGCTGCCGGGGAATAGTTATTGTTTAGGTTGAATTTTTATTTTATTAGGTCTACTCACTAGATTCCTTTCTAGTGAGATTTTTATTTTTCTTTTTTATTAGATTTCTTTAGTCTATCTTTTTCTTTGTGCCCTTTGTTTGTAAAACCATTTTCATTTGTCACCATGGCGGATGAAATTCCATTTAGATCATTAACAATAGAGGAACAATTACTTTACACGGATAGATTTGCTTCCTGTTGTTCCAATGAATTTTTAAGTGATCTTAGATATATACAAGAGGAGATGGGTATAAAGTTTGATAGGTTTGATGAATTATGTGCATGTGTGGCTTCTATTAAACAATCATTGTTAGGATCAACTCCTTTTAATAAGACCCTTTGGAAAAATTTTGAGGAAAGCCTCCTAACCGTGAACCATAAGTTTAATGAATTAATGGGTTCGTATACATCACAGCTTGAGGAAACAATTGAGGAGGATTTAGCTGAACATGAGCATATTGAGCAAAAAGACCTAGGTTTTATGATCAATGACTTTGAATCTCAAGGAACACATGATGAATCCTTTAGGCAAATTGAACATAGTAATCATGTTATCGGGGAAGATTCTTATGAATCGTACTTAGAACTTGAAATGGCTAGAGAAGGATTTGAGATACTTAGGAACATGTTTGGGTTAGATTCTACTAAAACACATGATGTGGATATAATTGATATAGAGACAAGGAAGGATGAGGTAAATAACACAAACCTACAAAGTACCCCACAAGTCCTACCATCATTCGAGGCATACACACCGCCCGTGACTTACCCGGAAGAAGTAGAAGGGACTATAGGAACCCCAATTGAAGTAGAACCTTTGGAAGAAACAAAACTAGAAGAAATAGGTTTGAATACTTGTAGTCATAACCTTTCTTTTAGTTCTATGGAAGTTCCTAGTTTTGATGAACCGGAGCCTAAACCAAAACCGTTACCTAATCTTCCATCCTTAGATGTGAACTTAGGAATTGAATTAGGTCCCGATCCACCCATCAAACCATGTAGTCCGGGTAATGTTAAGATTAAGGTAGTAGACTCTAGGCCTTGTAGAGAGGAAGCTAACATAGGAGTGAACCATGACCTTACATACTTACATCACCCATTTATGATTGATCACAAGAAACATTATGGGTTTAAACCGGGTTTATTAGGTCAAAGTGGATTCTTAACTTGGAGTCTCTCGAAGTTGATAGAAGATGATCCCTTTCTAGGAGAAAATCTTAATCCGCCCACTAACCCATTTGAATTAGGTAAGGTTATGATGATAGGATCCCGCACCTTTGAGCATATAATTCACCCGTCACTCTTTCCTCACGTGGCATATTTCCACCCTTAGGGTGTGTATCGCTACTTTCACCCACACTTAATCCTAAGTGTAGGGAAAACCTCCCCTATTTCCGTTAAATAAGGGTAGAGTCAGGCTCGTGACTCGAACAAAAACAAGCACTTCTTGGGAGGCAACCCAAGCTTTATTTGCTTTGTGTGTTTATTTATTTTTTGTTTGATTTTATTTGCTTCCGTATGTATGTTTAATTTTTATTATTATTGATTCATGTTCAAAACTAAATTGTGAAAATGCTTTATCTTGTTTTTAACTTCGTCTTAACTACATATAAAGGTATTTTGCAAAAGTTAAGTGTAAGGGAAATCCAAATCGGTTTATTAGAACAAATGAACATGAATCATAAAAATAATAAATTAACATGCATATTAGTATTTGTTTGAGTCAAATGCTTGTATCGAGTCATAATGATATTTTGCAGGAATTCCAGGAAGTAAGGTATAGGTTTTTCCAGAAATTTTCCGGAAACTTAACATGAGAATTCTGTCAGATCATTTTTGACGGCGTCAGGCATTACAACCTGACGGCGTCAAATTTTAATTTTCTGAAATTTTTGAAAGTTTTGTTTTCATAAAAAGTTTTTATTAAATCTCTAACTTATAAACTCCAGGAATCTGCAAAATTATCATTCCACAAGCATTATATCCTTATATAGATTTATCCCGCCGATGTTATGCAGGTTTTCGTGTTTGTTTTCTCAGGTTTAACAGGTTATTTTGGACAAGGAGGTGTATGTGGAATCAAGCTTTTGGTGATGCATTAGTCTTGGAGCTTCAATATTACCTTGGAAGAAGATCTAACCATGTTACCTCTTTATCCACCGAACGAATCAGGGGAGTATTTGATTTCATTCTTTTACCTTGTTTACTTTTACATCTTGTTATTTGAACATTGGGGACAATGTTCATCTTAAGTGTAAGGGGGGGGGGGGGTAAAATACGATACTTTAAAGAATACAATTACGCTTGATTTTTGTTTGTTTAATGGTAGATGTGTAATAAAACTGAGAGAAATACCTGTTAGGGCTTGATTTTTGTTTGTTTAATGGTAGATGTGTAATAAAACTGAGAGAAATACCTGTTAGGGCAATTTTAGTGCCAAATTTAAAATTTTTTACAACATTTAGGAGTGAAACTTTGATCTTAATGAGCGTCTCACGGATAGGAGTTATATGACTAGCACAAAAACCGTACCACTAAAAAAATTTTCCACCCCCAAATATGTGAGGTTCGCCCCTAGAATTGGTAGGAAAAGCATTTATGCTATGATGTGTGTACCGGTAGCACTTAGATTCTAGAACTTGCGTTAGGACCATTCCGAGGCCACAAGTGAGACTACATTCGTGTAGTTAGATTTACTACATGATAAGAGGCATTAGGATTAACCCATTGTTTTACACCTGTGTTTTTGTTATAATAACTTTGGCTACATTGGTCAAGTAATTCTCCCACACCCTTTGCGTTGTACTCATTTTTAGTACACGATACCCCTAGTACACCCCTCAGAGCTTATCTTTTCGTTTCTAACTTTAAGCATTTTACTTAAGGGAAGAATTTGTTACACCCCACTTAAATGTACACCCAAATCGCCTTAGCCTACCTTGTATGCACTCATCTTTAGTGCATTATTGTGACAACATTTGTTTTAACCCCAAGTTAATTATCTAATTGATTACATGGTTGCTAAGTCGAGTCATATCCTTGTACATATTGTTTTGGGACGATTGGGACTCGTGGGTAAAGTACTAGTGTAATGGAGTAATGGGGAAGAACAACATTATTACCCCCATATGTGCTAAATATTTTAAAAAGTACTCCAAGTGTTTCGATTATCTTAATTCGAGTCATTAGAATAGCTATTTGTAAAGTTATGTAAAAGTTCAAGTGTAAGGGGAATGCAACGCCCCTATGATGTATTATTTTGGATGGTAGGGCAAGAGTGTATAATTAAAAAAAAAAAAAAAAAAAAAAAAATCAAGAAAAATACAAAAAAATGAGAAAAAGAAAAGTAGAAAAAAACATACGGACTACCATCCCGTTTCATTTTATGTTTTTGTTATTTTGTTTTTAGCTTAAGTCGAGTCTAGTCTTGGCTTAGCAACGCCATATTGTACATGTAATTAATCAAGATCTTTAACTCGCCACCAGTAAAATATCCCTTATCCAACAAAACCGTATTTATCATATCCCTACACCTCACGTTATAACCCATGTAAAAGCCCTCTTTGATAGTTTATCTTAGGTGCTTACGCCTAGTGGAGGAGGTTTTTGATCATTTCCCAAGCCTATGGTAATCTATTTGCTATGACAGGTAGTGACAGATATTATCCGTTTTCATTTATGAGATATACTTTTATGACACCTGAGAGATGTGAGTATCTAAACACTACTTGTGAGGTGCTAGTTTGTAATCTCCGTGCTTATTATGATTAAAGTGGAACGACTATTTGTTGTAATTACTTTTATATTAGCATTAAACGACCCCTAACTTGTATTTTGATTAGAATAAAAGCGCATTTGCTTGAGGACAAGCAAATCTCATGTGTAAGGGTATTTGATGAAGCGAAAAGTGTACCGCTTTTAGGGGGTCATTTAAGCCCTAAATCGTGTTTATTTGATCAAATATTGCCCTAAATCGTTCCTTTTGTCATTTTAGGTACTTTGGAGAAGAAATCTGGAAAATGAAGCATTTTGGACGTTTTTGGAGCATAAAAGTGAAGAAAACGACAAAGTCTCCAAAGCTGCTGGAAAAGTACACATGACGGCGTCAAGAATAGCTCCTGACGGCGTCATGGCTTGGCAAAAGAGGTGGATATGAATAATACACGAGACGCGCCAGAGAGTTTTACCATGGAAATCTGACGGCGTCACCCTTTAAGGTGATCAAGGCCATCACGGTTTAAGCTAAAGAGAGACGGCGTCAAGCACATTTCTGATGGCGTCAACCTTTGATAAGCCAGAGCTGATTTTGGAGGACTAAAGAGGGACGGCGTCAGGAAGACCATCCAGGAAACCTAGCCATGGCGAGGTGACGGCGTCAAGATCTACAACGTGACGCCGTCAGCCACTAAACTCTATATATAGTTTTGCAATTTTTAGTCATTAGTGTGCAACTTTGTGAGGAGAAAACCCTAAGACGAATTTCTGCCATTTTTAAGGGTTTTATACCCTTGGATCTCCCATGTTTAATTGAAGATAAGTAATCATTTAATCATTCAATATGTCTATGTGTTGTTTGATTATATCTTGTTCTTGTCTTTTAATTAGCATGCTAGGCTAGATTTATCTTGTGTTTGCTTAGATCTAATGAAACCTAACTATTGATTATTAGTTATTAGTGTGTTATTAATTGTATTGGATGATTGTTTATCGATGTTAGGCTTAAGAAAACTGGCTAACTTCCTATACGGTAACTTGCTTGAACGTCTTAAGAAACATGAACCAATGCGTACTAAGGTTTTTATGGTTGTATTTAATGCATGAGCGAATTCTAGTGATCCCATGTTAGGAGCTTCTTAGCCGGCTCGACATAGGAGTGAAGTAGGAGCTTGTAGAGTTGGGGAAGTACGTACGCCACCCCACGATTGGTATTAAGGAATACACCCGTCATCCACGCATTTAATACACACTAATCAACCGGTAAAAGATAGTTAGGGAGTAAGGAAATCTAAGTAAACACATTTCTCTCCATATAAGTTTCACAACCTTTTCATTTTCAGTTATTTTATTTTATTTGCATTTGTAGTCATTTGGGTTAGTTGACTAGCAACTAATTCAGCCCACTCTTTCAAACCCGAGATTTTACTTGCTTTCATAAAATTATAAAAATACAAAAAGAATCTTCCCTCACCCTTAGACCTATTAGAGTAGTTTTTCAATCCTAACGACACTATTCCCCTAGAGAACGATCAATCCCCCGGTACTTGCCACTTCACTATACTACATCGGTCAGGTACACTGCCTGGTGGGGATTGCAAGCTTCTCGAGATCCCTCGAGAGGTAAAACCTGTTGTAAGGTCGCAAAACCACGCATCACTTGCTTAGCTTTGCGATTTGTTGACATAAGTAATGCCTAAAAACATTATTCATACTTATTCATATCTCTATGTTTTGATAATCACAAAATGTAAACTCATTAAACATAAACTTATCAAATAAACAAGTATTTAGTTGTAAATATTCATTTCCACAACTTAATCACTTAAGGTATGAATAAACAAGTGCTTAATGCATTATATGATCAAAGGAACATTTTCTTAATCACTAGATTTTTTATAAAATATCAAAAACATTTTATATCTTTTAGAAAAACATTTTTGGTAATAAATAAAAAGGTTTAATTCATTATAAATTTATGAATTCAAATTTTCAACCAAAATCAGTAAAAATGTTCCAGAAAAACCTTCCCCACAAAAAGACAAAACTGGGCAACGGCTAGGGAGGGCGGCCCCCTTAATTATACAAGGCGGCCCCCTTAATTTTAAGGGGACCACCCCCCTATTTAAGGGGGCCGGCCACGCTCCAGTAGCCTTCCAGCTGTCCAGTTTTCTGCCTATAAATACCAGCCTTCCCTTGGATTTTTTCTCACCTTTTGCACTAAAACTTTCTATTGTAGATCTCATTTCATATCTTCAAAAATCCTTTGATCATATAATCTTAAGCATTGGTTTCCAAGTGATCCAAGCTTCCACCATCCTTGTGCAAAAGAAGAATACTTCTATCAATCAAGACTAGAAGTATTACAACTTAGTATCATCTTGTTACTTAAGTTGTTAGTTTAGTAAAATTTGTAAATCATTCATTTGTGTATAAGGTGTGTATATTAGGGGTG
Organism: Artemisia tridentata subsp. tridentata; assembly: GCA_021014915.2. Classification (NCBI taxonomy): domain Eukaryota; kingdom Viridiplantae; phylum Streptophyta; class Magnoliopsida; order Asterales; family Asteraceae; genus Artemisia; species Artemisia tridentata. The sequence goes on from CP139502.1 coordinate 329,524,048, forward strand.
AACATAAGTGACTAGATATGTATAGTGTGTAAGTAGTGAAGAAGGTGTATAAGTAGTTGTGGTGTAAAGAAGTCATGTAGAAGTTGTAAAGCCATGGTGTAGAAGTTGTGAAGTCGTGATGTAGAAGTCGTGAAGCCGTAGCTTAGAAGTTGTGAAGTCGTCATGTAGAAGTCGTGAAGCCGTAGCTTAGAAGTTGTGAAGTCGCGGTGTAGAAGTCGTGAAGCCGTAGCTTAGAAGTTGTGAAGTCGTCATGTAGAAGTCGTGAAGCCATAGCTTAGAAGTTGTGAAGTCGTGGTGTAGAAGTCGTGAAGCCGTAGCTTAGAAGTTGTGAAGTGGTCGTGTAGAAGTCGTGAAGCCGTTGTGTTGATGTCGTGAAGCTGTCGTGAAGAAGTCGTGAATAAGTCGTGAACAAGTTGTGATTGAAGTCGTGAGATTGGTTCTAGCTACGATTAGAACTCGACATTTAGCTTTGTGTCGTTAAACCAGTGTAAGCCAAAGTTGTGTAAGGTTTTCTCCGCCATAAGGGAGCTTGTTGAAGTAGTGAAGAAAACTCTCGAGCAAGGTGTGCTCGGGGAGTGGAGTAGGGCAAGGAAGGTGTCCTTGTAGCCGAACCACTATAAATCCCTCGTGTCTCGGTTTGATCTTTCCATCTCTTACTTATTTCTTTATATCGTCATTACTTTCATACATATAGGCATATATAACTGTTAGTATTAATTAGAAGTTGATTTCACATAAAGATCAATTTAAAACTCCATTCATGAAAAGAAAACTTTTATAACAAATCTAAAAGGATACACATATAATTAATAATATTGTTCAAGTATAATTTTTCATATAAACTCAAATCTAAGATTTTAAAAGGAAACAAAGTTTTCATAATAAAACAAAAATGATGTAAAACTATTCAACCCCCCCTTCTAGTTTTCCACACGATTGTCCTCTTTGCACTTTTCAAGTTCATGTTTGAAATTTTCGATTAATGAAGCAAATAAGGCACGATCTTGTTCATAAGAAGATCCATCCTGGGCAGGCTCACCTCCATTAGGATCCATATCTGGAGTTGTAGGAGTGACATTACTATCAAACCGTTCCACCACATATGTGTCACTTATGGACTCAGGATGCGCAGGATGTGTCTTATCATGAGCAAACACATTATCGAACAAAACAACATTATCATTATCGTTTGAATGTTGTACCGTAGCCAATATCGCTTTGTCAGATGAAGGTCTGATATAGTCATCCTCAGTATCCCAAACAGCTTCATTCCTGTGTGTACCATCAGCATTCGAATCATACCTTGGAGTACTGCTTTCAACCTGCTGTTCTGAAGATGTTTCACTTCCCGTGAAAACCAAGCTAGCATCAGATGTTGTACCCTCATTGACTGTTTGTTCATCTTTGTCTGTCTCTTTCTCATTCACCTTTGTTTCCTTTAACGGCATATCATTTTCAATCTGCTCACTTTCCCGTTTTTGCTTTTCAAGCTCATTAAGCTCAACTTCTTCTTCATCAAGTATTTTTTCGAGTTCACTCATGTTATCGATGCATTGGGTTTGGAAGGTCTTGAAGTCTAGCCAAAATATTTGGTAAAACGCATCAAGAAACTCTGACTGGCTCAATATCCAAGGTTTCAGTATAATCTGAAGTTGAGGTTTGATCACTTCAAGAGCTTCCTTGCAGTTGTGCGTATAAAGTTCTTCTTCATTCAGTATCTTCTCATATTGATTCAGGCTTTGTTTGAGTTGATCTTTGAAATGATGAAATTGGACTCTTATGTAGTATTCAAATGCCTGATCGAACCTTGAATCATATCCAGTTGAATTGATGACTTTCTCAATATGAGTCTTGAACACTTTAAACGCTTTCTTTGACTCCCTCTCTTTCATTTTCATTTCCTTTTCAATGTAGTGCCGATGTGTGATAAAGTTGGTCTTGGATCGTTGCAAAGAAATAGGTGTTGTGGTTGTTGAAGGTTAAACTTAGTTGTTGTCGTGAAGTCTTGGTTCTTTGTTGATGATCGTTGAGGTTACTTGCAATTTAGATAAACTATTACAATTTAGATAAACGAAGCAATTTAAATAAAGTTACTAAATTTGACTAGACTATAATTTAGACAAAATCAAAAGTTCACAGATTCGAAAAAGTTATGTAAATTACAATTTAGATAAAATGACAATTTCTATAGAAATTTCAATTTAGACCAAAATTTATACAAATTATGGCAAAATTTCAATTTATATAGAATTTATCTAATTTCTATAAATTTGTAATTTATATAAAAGATATAACTAATTTATACAAACTAGTAGATATTCCTTTGTCGAAGTATTTTGCACACTTATACACGTGAGAAAATACCGAGTTCGCGATCCTTGATGTTGTAGAAATTAAAAGTTTAAATCAAATTTATAAAAATTATTTAAGTTGTAAACGTTTAAACAATTGCGATAGAGGACTGAAATTGCCAACTTGTGAGACTACTAGAAGTTGCAACAATTGCGATAAGGGGATGATCTTGTCAATTTCGAAAAGTCTTCAAGTCAATTGCGATGAGGGACCAGAATTGACAACTTACGAAAGTCTTGCAAAAGATTGGACAATTGCTATAAAGCAAAAGCAACTCTGACAAAAGCAATTTCTATAAGTCTGACAAAAGCAGCTCTGACACTTGCAATTTGCGATAAGGGTTATGTTATACAAGCCCCCTATGGTCAAAGTAGGGGGGCTTCTGCAATTGTCATGTACCTTTGTACCATTTCATAATTTGTTCGTACCTTTTTTCTTTTATGTTTTTTTTTTTTTTTCAACTCACTACAGGTTTTTTTTTTTTTTTTTTTTTTTTTTTAAAGTTTTTTTACAAGTTTTTTTTTTTTTTTTTTTTTTTTTTTTTTTTTTTTTTTTTTTTTTTTTTAAAGTTATTTTGCAAGTTATGTTTATAAATTTAAAAATAAGTTTTTTTATACAAGTTTTAAATAAGGTTTTTTTTTTTTTTTACAAGTTTTAAATAAGTAAGTTTTTATTTACAAGTTTTAAATAAGTAAGTTTTTTTTTACAAGTTTTAAATAAGGTTTTTTTAAGTTTTTTACAAGTTTTAAATAAGTAAGTTTTTATTCACGATGCATTCACGGGTTTGTCGACATGGGTTTATCGACATGGATGAAAAGACCGATGTCCTTTTGATTCCTTTATTTTCCAGTCAATTTTCCAATCAAGTGTCCTTCTGATTCCTTTTTTTTTTATTTTAAACATCACCAGGAACATCACAACAAAGCAGCAAACATAAGCAGGCAAACCAGAAGCAGCAAACATAAGCACAAACATAAAGAACATCACCAGAAGCAGCAAACATAACCACAAAAATAAAGAACATCGCCAAGAACATCACCATAAGCAGGCAAACCAGAAACATAACCACAAACATAACCATAACTGTAACACCCCCAATTTCGTGATACGCAGCGGAATTCAAACTGGGTGTTACTTGATGGTACAACAGTCATAATAATAGAAAACGAACTCTAATGAAGTCGTTTTAAAAGATTTATCATTCGATTTATATGAATATCAGAGTTTACAAAATGAGGTCCCAGATGGTTCCATGTTTAGAAAAATACATCAAATGAGTTTTCGAATGATAATAAAATTTATAGCCCTCTTGAGTATTCGTGCTTCTCCGTGCCAGCCTCGATCATTATGCACCTGAAATACATGCTTAAAACTGTCAACACAAAGGTTGAGTGGAATTCGTAGGTTTAGTTAAATCGTTTGAACACAATATGTTTGTAGTATGAGCTATAGACTCACACTAATAGTTGAATAACAAAATGGTTATTATTTCACTAAGCTCATGCAACCGAAACATTAACATCGAACCAACAAAATTGGTATTGTAGAAGCCCTACCAAGGTAATTTTTGCCATTATACCTCTAGTTCTCAAATATAGTGCGTTCGTTTGAACTCGTGGTTGTTCAACACAAACGGGATTCGTCAATCCCAATAGGCCTACTCACAATATTCGCGCTCACTCGCAAGTGACTAATGGTTCATGATATAGGGACTTCGAACATGGCAATTGTTACTTAGTGACAATAAAACATAGTCGGGTAGCATACAGTAGAAAGCATTGTGTTCGAGTAGAAAAATAGTAGCATGTATCCCCCCTACAGGTTTGTAAAATAGTTAAACAATAGAAAGTAGGGCTACGAACTCACCTCAGAGTAAATGATGTTACGGATATAATGAAATCGCTGAATAAGCCGGGAGAATCTCTACGAGCAACCTAGAAATATGATATCGTGTCTTAGGTTGGAATAATGTCTAAGAATACAAAGACATACATGTATATGTCTTGCATATGGTTATGAAACATGATTTGTTTGTATATCTCGTACTACCGTTCGGGCCATCGTAATTCAGAGGTCATGTAGCAAACGTTCGAGGAGCCAGGACACTTTAACTCGTAAATCCACAACTCGTCGATCCGTTTACCCAAATGAACCCCTCACACAAAGTTCCCTAGTATTGTAGTATTTGATAGAAAATGTATTTTGCTTACTTGATTATATGATATATTAAGAGTTTATAAAACACTAAATAATCAAATAAAAGTTCATAAGTATTTAATGTTCATAAATACTTACCTGAATATAGAATGCTTGAGTATTATAGAAAAAGGGAATATAAGCGGAGCTTCGACGTGAAATTTGCAATCTTCATAAACCTGAGGCTACTTGAAGATTATAACAAGGCCTTCTTAAAAACCCGAAGCTATTTGAAGATAATAACAAAGTCTTTTTGGAGACTTGAAGTTATTTGAAGATTATAACGACGCCTTCTTGGAAACCCGAAGTGATTTGAAGATAATAACAAGTCTTTTTGGAGACTTGGAATTATTTGAAGATTATAACGACACCTTTCTTGAAAACTCGAAGCAAAGTAGATCAAAATCTAGCTTTTGCTCAAGAACGCTTGCACGTTCTTGAAGAAACTTGCTAAAATAGCTAAGAATCGCCTTGGGTTTAAGGACTTTAGAGATAAAGAGAGGGTGGTGCAAGAAATAATGAAGGCTTAGGCCTCCTATTTATAGGAAAATTTCCACCGGGGACTAGTTGTGTAATTTTTATGCTTTTCGTGTTCGGGTCTTGTTTAGGCTAGCAAACGTTTGATTCAAGTCACGAAAATTACGCCGTTGAGTTTAGAATAGTTTTTCCAACAAAATGAGTATATAAAATGAGAAATATTTTACAGGGGTCATTATTGTAACTTTTGTGTTATTATGGTTCGGGACTCATTTAGGCTCGATAACGATCGATTTAGGACACGAAATTAGTACCATTGTATTTAGAATAATTTTTCCAAGAGAAATGGGTATTTACACGACTAGTGAATTTCTGAAAATATCTAGATATTTTTGAGAAAATATCTAGATATTTTTGGAAAATATCTAGATATTTTAGATTGAATGATTATCTTGACTTACGGAGTGAGTTTTGGTTCCGTTAATCGCTAACTGTAAACCGTTAAGTCACGAAACGTAAAATCGGGAATCGTAAAAATACGAAACTTGAAAGAATGTTTAAACTTGTCAATATACTCCATAATAAAATATAAAATGAGTGGTAAGTTCCATCGGGTTGCTCAAACCCTGATAACGCTGAAAACACGGGTCTAAAACGCGTAATACGCAAAATGTACGAAAGTTGCGTAAAACTGAGAAAAGTAAGATGTAACTTTTCTAATATGTTGATAATGAACTTAAAAGACTTAAAATGTCTAGGCTAGGCTTAGTCTAGCGTCGGTTGATGTTAAATGTCTTTTAAACATAAAACCGTAAGCCAAAAATTCAAGGAATGACTTAGAAAATCAAAGAATGATTTTTATGGTCAATGGAGGGGGAAAATATGTTGACTTTTCTAATAATATAAAAGCTTCTAATTGTCTTAGAAAATGTGGTGCAGGTAAAGGCTAAGGTTGTGGATAAGTAAAAGTGCTTAAAACGCAATTCTAGTTCTGTAAGACACGAGGCTTATTTGGTGACATTTTAATTTAGAATTTTTATTCTTTAAAAATTCCAAAATTAATTGTGAGTGTACCAAACATTTATCTGATGCGAGGAAAATTGGCGCAGGTGGTTTTCGTTAAGCGCAGGGTGTTTAAACGACGTTTAAACCAAACGTGTAATTCCTTAATAACTTTTGCGAAAATAACCCGACAAGCGTCAAACTTTTATCTTGTCATAGAAATGATTTATCTCACGAGAATATGAAATAAAAATTTCGAAAATGAATAGTAAAAATGAATAGTAACATGAATAGTAAAATTTTCAGGAATAGAAATTAACCTGAAAATGCGAATTGTTACAGTCTCCACCCCTTAAGAGAGCTCCGTCCCGGAGATCAATTTGTGTTAGGAGTAGAAGCATTGTTGGTAAAAAGATGTGGACTTTGTGAGACGATCAACTATGACCCAGATGGAGTCATAATCGCTTGATGTCTTTGGAAGCTTGGTAATGAAGTCCATTGTAATTCGTTCCCATTTCCACATAAAGGTATGTTGGAAATGGTTAAGCTAGTTACACGAAGGTTTTGGTCACAAGTGACACCTGAAAATGTGCAATGTGAGTTTCTTGGTTCTCAATCTTGTAAAGCTGATGAGGGTGCTTGTGGTGTATCTAAAGATGATTTGAGCTTTTAAAAGTGCATCAAGATCTGTTAACGAGCTTGTGGGATTAAGGGTTGTGAAGATGATGATTGTGAGAAGGTTAAGAAGGTTTGGGTTCTTCATTTTTGGTTTTCTGAGATTTAGTTGGAAATGAAGACATGGATAGAGGGTTTTTGGTAATGGTGTTGTGTTTATAGGCTAGCTAATGAGAGTAGTAGTGTATAATATGGTGGTCATACAACCGGTAGTTCCTCCTCTTGGTCACTAACTATATTCTCGTAAGGTTCTTCCTCATTGTCATAATCAAGTGCTTCAAGATCGGGATCATTGAGTTCGGGAAGAAATGGTAAGTGAGTGGGCATAGCGGGAATGTGATCGGGTGATGGAGGTACAGATATGATGTCTACAATAAGGATATAAATGAAAATTTTGTTTTTCATAAAACATACAAGTGACTGCTCCCAGCATAACATGATCCCTCCTGAATTAAACATAGGTAATTAGGCTATGTATAATTAAGGACCGATAATGTGATGTTCGGTTTAGTCAAGTAGTTTTATGATCCTTGGTGTTTAAAGTGGTTGGTGAGTACATGGTTCGAGAATAGGGGAGACGATTGTGCAACTCACAATGTCTGGAAGTAAATGAGACCGCTGTTTTATCTACAGTATCTATGGATGTAATCGAGACCACTGTATCACTCACAGTGTCAGAGACCACTGTAGGACTTACAATGTCTTGGAAATAATGAAGACCATTGTGTAACTCACAATGTATTGGAAATAATGAAGACCATTGTGTAACTCACAATGTCTTGGAAATAATAGAGAGATCATTGTAATCAGTTACAATGTCTTGAGAAAGTTTCCACTGCAAAGGCATTGTAAATCCACTCAGTCCCAAGTCCCGTCCATTCAAGACTTGCAACCTGTGTGTTTACAACCCATTGCTAATATATGTGTAGGTACATGATTGAAGAAATGTGGTTGTGCTATAATGCCCTAGAATAGGCATACGTAGATATATTTAGTACATCGTTCATATAAAATGATCGAAAGTGTGTCGAGTGTGTATATATCAATATACTAGATATTCGTGTAGCATAACATGCCTAAAAGTCACATAATCGTCTGGAGGATGGAAGGCACGAAGAACGGAAGGCTATAAAACGTTTTTGTGGAAAAGCAGTTATAGTTTAGGTCTCAATTAGACCCGTTTCTCTATAACTATAAGCTCTGATACCAATCTGTAACACCCCCAATTTCGTGATACGCAGCGGAATTCAAACTGGGTGTTACTTGATGGTACAACAGTCATAATAATAGAAAACGAACTCTAATGAAGTCGTTTTAAAAGATTTATCATTCGATTTATATGAATATCAGAGTTTACAAAATGAGGTCCCAGATGGTTCCATGTTTAGAAAAATACATCAAATGAGTTTTCGAATGATAATAAAATTTATAGCCCTCTTGAGTATTCGTGCTTCTCCGTGCCAGCCTCGATCATTATGCACCTGAAATACATGCTTAAAACTGTCAACACAAAGGTTGAGTGGAATTCGTAGGTTTAGTTAAATCGTTTGAACACAATATGTTTGTAGTATGAGCTATAGACTCACACTAATAGTTGAATAACAAAATGGTTATTATTTCACTAAGCTCATGCAACCGAAACATTAACATCGAACCAACAAAATTGGTATTGTAGAAGCCCTACCAAGGTAATTTTTGCCATTATACCTCTAGTTCTCAAATATAGTGCGTTCGTTTGAACTCGTGGTTGTTCAACACAAACGGGATTCGTCAATCCCAATAGGCCTACTCACAATATTCGCGCTCACTCGCAAGTGACTAATGGTTCATGATATAGGGACTTCGAACATGGCAATTGTTACTTAGTGACAATAAAACATAGTCGGGTAGCATACAGTAGAAAGCATTGTGTTCGAGTAGAAAAATAGTAGCATGTATCCCCCCTACGGGTTTGTAAAATAGTTAAACAATAGAAAGTAGGGCTACGAACTCACCTCAGAGTAAATGATGTTACGGATATAATGAAATCGCTGAATAAGCCGGGAGAATCTCTACGAGCAACCTAGAAATATGATATCGTGTCTTAGGTTGGAATAATGTCTAAGAATACAAAGACATACATGTATATGTCTTGCATATGGTTATGAAACATGATTTGTTTGTATATCTCGTACTACCGTTCGGGCCATCGTAATTCAGAGGTCATGTAGCAAACGTTCGAGGAGCCAGGACACTTTAACTCGTAAATCCACAACTCGTCGATCCGTTTACCCAAATGAACCCCTCACACAAAGTTCCCTAGTGTTGTAGTATTTTATAGAAAATGTATTTTGCTTACTTGATTATATGATATATTAAGAGTTTATAAAACACTAAATAATCAAATAAAAGTTCATAAGTATTTAATGTTCATAAATACTTACCTGAATATAGAATGCTTGAGTATTATAGAAAAAGGGAATATAAGCGGAGCTTCGACGTGAAATTTGCAATCTTCATAAACCTGAGGCTACTTGAAGATTATAACAAGGCCTTCTTAAAAACCCGAAGCTATTTGAAGATAATAACAAAGTCTTTTTGGAGACTTGAAGTTATTTGAAGATTATAACGACGCCTTCTTGGAAACCCGAAGTGATTTGAAGATAATAACAAGTCTTTTTGGAGACTTGGAATTATTTGAAGATTATAACGACGCCTTTCTTGAAAACTCAAAGCAAAGTAGATCAAAATCTAGCTTTTGCTCAAGAACGCTTGCACGTTCTTGAAGAAACTTGCTAAAATAGCTAAGAATCGCCTTGGGTTTAAGGACTTTAGAGATAAAGAGAGGGTGGTGCAAGAAATAATGAAGGCTTAGGCCTCCTATTTATAGGAAAATTTCCACCGGGGACTAGTTGTGTAATTTTTATGCTTTTCGTGTTCGGGTCTTGTTTAGGCTAGCAAACGTTTGATTCAAGTCACGAAAATTACGCCGTTGAGTTTAGAATAGTTTTTCCAACAAAATGAGTATATAAAATGAGAAATATTTTACAGGGGTCATTATTGTAACTTTTGTGTTATTATGGTTCGGGACTCATTTAGGCTCGATAACGATCGATTTAGGACACGAAATTAGTACCATTGTATTTAGAATAATTTTTCCAAGAGAAATGGGTATTTACACGACTAGTGAATTTCTGAAAATATCTAGATATTTTTGAGAAAATATCTAGATATTTTTGGAAAATATCTAGATATTTTAGATTGAATGATTATCTTGACTTACGGAGTGAGTTTTGGTTCCGTTAATCGCTAACTGTAAACCGTTAAGTCACGAAACGTAAAATCGGGAATCGTAAAAATACGAAACTTGAAAGAATGTTTAAACTTGTCAATATACTCCATAATAAAATATAAAATGAGTGGTAAGTTCCATCGGGTTGCTCAAACCCTGATAACGCTGAAAACACGGGTCTAAAACGCGTAATACGCAAAATGTACGAAAGTTGCGTAAAACTGAGAAAAGTAAGATGTAACTTTTCTAATATGTTGATAATGAACTTAAAAGACTTAAAATGTCTAGGCTAGGCTTAGTCTAGCGTCGGTTGGTGTTAAATGTCTTTTAAACATAAAACCGTAAGCCAAAAATTCAAGGAATGACTTAGAAAATCAAAGAATGATTTTTATGGTCAATGGAGGGGGAAAATATGTTGACTTTTCTAATAATATAAAAGCTTCTAATTGTCTTAGAAAATGTGGTGCAGGTAAAGGCTAAGGTTGTGGATAAGTAAAAGTGCTTAAAACGCAATTCTAGTTCTGTAAGACACGAGGCTTATTTGGTGACATTTTAATTTAGAATTTTTATTCTTTAAAAATTCCAAAATTAATTGTGAGTGTACCAAACATTTATCTGATGCGAGGAAAATTGGCGCAGGTGGTTTTCGTTAAGCGCAGGGTGTTTAAACGACGTTTAAACCAAACGTGTAATTCCTTAATAACTTTTGCGAAAATAACCCGACAAGCGTCAAACTTTTATCTTGTCATAGAAATGATTTATCTCACGAGAATATGAAATAAAAATTTCGAAAATGAATAGTAAAAATGAATAGTAACATGAATAGTAAAATTTTCAGGAATAGAAATTAACCTGAAAATGCGAATTGTTACAATAACCAACCCACTTACCAGCTAACATAACCACAAACATAACCATAAGCAAAAACAACATAAACGGATAACAAGGTATAACGTTTATAAAAAAAATGATAAATCGAGATTTTTAAAAGGCTCAGATTATTATTGTTTTATCATTTTGGCTGCAAATTTGAAGGTTGCAAAGTGGAATAAACTCACTTTACCGTCCATTCGGTTATGCCACGCCAATAAAAAACAATATTTTTTTCATCATTGCCGTGTCTCGGTTTTTTTTTAAGAAACCATTTTACAGTTTCATTCACATTTGTAGCACAACATAAGCAGGAAAACCATCAAGAACATCACCAGAAGCAGAACAACATAAGCAGCAAACATAACCAGAAGCCATTGCAACATAAGCAGGCAAACAAACGATGAATAATACATCACCGTTTTTCACTACTGAGGTACAAAGTAGTCCTTTTTATTGTTTTTTTTTTTTCATTATAAACATCACAAGAACATAAGCATAACAGGGGAGAGTTATTCAAGCCCCCCCCCCCCCCCCCCCCCCCCCCCCATATTCCTTAAACATCACCAGAACATCACCAGAACCACAAAGAATAATAACCACAAACAAAAAGAACATCACCATAGCCACGGTATTACCACAAACATAACCACGGTATTACCACTTAAAAGCCCACTTACCAGAGAAAAAAAAAACAGGGGGGGGGGGCTTAAATAACTCGTCAACAACGAGTCATTTTTTAGATCTAAAAAGATCTAAACAATCAGCCACGGTATTACCACTTACCAGAAAAAAAATAGGGGGGGGGGGGGCTTAAATAACTCGTCAACAACGAGTCTCTTTTTAGATCTAAAAAGATCTAAACAATCAGCCACGGTATCTTTTTTTAGATCTAAAAAGATCTAACATAGATCTAAAAATAACCATCACAAGAACACCATCTTTTCAGATCTAAAAAGATCTAAACAATCAGCCACGATATCTTGTTAGATCTAAAAAGATCTAACATAGATCTAACAACATCACAAAACCACCTTACGCAGACTTAAACCCACTCGCTAACACTACCCAAGCCCACAGTTTCAAAACCACCATAAGGTGTAAAGTAAGTATGACAGAGAATATTTCAGAGGGTGGGTTAGGGTTTGATTGAGAGAGAGAAACGGGGGGGGTAAGAGTGGGTTTGTGTGTGTGAATGAGTGGGTTTGTGTGTGTGTTAGCGAGTGGGTTTAAGTCTGTGGGTGGGTGGGTGGGTTGGGTGGGTGGTTTTAAGACGCGGTTTATTTTTTATTTTATTTATTTATTTTTTTCTTTGTTGTAAAAAGTTGTAAGTTGTAAAAAGTTAAAAAAATATATATATATACAAAAAGTTTATAAAAATTTATAAAAAAGTTATATAAAAAAAAGGTTATAAAAAAAGGTTATAAAAAAGTTGTAAGTTGTAAGTTGTAAAAAAGTTATATAAAAAGTTATAAGACAATGTAAAAAGTTGTAAAAAAAATTATATAAAAAAGTTTTAATTATATAAAAAAGTTTTAATTTATATAAAAAAGTTATTTCTAAGACAATGTAAAAAAAAGTTATAAAAAGTTGTAAAAAAAAAGTATATAAAAAAGTTCTAATTCTATTTAATGTATTTTCAGGTATTTAGGTCTCCCGATGAACTAACTGATTGGGTGCAAAATATAGCTAGAGGGATCGGTTTTGTTATTGTTAAGTATAAAACCAAATCTGAAAAGGGGTATTTGTATGCAATCCTTTATGGGTGTTCAAAGGGTGGGGTGTATCGACGTGACGTTTTAGAAAATGAAGCTAAACGGCAAACCAGTACCTCTAAAACCAATTGTCCTTTCAGATTAGTGGCGAAGTATTCAAAAACACAAGATTTTTGGAGGTTGAGGGTGAAGTGTGATAATCATAATCATGATTTTGCAGAGTCGTTGCATGGTTTCCCATATGCAATGAGATTACAGGCTGATGAGCTCAATTTGGTCGAAAAACTGACAGAGTATCACGTACCACCGCGTCATATACTTTCGTCAGTAAAGGATCTTAATCCGGATAACGTGTCTGGTATTAGAACTATATATAACGCTCAAAATAAGATCCGTGGAGCCCTAATAGGTCAGAGAACTCCAATCCAAGTCCTTTACTCACATTTGCAGCGTTCGGGGTATACATATTACGAGAGGGTGAATGATCTCACTAATGAGCTTGAGGAACTATTTTTTGTTCACCCCACTTCATATGCTCTATGGTGTACATTCCCGGAAATCATGCTAATGGACTCAACATACAATACCAATTTGTTCAAATTGCCATTTTTTGAAATTGTTGGATTAACTTCAACAAACAAAACATTTTCAATGGCGTTTTCTTTTTTGGACAAAGAAAAGGGGCCTAATTTTGAATGGGTATTGCAATGTGTGAAGCAGGTGATAGAGGAAAGATATTACCCGCGTGTTATCGTCACTGACAGAGATTTAGCGTTGGTTGGGGCATGCAGAGTAGAATTCCCGAACGCAAACAAATTACTCTGTCAGTGGCACATTAACCAAAACGTGCTTCAATATTGCAGAAATAGATGCAAGTCGCTAAAGGAGTATGAGTCCATTAAAATAACATGGGATTCTATGGTTCAAGCTCCGACACACGACATATTCATGCATTATTATCAACGCCTACAAGAGTTGTTGCTCGACCAAGCAGGTACTCAATTATTAATTCATTGTTATTATTATTAAATAAATAACAACTCGAATGACTTTTTGTTAATTCATTGTTTTTTCAGATATTTCTTCGTATCTGAATAACTGGCTGCAAAATTACTCTAACATGTTTATCGGGTTTATTACTGATCAATATCGTGCCTTCGGCCAGACAACAACATGCAGAGTTGAGGCTCAACACGCGTTGTTGAAATTATACTTGGGCAGCACACAGTCCAACTTAGACACGTTGTTGAGTTCGATCGATAAGATTCTCGTTTCGCAAGAAACTAAGATAAAGGAATCTCTTAACAGAAGCAAAAATGAGATGATGAACAAATGTAATGTACCAATATTTCAAGAATTGTGGTATAAAGTTTCCAAATACGCTTTGCAACTCATTTTCGCTGAACTCCAACTGTCGATCGACGCCCAAAACTGTACTCATCAGATGCGGTCAATTTATGGCCTACCATGCTTTCACGAACTGCTTTACTATCAGATTCATGGTAAGTATATTAAATTTGTGACTATTAAGTTATTTTCCCCATTAATATCAGTAATTTATATAAGTCACTTTTAATGAATGCAGATATGGCCATTCCACTCGATAGGGTTGATATTTTTTGGAGAACCCTATCTGTTCCGTGGCCTAGTGTCGACACTGAAGCTGGTCCTTCTCGTGATCCTGACGATGATCCTGATTGTGAAGATGACATACAACAATTCAGGAGTGTTTTTGGCAAAATGTCGTCGTTTGTGAAAAAAAAAATATGTTAAATAAGATGAGGGGGATATACAATCCAGAATCTGTTGATACACGTCAACCTGCTGTTCAAAAAAATACTCGTGGACGACCGAGCGCAAAGGACAAAAAGTCCCAGGCACTAAAAGTCCCGGACTTGAATAAAGTACCAACCGTAGATCCAAGTCGAAGAAGCACAAATATAAGATCTACAAAAGTCCCGGACTTGAACAAGCAACCTGCGAGACATAGTTCTTACATGGGTCCTGGAGTTGAAACAAGTCCCAGACACAGGTTTTACGTGCGTAATACGGAGAGCGAGCATTTCATTAAGCAGCTTCCACAGTTTTTCCGTCCATACATCACAAGTATCTATAATGTGGAAGCTGATGGAAATTGTGGGTTTCGGTGCGTTGCCCACGGTATTGGTCAAGGCCAACACAACTGGCTCAATGTCCGAAGGTTTTTGTTGCAAGAGTTGGAAAGTAATCATGCGTTTTACGTACGTTTGTGGCAACAAGTGGACTATGTCAGTCTTTGGAGTAGAATAAACTAGTTATATGATAGTGGTTGCACCCAAGAACACTGGATGCTTATGCCAGACACGGGGATGCTTATTGCCACAGTGATTAACCGGCCTGTTTTACTAATATCAAACGGGGGAGGGCGCTACGTGTTTTCCATTTTTTTCTCCTCCAGATGTATCACAAGGAATTGCCCCCCTTGTGATTGGCCGTGTGGCGGATGGGGGTGGTCACTACATTCATCTTACGCTAGACGAAAACTCGCCAATTCCATTTATTCACCCACAATGGAGGCACCACAGACGTGCCAATGCATCCGGATTGCAAACTTTGTATCAAGATCGACTAGACATGTTTAGTGAGATTATGCGAACACAAAGATAGTACATGGTTACTGATTTATGTTGTAAATAATTACTTATTTATGTTGTCTGTTTGTATCATTTGAATTAATTCTTTGGCCAGGTGGAACAAAATAATCCTTACATGACAAGAATAATGACGCTGGAGATGGAGTTAGAATTGACAAGGAATCCTGAGGATCACGCTTGTCAGTCGGGTGCAAGGCTTCATGATCTTTTAAATAAAATGAATAATCTTCATATGTAGTAAAAAATAACACATAAAAAAAACATTACAAAAAAAAAAAAGTATTACAAATCGAAAAAAAAAAAGTGTTACAAATCGAGAAAAAAAAAAAGTATTACAAATCGAGACAAAAAAAAAAGAAAAAGAAAAAAAGTGTTACAAATCGAGAGTTAAAAAAAAAAAAAAAAAAAAAAAAAAAAGTGTAACGTTTTTTTTAACTTTTTATCACATATAATACAAATAAAACTTGGACTACATAATACAAATACGAAAAGTACTGATAAGAGTAAAATATTCCCCTAGTCCAAATAAGAGTACATTAAAAAATAAAAAAAATAGTACCCCATGGCCCTTTTTCCCAATAATATCCGGTTGGTCATGAAAGAAAGGACGAAAAAGGTACTACCTAGTAAATAGATGGGGCTTGTATAGTACTCCCTCCGTTTCGATTTATTTGTCAGGAGAGAGAAAACACAAAGTTTAATAAAAGTGGGGCCACTTTAATTTTCAACCACTAAAATGGAATATTCCTACACTAGATTCTTTAGTTTTTACTAAATAAGGAAAGTGGACAATTAATTTGAGACATCTATAAAAAGAAATATGGACAATTAAATTGAGACGGAGGGAGTATTAATAGGGGGGCTTGAATAACTCAACCCTTGCGATAAAAATGTTGACTGACAATTTCTATAAGGTTGGGTTATAATGACCCTGGGTGTGTTGACTTTACTGCTGCCGCCGCTTGTACTGTCTGCATTGTCAGATTGTACATTCTATAAAAAATAAGCGGGACCTATACGTAGGAAGGGTTCTTATAACACCTCCCTTTCTATAAGTTTGACTTTGGCTAGGACAATTTCGATAGAATGCTTTTACACAATTTCGATAGCACCACAATTTCTATAGAGTTGACTGTTTGACCTCCATAATTTCTATAGAAATTATACAATTTTTATAAACCCTCTTTTATCGAAATTATCAAGTCCAACAATTCTTATAAACCCTCTTTTTATCTAAATTGTCAAACACCACAATTCCTATAAACCTTCTTTTATTTAAATTCTTGTACAAGAAAATAGATTTTTTCGATGATGATGAAGAACCTTCTTATCACAATTCTTATACAAGAAATGGATAAAAATCACAACACACTCAAGAGTCGAACCGCAACTTTTTGTAGCACTTTTTTCGATCAAAAACTTCAAACAGTCACGAACAAACCAACAAAAATTACCACCTTTTTTTTAGGGAAAATTCTTTATTTACCCTTAAACTAGAAAGTACCAACCCCTACTGTCCCCACAAAAATTTTTTTTCTTCTAATACCCTTGAGGCGGAGGTCGCCCAAAAATCTTGGGCGGATTAATTAGTAATGTGACATGTGTCCCTAGGTGTGTCCCCACCAGGTACACTTTAGCACATGCATTATTTGGGCGACTAGGCCCACAAAACTTGGGCGACTTGATCTTTTTGTCTTTTTCCTAAAAAAGTATGGTCTTTTTTTATTGTTTTCTAGTACATATATCTTGGGCGAATGGGTCCCACTGTTCTTTATTCTTGGGCGACTTGTTATGTAAATTACTATCCTAACCTTAAAACAAACACCAATCAAGTAAATTACTATCCTAACCTTTATTTGAACCAATGTCGAAAATGTCCAGCTACTTCATTTAGGCCAATGCTATATTACTCTGTTCTTAACATTTTAAAATAACATCACTAACTTACTTCCTGTACATAATGTCTACGGCTATATATCCACTCATTAAGATATCCAAATTTGAAATAAATCCCAAGGTTATCGCTCTAAAAAACAAGATCTTTGTGTTCTTTCATATACATCAGTGATGACTTGCACAGTAGAAAAAAATATCAGCGATGAGTTGCTCCTATCTCAACTCCCAGAAAAATAAACAAAGTAAGGAATTAATAAAAAGATCCAGCAAGCATTAAGATTTTTGTTTGCAAGTAGTTTGAGGATGTGAGCAACAAGGTTGGTGGCAATCGAAAGAAAATAGTTTTGACACTTCTCATACACAGCTAAATGAATGGATTTGTTTGCTCCAATCCTTCTAATGACTCCTATTTCCACATTACTAAGTAAAACTTATGTATGTAGTACACTAGTTCCCTCTATTCAAAGTATAGAATTTAAGAACAATTCCATTACAAGATTATCACCAATGAGTGTTGACGAGGAAAAAGTTCAAGCCATTGATTCTTCGGTTTTGAATCCGGAAATGAAGATTACTTTAAATCATGACAACACAATTACAATCTCCCCGCCGCCGCCGCCGCCACCACCACCACCACCACCATCAGTGATACCGTTTTTCTGGAAATTTTACTTCCATTGAATCTTGTTTAGTTGACGTATAACTATGCAAACAGATTTGTTAAAGGAGATACGCCAGGACGCAAAACTGGATTTGACATTGACGATTCGGATCTTTTAGAGATGGATCAGTGTCGGGGAATTGTGGTTGCATCAGCCATATTTGGTATAATATTGCAACAATCTGCTAAACTTTCCTACCTATAATCTTCGATTATTTTAACATTGTTGTTTCACAGGTGCTTATGATTTAATACAACAGCCAAAGAACATTAGTGAATCCGCAAAGCAAAATGTGTGCTTTTTCATGTTTGTTGATGAAGAAACCGCTAGCTTTTTGAAAAACTCAAGTGATCTTGATGATAGCAAGAGGATTGGGTTATGGAGGATCGTTGTTGTCCACAAGTACCCATAAAATAAAGTGTACTACATACATAACAATTCGCCCAAGAATAAAGAACAGTGGGACCCATTCGCCCAAGATATATGTACTAGAAAACAATAAAAAAAGACCATACTTTTTTAGGAAAAAGACAAAAAGTTCAAGTCGCCCAAGTTTTATGGGCCTAGTCGCCCAAATAATGCATGTGCTAAAGTGTACCTGGTGGGGACACATCTAGGGACACATGTCACATTACTAATTAATCCGCCCAAGATTTTTGGGCGACCTCCACCTCAAGGGTATTAGAAGAAATTTTTCTTTTGTGGAGACAGTAGGGGTTGGTACTTTATAGTTTAAGGGTAAATAAAGAATTTTCCCTTTTTTTTATAACACCTCACGTCACAACCAATAAGCAACCACCCTTTTTTTTTCTTAAAAGCTGCGTTAAATTCAACAGAACACAAAAAAGGACACTATTTTTTTTTATTAGAGAAACACAACGCAATTTTTTGTGAACAGCTGTATCCTTTTCTTTCTTTCTTTTTTTTTTTTTTTTTTTTTTTTTTTTTTTTTTATTTTTATTTTTATTTTAAATATTGTGTAAACCTCACAAAGCAGGAATCTTTCTGTCTACACTTTCACGTTAAGATCACAATAAAGAACAAAAGTGCACGTGATACAAACAAAGAACGCAACTTTAAGGTTTATTTGATAAAAGCGAGACACCAGTTTTTATCAAACGAGACACCACTTTTTTCTAACACGACACAACTTTAATCATACCTCTTTGTTTTCTTGGTGAATCCAAGCCATTACTGACTTGGATTTGTCACGTGCATCAATGTAGTTAAATCTTTTAAGAACAGTTGATGCACCATTGGATTTAAGAGGTTTTCAAATCTAACATGCTGACTCCTTAACAGCATTAGCCCTCATTTTCCAAGCAGCAGTATGAACTGCTTGCCTAGCAGTAGAAACTGCTGGCTTTGCAGTTGTACCCTTTAGTTTCCAAATTTGTTTTTGGACCACTGCTTTTGTTTGAAAAGGCTTTTGAGCAGTTTTAGATGCATATTTGTAAGTTGTTTTTGCATTTTGAACTGCTGGTTTTGGGTAAACAGTCTTAAATGGTCTAGCAGTAGGAACTTGCTTTGGGCCAGACTTTAATGTAACTGCTCTGGGTTTTGTTCTAGTAGAATTAGATGACTTTTAGTTGTATGCCTTTTTAAGTTCACCCTATGGTTTGAATATCCAGTTACTCATTGGTTTCAAAAAGCTGCAAGATGGTCAAAACTTTCACAAGTGTAACAAGCTTTGTTATAAAAGACAAAGTCATCACCTAGTTGGTGAGACATGAGGTCATTCCAATTCCTTTGGTTACCTCTGGGCTTGTTTGTGGTTTTATATTGCTCACAATATCTTACTGGTTGCCTAACATGTTTAACATTTGTTTTAGGCCTAACAATATCATTTTTGACCAACTTAGAAATACTTGTTCCTGCTTTCTTAACAACATCAGGTTTAGACATAACCCGTTCTTCTTCATCATCATCAGATGTCCAGTCCTCAATGATTGGACCATCTGATTTCCTACCAGAGGCCACCTTGTCCTCATGAAGTGAAGTATTACTTATACTCTCACTTACCTTTATATGTTTATCAACAACTATATCTTCTTTTGGCTTAACACCATATTCTAATGCAGGTTGTTGAAAATCAGCTACTCTTGAATGCTCTAAGTCTATCCCTGGGGGTGCAGAAATTCCTCTGTAAGGAGGTGGGACATTTTTATATCCTAACCCAGACTTGGCCCTATTAATCACTTGACATTCAATTATTTTCTTTACACCATCAGAGGCAAAGTCTAATGTTTCTATACTTAATTGAATGTTTTCATTTTTCTTTTTAAGGATATCATACTCTGATCTTAAAAAGCTAATTTCAGCATCTCTAAAAAATATGTCTTGTTTAAGAAGAGATTTGTCATCTGAAAAAGCAAATTCATTGTCTTTATAGTGTATGATCTGCTTCTCTAGGGTAGCTAAACCTATCTTATAATCTGTTAAGTTTTGATGAGTTTTGTTTAGTACTTTTCTTTGATTATCATAATGTTTTCTTAAAGTTTCTATTTCTTTAAGAGCAGTGCAAGTATTAGAACAAACTTTATCATTTTGTACCTCAGTAGCAGAAAAGGCCATGAGTGCCATCTGAGAAGAAGCTTCTTCTTTATCTGCCATGAAACTCCAATCAAAACCTAAGCCATCAATAGCTACCATAGCTTCTGAATTTGACTCAGTAACCTCCCCTGTTTTGGACTTGCTTCCAAAACCTTTGCTTTTGCCATCTTGATGCCTTGGTCTTCTACATTCCCTTGAGAAGTGCCCCATCATGTGGCAGTTGTAGCATTCTATCTTAGATTTGTCAAAACCAGCAGTATCATTGCTACTGATAGTGATTTTCTTCCCTGTTCTTTGATAGAATTTCTTAGCCCTCATGCTAAGAAGAGAAATTTGCCATTTTAGGTCTCTATATATACATATTATCTAAGCACATGCACACTTGAGTATTTGCTACTTGCTAGCTTATGTATGTCAGAAGATAACATACAACTTGTTCTGTGTATTCAACTTGTTGACTGATCACATATCAAAGATATTATCTACCGTATATATTTGACTTTTATACACAAAATATCTTTCTCATACTTATCCAGTTAGCAGTAGAATACGTGGTAGTTATCCACTCAGCAGTAGTATTCTTGCGGCAGCAGAATCTCCAACACTAGCAGTAGAATAACACTTAGAGTATTTTCCTTCTTCGAATCAGCAGTACCTTCTTTATACTAGCAGTACCTTCTTTTGAACATTTAATTTCAATACTAATCTTCAGAACATTTAATTCCCAACACTTCTTATATTGCTTTTCTTGTTGGTTTGATCCGTGACAATCATAACCATCAACTTGTTACTTGCTTAAACTAACAAACGACACTTGAGTGCAACTAAGTCTCTTGGACGACCTTGACTTACCAACCCCAATACTACATATGACTAGGGTATACTTGCCCGAATGTGTTCCTAGTTAATCGGTAATTCTTGTTTATAAATTTAAAGCTTCGATGGAGTGCATCAAGGCCTCAAAACACAAGGTTTGTTATGTTGGGCCATAAAACATAACGGGTTTTGTTATACCCGAAGAAGAACTCGACATCTAGCTTAGTGTCGAAAAATATTGTAAGCGACATTGTATTGTTTTCTCCGCCAAGAAGGGAGCTTATTGATTAGTGAAGTAACTCTCGAGTTGGGTACTCAGGGAGTGGAGTAGGGCGAAGAAGAGCTTCATGACTGAACCACTATAAATCATCGTGTCCGGTTTGCTCTTTCTTTACTTATATCTTTACTTCTTATTTTCGCATTTATCGCTTTATATTTATATTTGCATTGCATTTATATTTATGTGATTTATTGCTTATATTGTGTTAAATATGTTTTAGTTGTAATATGATACTTATGTATTGTTTGTGTTGCGATCTACTTAATAACATCTCTAGTTGTTATAGATATATAATTGACACTTTTCATATTGCGTCACAATTGATTGGGTGTTTGATACAAAATATTTAAGTTTTTAAACGGGAACGTATTCACCCCCCCCTCTACGTTTTCCACATATTATATTAGAATAACTGGATCAATCCACTGGTAAAACGCTGTAACTTTTTAAAATTTGAGATGTGTCCCGATTAATATTTGTGACAACTGGTAATTTTCCCAACTAATTAATAATAATTAATTACCAGATTTTGTGTGTTAATTATTTTCTGACTTTTAAAAATGAGACGTTATCTCATAATAGTTAGTTATTACACTATAATAACTTAAAAACGTTTATACGTGATATATTGATCTGGAACGAGCTCACACGCGTACCCCGAAACCTCTTAAACTCAATATAAACCCAATGGACCCTAATACTATTCCTAAGCCCAAAAATCCATCCCATTACTATTCATTCAGCCCAATTCAACACTTAGTTTATTTTTCTTTTCAAAATTCTGTCGACCAAGACTCATTAGCTTTGCCCCTCTCATTTCGAATTTCCACACATAAGAGATATATATTTTTAGCTCACTCGTTTCTTTGTACTTCAAACTAATAGGATGCCAAATCCCAAGTCCTAATTCGAATGTTTGATCCACGAACCAAGACCAAAGTAAACGTTTAAAGACACATTACTAAACCGTATGATTATTTTCAATATTGATCCTTTTTGCATTCCAATGATTTCCTCTATATCATTTGGATTTCTAAAACATATTTTGAGATTGTAAACTCGTTTTCTCACATTATCACTCGATATCACACGTTAAATATTTCATTTAAACCTTTAAACCATACGTACAAATACATAACGCAACCCAAAAACCCATTCGGTTTTTCCCTAGTTACCCATGACTCTAAACCCTCCCCTAGGGCATTAAATGGCAGGAATATATTCCCTATCTTATCTTCTCCTGCTCCTAATCGAATAATCCACAACTTGTGCAAGTGGTATTATATATTTCGACACATGCATGCATCCTTTCGTCCAAGACCAAACACATACCATTCTCTTTGTTCACTCACTCACACACACCCTTAAACACTCTAAACACTCCTGGGAATTCATTCGAAGCAAGCTAAAGCCATTTCATTGTAAAACAAGTTCTATATCACACGTATAAATCCAATTCGAGTTATCCTTGAATCAACCAAACGTTTAACCTCATTCCTTTAGCATTGTAAGTCTTCAAAACTCACTTCTATTCGATTCCTTCTTCATTTTATACGTTTCCTTCTTTCAATTCGAACATATATATAATTATCTCATCTTATTTCAATTCGTACGTATTACATTTATTTATCTTTACGTATTTTAAACACATGCCTCCTATATGGAAGGCTAGAATAACGTTTTTACATGTTTATTTCATGTTTCATATTTACTTTATCCATTCATTTCATTATCGAATTCATTTCATATCATGTTCATTATTTTACGTTTTCATTTATATATTGTAACTCGACTTAGAAACCACCTCGTTAAACCATATATTTAAACACGACCTAGTCTTTTTATTATTTCTCCTAAATTTTTATAGTATAATCAACCAAAACATATTTTGGTGTTTCCTCTCATAACGCCTTAAACCCCTTCGAATTCGTCCAATCCTAACGCGAGTCGCAAAGTTTTAAAAACCTTTTATAAGTTTACGTGGGCTTATTAGCCCTATAACCATTTTCTGGCTTATTCTGATAAGCTATCGAACCCAACCCTTTTTCAATGTTTTTATAATCCAAAATCAGGCCCAAACGAAAGCCCATTAACCCTTCAAAGCCCACGCTTCTAAAAATCTTAGTGGGCCGAGATAAAACGTTTTAAAATCCCATTTATTTGAAAATAAGCTAAACGAGCAATAAGCACTTAAAAAGCATTTGAATAAGCTTTAATAAGCTTAACAAACTCTCAGAAATATTTTCCTTTTCTTTTTGTACAAAAAGGACTAGTTTTGCAAATGATTTCAAACTCAAGGACTAAAACTGTCAATTCGGTAAAAGTAGGGTATAAACTGTCCAATATTTAACTCGGGGACATTTATTGTAAAAATAGTAACTTTATGGTTTAAAATGTCATTTTTGGAACTTTTGGACTAAAAATATAATTTAAGGACTAACGGTGCATATATTACACCGTTAGGGTTAAAAGTGTAAATTTTGTATAATTTCTAGGACCGATAGTAACTTTACTTTATTTTCATTTTCATTTTATATTTTACGATTTTCATTCATTTCGCGTGCATTATATTTCATTACGTTCAACATTTGTTATATAACGTATATATTTATATATAACGGTTTTTCACGATTAACTTAACGTTTTCTTCAAATCATTTTCGAGGAAACGATATTTATGATTTAAATAACATAAAAATAATATAATATTATATATAATATTATTTTTGAACTTTAAACATTTTAAGCATATCATTCACTCTCATCACAAACCACTTCGTCATTCAATACCATTTTCCGTCATTATTCGTATTAGGCCGAAACCGTCAAAATCTCAAACTTCTTTATTATATTCCAGGTCGTGTGTTGGAGCCGTTCCCCTAACTTGTTTAAATTTATATTTCACCTTGTCGATTGCATTCAAGGTGAGTCATAGCCCCACTTTTACTCTTTATTACTTGTTTTAAACTACTTGGGCTGAGAAACATTGCTTGTTTTTATGGATCATTGAAGCAATACATTTGTTTGTAAAACTATTACCTGCTGGCCTAAGTACCTTTTTATTGCCCATGAATATGTACCGATTAATTCCCTGCTGGGAAGCACGTATGATATAAATAGATCTATTGAGGGTGACTCCTCCATCCGTGTTGGGATTCAAAAGTCCGGATTGGACAAACGGATGTATACCATGTCGAATTACAAGTGACTAAAAATAGCACACTTGCCGGGTTTTGATAGCTTGAGCACTTTTTCATGAAGATTATAACATGAGTACTCCTCATGCCAACTTATCTTAGCTTCGGTGACATTAAAATCTTAGCGTAGCGTAATAGCCTTTTATATAACATTCCATACTTCGTGATGTTAACTCAAAACTTATGATCCAACTTTACTGATTTTTATAAACCTATGAACTTACCAACCTTTGTGTTGACACTTTTAGCATGTTTTTCTCAGGTGTTTAATTGATGATATATGATGGTGCAAGGCAGTGCGTGGCAGGGGCATAGGCACACTTTTGGAGTGTACTCATAACACTCGTGACCAAAGTTTTTGTACAATGGGACAACTAAATAAATTATTATGGGCCTTGTTTTCCGCATTACAATTATGTAAAACTTATGTTTTATTAATAAAGCTTTTAAAACGAATTTCATAAATTCGTTCTCTATTACTTATGTTATGATCCAGTTAAGTAGCACCCCAGATGTTAATTCCGCTGCATTCTGATTTTGGGGGTGTTACAGATTGGTATCAGAGCGTAAGGTTATAGAGAACTAGGTACACATAAAACCTAGACTATAACCGCTTTTTACAAAAACTTAACCTATGACCGCCAGTGCCAGCCTGCCTTACTCGCCGCTTTAATTTCTGCTCTACTTATTGTTTCAGCATGCTTACTATACATTTACGTACTGCTTTTGATAACATATACTTTATGTTTACATATACTTAGTGCTACTTTGATAACGCATACATCGTGTTAATACTTTTGATAACCCTTACTTACTGTAAATGCTCCTTACCTAGTAAAATTTATTAAGTACCTACTTTATACTTATACACGTATACCATATTGTCACAGACTATGCCTTCCCAATCATTTGATACTTCCGAAACTATTCTCCGTACTACCCGTACATCACCTACCCTTCAGATCACTCCAGATGCTGAAGATCCCTATGTCCAAGTATCACAACCATAACCCAATACTGAACTTACCTTAAACACATCATCATCTACACACTCACCTCCACACCCGAAACTTAGGAGAGCCACTGAGTCTTATTCAGTTGAAGGATTTAATAGTCAACCGACTACATTCGAGATTGGGCAGAGTTCGAGGGGAACGCAACAAGAGACAATTTGGAAGGATGTTGAGCCGAACTCTCCATTGTCCGATGTTCCAGACTCCCTAATGCCAGACATCCCAGATGACGTATCCTCACTTAATCCCCCTAACTATACTCTAGATCCTCGTGATTCAATATGAAACCTTCTTCATCAGCAAGCCAGTACACTAGACGCCCACACTGATCAGCTGGAAGGGCTATAACTATTACGTTTCGAATGGTATGATCGAAACCTTGACACCTTGTTTAAGAAAGCCGATGCTGAGAGGCGAGAAGTGTTTGACTTAGGGATGAAGGTTGGTAAAATGAAGGATACTTATAACTATGAGCTTAAAAACTTGGACTCTAGAATCCGCTGTTTGAGTAGAGACCATACTCAGGAACATGGTAGGAGAGAAGGCATTGAAAGGACCCTGTGGTTAGCCAGAGATACGGCACGGAACCAGGAGCAGAAGATTTCAGCCTTAGAAGCCATGTTAGCTACTCAGATGAGAATGTGCCAGGAGTTCCAGAGACGCTTCGCAGACATGGAAGCTGCTCAGCTGGAGCTTGAGGCAGAAGTTAGACGTTTACGTCGAGGACGTAATTCATCTTAGAATCATACTTATCGTTTATGTACCCACTAAACCGAGTAGTCTTGGTTAGTGTCTAATGTGTTTTCCAATAAACTTGTAACTTTCAGATCTTGTAACCGACTTTTAATCTATGACAAGCTCATTTTGTTATATCTCTCTGCTATTGATTATTTTGAATTAGTTCTTTCTTTCATGCTCTACTGTAGTGTTATTCATTCATGATGAATTTTCATACTCTCTTGCAAAATCTCATCATTTGTTTACTTTCTTTTGTAGACAAATGGCTCCACGTAAAACAACCCATACTTGCAACGCAACTAATGCCACTCCCCCTCCAGAGGTAGTCAACCAGCCAACAATAGCACAGATTGTGGCACAGCAGGTAGCTAAAGCCATGGCAGCTGCAGCCAACGTAGGATCAAGCACTAACACCGGTGACAGAGCCGCAAGACCCACTAATGTCAGTCGGACCTGCACATACAAGGAGTTTCGTGCTTGTGATCCAGGAAGTTTTGGAGGAACTGAGGGAGCTGTCAGTTTGGCAAGATGGCTAGAAAAGTTGGAAACTGTGTTTCGCATTTGTAATTGTGAAGAAGAATCCAAGGTTAAGTATGCCTCGTACACTCTGACAGGCAGTGTTTTAACTTGGTGGAACTCGTATATGAAGTCATCCGGAATAGACATTGCTTATGCTATGGTGTGGGAACAATTCAAGGCTCTAATGCTCCAGAAGTATTGCCCTCGCACTGAGGTCAAGAAGATGGAAGCGGAATTCTGGAACCTGAAGGTTCAAGGCACCAACATCTTGGTGTACATTCATCATTTCCAAGAGTTAGCATTGTTATGTCCCGAGTTGGTTGCCACCGAGGTGAGGATGATAGGACGTTTTATCGGAGGATTACCCATGAACATCAGAGGGAATGTATTGGCTGCTAATCCCAGTGACTTGCACACCGCAATCTCCATCTCTCAAAACCTGATGGATCAGGTGATTCAAGATATAGCAGAAAAAGGAGGAGATAACAAGAGGAAATGGGAGGACAACTCCAGAGCCAACCATCAGTCAAACAAGCGACAGGAAGTCGCTAAGGTTTATTCTGCTGGACCCAGTGATCCGAAGGTCTATGCTGGAAAGTCTCCTCTGTGTAACCGTTGCAAACTCCATCACAACGGGCCGTGTACTGTGAGGTGTGGAAATTTCCAGAGAGTTGGTCATATGACTAGGAATTGTAGATCTCCAGTTCTTGCTACTACGCAAAGGACGCCAGTGGCTAATCAAAGAGCTCCTACCGTCAAGGACAAGTCTGCCATTACCTGCTTTGGTTGTGGAGAAAAAGGGCACTACAGGAATGAGTGCAAGAAATAGGGAAACCAGGGTAACAACGGGAACCAAGCTGCTGGAAGGAACCAGGGCTATGCAGGAGTTGCCTGGGGAAGAGTATATGTGGTCGGAGGGAAAGAAGTAGCACAGGACCCAAACGTTGTTACGAGTACGTGTCTTCTAAACAACCGCTATGCTTCTATTTTATTTGATACCGGAGCAGATAAGAGCTTTATATCAAAAACATTTAGTGAACTGCTAGATAGCATCCCTACCGCCCTAGATATTGTTTATGACGTAGAACTTGCAAATGGTAGTGTGAAAAAAGTAGACACTATAATCCGAGGTTGTACCCTCAGCCTGTTAAACCACCCGTTCGATATAGATCTTATGCCCGTAGGACTTGGAAGTTTTGACGTTATTGTTGGAATGGATTGGTTATCTAAATACCATGCGGTGATCATTTGCGACAAAAAGATTGTTCGCATACCTTACAGTGATGAAGTACTGGAAGTACTAGGAGATAGAAGAGATCGTAGGAGTACATCTCGACTGAACATCATATCGTGCACCAAAGCTCAGAAATACATTAAGGATGGATGCCATCTCTTTGTAGCACAAGTGGAGAAGAAAGAGAAGGAATCTAAAGAGAAGCGCTTAGAGACGTGCCGGTTGTGCGTGACTTTGTTAGCATTTATACTTTAGAAAAGTGATGGTCATTTGTAATATGTTAAAGATAGTGGGTCGTGTAGTAGTATATGTAATTGTAAGGCTTGTGTTGGACTTTGTTTAGAAATGTTCAAGTAATGTATAAAAGCCCAAGTCCAACACAAGCCCACCAAGCCCAATCAAAAGCCATTAGGGCGCCGGCCTCAAGGCTATATATATCACACTCTCACACTAAATTAGGGTGTCCCTCTTAGATAGTATAGGTGAGAGTGTGTAGGTGTATGTGTGTGTTTTGTATCTCTTGTTCTCTCATGGTAATATTAATCATTCCACTAGAGTTTATTTCATACTCATCTTCTACTCTTATCTTTACATTTCTAGTTTGAGTGTCACATAGGTTCATATAGTTTATAGTTGTAGTGATAGGGTCGATTTATCTTAGATTTACAAGTGGTATCATCCGCCAAACAAAGTTGTAGGTTTAGTTGTGTTGTTGTTTTTTTTATCTTTTAAGCTTAAAAAGTTGCGTATTTTGTTCTCTAATCGAATACTAGTTGAAGGTTTCTGATTTTAACGTGAGTTTTAGAAAGAAAGCTTGTGGCTTTTAAGTTTAATGTGTGGATTTGATAAAAAAGGTTGAAGCTTTTTGTTGTTATACGTGAGTTTAGTGAAAAAGTTGTTAGCTTTTTGTGTTTAAAGTGTGTTTAAGACAAAAGGTTGTAGCTTTTTAAGGCTAACGTAAAGATTAGTGAAAAAGTTGTGAGTTTGTGTGTTTAACGTGAGTTATTGATTACAAGTTTTTGGTTGCTTTTGATCGAGACAAGGTGCTACAAAAATCCAAGGTTCGAATCTTCATTGCGTGAATTTTTTATCACATATCTTGTATAAGACTTGTGATAAAAGTTGTTCTACCTCGACTTGTGAACAATATCGAAATCTTGTAAAGATTTTCGATAAAAGAGGGTTTTTCGAAATTGAATTGAGAAAGAATATAACACCCCCATTTTCGGACGCAGCGGAATACAACATGGGGTGCTATTTATTAGTCACATCGTACAAGCATAGTAAACGAACTCAAAATAGAGACGTTTATAATAAAACATTCACATTCGATAAAATCAGAGTTTAACGAAGTTAGGTCCCAAAAGTTTTAACCAGGACAAGAGTCCAAAAGATATGTAATTTAAACAAAAAATAAGTTTTTGAGTTATTAAAAGTTCCATAAAGTATGAAATAACACGTGTCCATCCATCCATGTCCTTGCACGCCCATCCAAGCATTAAACACTTACGAACCTGAGATAAAACATGCTAAAAGGTCAACACAAAGGTTTAGTGAATTCATAGAGTTTAATAAAAAATAAGTTGAATACAAGCATTATTCATAAGTTGACATGTAACGAATACAAGTCGGGAAAATAAGATTATAGCATCGAGCTCATGCAACCGAACCTTGACCTAGTTTTTAATAATGCCCCTTAAGAGGTAGTTTACCAACTACCACGAATTCTCAATATTATGCTACCCGTTAAATAATGAGCGCTACTCATTCGGACAGGCTCGTCAAGCCAAATATGCATATTCATAATACTAGCGTTTCCCACGGAATTAACGGTTCATGAAATTAGGGACTTGAATGGCAAAAGTTACTCAATAACTATAATCATGTAATCGGGTCAAGCATACCAAAACTACTTGTATTCAGTTTGTAAAACTAGCATGTATCTCCCCCAATGGGTTTATAAACAGTTTAAGAGTTAAAGTGGGGCTATGAACTCACCGAAATCCAAAGTGAACAATCAAGTGAAGAAATGAAGAAATAATCCGCAAGAACTCTACGAGCAACCTAGAATATATACGCGTGTCTTAGCTTTTATGAATAATGATACAATCATTATTATATGCTATATAAATTACGATCTCAATTATGCTTGGTACATAAAGTTTAAATAAATATCAAGATTAACTTTAGCCCTTTGAAAATGATCTTCAAGTACGACATTTACATTT
Organism: Artemisia tridentata subsp. tridentata; assembly: GCA_021014915.2. Classification (NCBI taxonomy): domain Eukaryota; kingdom Viridiplantae; phylum Streptophyta; class Magnoliopsida; order Asterales; family Asteraceae; genus Artemisia; species Artemisia tridentata. The sequence goes on from CP139502.1 coordinate 329,554,374, forward strand.
CTTACAAAAATTCAAGTGTTAAGTCTATAATTGTTTCTATGTCCAAAATAAGTTATGAAGGTTCAAGATTAGCCTAAGGTTCAAATTTAACCCAATGGTCAACTTTTAGTAAAAAAGGTTCAAATTAAGTCTAAAGGTTCAAATTATATTAGATGGTTCAACAATATACTTAGAGGTCCAATTTTTATAAAGTGTAAACATTTTTATACTTTTTAACCTAATGCTGATGGAAATTTTAATAACTTGTTTACTTTCAAAAATTCGTTATTTGCAAACCGTAAGTCAAAAAATTAACTTCTTTATATCCCCGGAAAGGTATTCATCTGTAATAACAAGTTTTGTGGGGCCCACTAATTTAGAAGTTTCATAACAGTAGTTAATTTATTATTTTTCCCCTTACTACCCAGTACTGAAATCACTAATATCACAACAGTCCCACGAAAAATACAATATCTTGAGTTCTACAAGCCCGATTAATCTCATTCTTGTGGCCACGTTTAAGTTGGAATGTTATATACAACTTTTATGTTTTGAGAAACAGGTGGTCATGTACAAAAAAAATGACTTATATAGGTTTCAAATCTCTTACTCAGAATATGACATGTTTCACGAAAATATTTTTAGTTTAATCATCGGGTGTCGTCACGGGAATCACCACACATGGAAATGACCACAAGACATAGATCTACAACTAAATATTTTTAGTTTAGGTCCATGGTCTACTGTTTCTTCCAGTTAATTACGTGTTTACCACTAATCAGAATAGTGTTTTCAGAATAAGTCCTTTTTAGTGTTTTCTTGTAATTTTTAACATGTACCAAGCATATTCAAGCATCAAGAACTTATATAACATACAAAATACATAAAATAACATGAATCTCTGTAGTGAAATGAATTGAAGAAATGAGTGTTGGTTCCTTACAAAAGATCAAGAACAAGGATAAGCAAGATTTCAAGAAAACCCAAGAACACCAAAGATGAAACTCTAGCTTCCAAGACACCAAGAATACTTTTATAACTTCTTTGAAAATCTTGAAATCACATCCATAAAACACCCTTGAAAGCCCTTGAAAACCTTGGAAGAAAATCTTGAAAATCAAGAGTTTTGGAGAAGAAAATGATTAGAAATCAACTAGCACCCTTGAGCCTTCATCTTTGCACTAAATCTTTAATATGATCAACACCAAAAATGGTGTGTTTATTGATGAAAGCCACGAAATTGAGAGAGAAAGAGCAGAAATTTGGAGACTTGCATGTATAAAAATGATGGTGGGTGAGTTTTGAGAAGTTATTTAACTTATGGAAGGGTGATAAGAACACTTGTCCACAATTTGGACATGTGTGGGGGTGGTGGGCGGCAAAAACAAGAGAACAAAGTATAGTATGCAGATTTTTAGTTGTTGAAATGATATAGAGTGTTTTGTGTAGTGTAAGTTGCTCCCGGTAATTAAACGTAGGGTTTTTAAGACACGTAACGCAATACCGGGTAGTGTAAAAATATAAAAACTTCCAAAAATATTAAAATTTGTTTTCATAAAATATTTTAGTAATTTAGATTAGTGATGAGTCTATCGGAGGATTTAAATGTAGTTAGAACATAAAAACGAAGGTTTAGAACGCGTAAGACGTAAAAGGTGCAAGGTTTACGTAAAAATGGAAAAAGTGAAAAGTGACTTTTTAAAATAGAATTGTAAGGAACCAAAAGTGTATAAAAAGTGTAGACTGGACATAGTCTAGTGTCGGTAGAATAATTGAACGTGTTATGTCGTACACGGATAACTTCCGACGAAGTTAATTATAAAAATAATAATAATAAAAATAAAATAGTTAGATAATTAAAATAGAAAAATTAGTGACATGAAATTACGAAATGTCACAGTACGCACTCCTTAAGAGAGAGACGTCCCGGCGCTCAATTCTTCTTAATCTTCGTATGGTTTAATTGTGAAGAGATGACGATATAGACAAGTCATCGTCGAGGTTTCCAACGGGAGGTAAATGGTTAAAAGCCAAAGCATCAAATATGTTCAATGAACAAGAGGTAATGGATTGAAGAATTCTAACAATTCGTCAATTCTTGGAAGCGGATGATAGTACATTACTATTAGCTTATCAAGCTCGCGGCGGTCGATACAAATTCGGAAAAATCCACATAACAAATTACGAGTCGAGAGGAGTTCATAGCCCAAAGAATGATTCGTACGTACGCTATGATGGATACACATAAGCCCACTCATTTATAATTCATCACTTACATAAAGAGGCGTCCCAATCCATGTAAGTAAGAAATTATAAACTTATGGTTCGGTGGTTTATAATTTTCTTATTCAAATGAAGAGGCGTCCCAATCCATTTCAATAAGATGATTATAAATCATCCTACTTATATATTGCCGACACTAAACACAATAAAAACAGCACCAAATGCTATTCTTCAAAATCATAAGTAACGAGAAAAAGAATGAGACGTTAGTCAATCACGTTTCAAAGGTAAGTGTCAAAGACGGCACGATCCGAGGTAATAAATTTAAAGTCATACTCCCATCAACTGGAAGTGTTCAAAACGATGGATTACGAAGCAATATATACGCTACTTTATAGTATGGTGACAATTTGGGTAATAGGTAATTGACAGAACGATTTGCAAGATGATAACAAGATAGTATATCCGGAACTCGTCCAAACAGTTTATGTAGTAGCAGTATCTCAGTGATTTAGTTTATAAAATGGTGGTGAAGTATCTTGTAAAAGGATGACGAAATTTTTGATTGGATAGTGACAAATAGTGTATATAATTTTAGCGAAATGGTTTATAAAGTGATAGTAAAATAGTTTTATAAGGTAATGGCAAAACTTGTTTGTAAGATGTTTACAAAACAGTTTATATGTAATTAACAAAACAGTTATAAGTCGATAGTAAGTTGTTGGGTCATAAAAACCCAAGAATGCTTCAAACATGATTTGGACACAAATTAACTAAGTGTTAACTTAAACCGAGAACAATTCAAGTCACTGAGAGAACAGCCTCTCAGTGAGTCATCTTCAGGATGCTTAAGGCGAATTCAAGAAGAAGGATTCACTACTTAGGAAGGCGGTACTCCCTGAGTAGGACTTAAGCCAAAGAAGAAGATGATGGTTCAGTGAGCGTTGGACAAGAACTCACTGAACCCCAGTCTCCTCAACCAACAAAGTGATTGAATGACTGAGGAACCAACGCCTGAAGAAAAGGCGGGAACAATAGGGAAAAGATCTGAGAAGATAATAGTGTCAGCCCAACACTCTTCTCTTGTCAGATCCAACCTCCCCTATTGCGGCTAAAAGTCATGGAGTATCAGCCAACAACTCCCAAAGTCTTATTAGCCCTTTCCTATTGGTTCTTGGAAATGACAATTACTATTTGTAATTGTCAGACACGCAACCTCAACAACTTGTATTATATTTAATCACTTATACTTAGATTACTTGTGTATAAATAGATCAGATGGGAGAGAAGTTAAAGTGTGCTTTGTATAATTAAAGTCTTGAAATTTTGCAAAGGAACTTCTCTCCTACAAAGAGTATACAACTCACTGAGATAGCTCAGTGGGTATATTGTTACCACTCAAGCAAAACTTGAGTTTCGATAGGAGACACCCCATACCCTTGTCTATTCAATCCCAAGTGTTTGTTCCGCAAAACACTTGGGTATAGATTCTTGGAATTATTTCTAATAAGAATTTAAACGTTGAAAAATATTGTTGTTTTTATATTCACGTTTTATAACTGTTAGAATTAATCTTAAACATTGTATTAGTCATAAACACAAATAGATTAACTTTCTAGTTAACTCTAATCGTGTAAAGGGAACAACAAGTGGTATCAGAGCCTCTGGTTTATAAAATCTTTTTAAACTAACAAAGAGTGCTCTAGGTTTTTAAAACCAAGATCCTACTATGGCTGATATCAATGTACCCCAGCTAGTCGACAAAAAGGGTGGCAGCTACTCCACTGTTTCACCCAGACTTGAAGCTGGGAAATTTAGCAAATGGAAGAAGCGTATGATTTGCTATCTTACCGGTATGGAACCCTACTACATCACCTGTATCAGGGATGGCCCATTTGTCCCTAAGACAGCCGCAGGGCTAAATAAGCCTGAGGCCCAATGGACCATTGATGAGAGGAGGGTGGTCAATCAAGACCAACGCCTGAAAAGCATCCTTATATCATGTCTTCCTGACGATATAATGGAATCAGTCATCAACTGTCCAACAGCCAAGCAAACTTGGGATGACTTGGTAAACAGCTTTGAGGGTCCCTCAGATACCAAGGAATATAGGGTCATGGACCTTAAACTTGAGTATAATACTTTCAGGGCAAAAGACTCTGAAAGTCTCTCACAGACCTACACCAGATACAAGACTTTGATAAATGAATTATCAAATGATGGTGTTGTATTGTCCAAACATGAGACAAATGTTGGCTTTGTCAACAGTCTCCCTGAGAAGTGGCTCAACTTCTCACAAGGCCTGAGGAATGCTAACCACATTCAGAACCTTGAGCTCCCTGAAATTTATGGGAAGTTTGTCTATGAGGACAACTTGATCTCAAGGAGATACCCTGACTCAAAAGAGTCCAAAAATGCCTTAACCTCCACACCCATATCAACTGCTTTCTATTCTAATGGTGTTGTGCAGGATGTTCAAGAGGATTCTGAAGAAGAAATTGATGAAAGGACTGGTGAGGAGTACCTGAACGACCTAAACTTGGAATTCCAAGAAAGGGCACTCCTTGCTAGTTCGAGACGTTTCATCAAAAGAAATCAGTCCAACTTTACAAAACCAAAAGCAAATGAGACCACTGAATGCTTTAAATGTGGTAAAAAGGGTCATTTTGCTAGGGACTGTTATTCTAAAACTATCTCAGAACCCTCTTACAAATTCTCAGGAACTAGCAAGTTTCAACCTAAAACGTTTCAGTCCACCCAACAATTTCAAAACAAGGGTCAAAAGGATTTTGAAACAAAATATAGGAATATCAAAGCTAAACTTGCACTTCTTGAAACTAACCCCATATTGCCTCAGGCTGCTCAGACATCTAAACCTATTCAGACAAAGAACAAGGTTTTAGTAGCTGAAGCATATGATTGGGATGATGAAAAGGTTTCCTCAGATGAGGAAATAAGAGTTAGTGCACTGACGGCACTTTCTGAAGAGGATCAGGTGGCTGTGGGAAAAAGCCATGCTAGAAATGGAGAGTGGGTCAACATCACCATGAAGAAGGTAAATACTTTACTTTCTATGGGTGATGATTCTGATTGGCAATCTTACATGAATTATATTTGTGTTGATTTAAAGTTTGTTGAGGAACAAAGGCTTAACCTGTTCTCAAAATATAACAATATTGTGTGTGAATTAAACAAATGTAGAGATGAACTGCTTGCACTTAAGCAAGCCAAACTAGAAACAATAACTCTACAAATTCAGAACACTGAGATTTTGAAACAAAACCAAGTCCTTCAAACTGAACTTAACAAAGAAAAGGCTATCATTCAAAGCTGGACCAAGAAGAACCCTAAGGTTTTTGACACTGTGGGATTAATCTCTCAGAAAACCATTGGTATTGACCCTCTTATGGTTGATCCAATTGTGTGTCAAAATGAAATAAACTTTGTTCCAGCTGGCATATCTTTTGAGCAAGAAATGCTTCCCAAGTCAAATGACTGGATTGTCAGGGACAACCCAGTCAGTAAGTTACCAAACTTTGAGACTGGAAAGATCTTGCTTCCTGAAAGTCAGGCTTTGAAAAATATGCTTGGACTCACTGAAAAACTCAGTAAACTTGAACTCACTGAACCACTCACTGAGTCCTTAAATGAGTCTGAATCAGAATCATACCCTCCACTTCCTCCACTAAATACCCTTCAGGGTGCTGCACCTAACTTAGGCCTCCCACCTATGGTCTTCTCACCACACTCTCCAAAGGAGAGATCAGGAAGGGGAACAAACATCCTAAAGAGAGCAAACCTTGATGTCTCAGTAAATACTGATGACTCATCAACTTCAGTCCCTTCTGAAGTAACAACCCAAAGCCCTGACTCAAAATTTGATCAGTTGGCTGAAATGGTCAGGAAGCTAGGAGAGAAGATTGCATCTTCTGAGAAATCTTCTCAATCCAAAAAGGAACAAAAACCAACTTCCTCAAAGACCAAACCCAAACCCACAAAACCCCTGAAAAGATGTGAGCTATGCAACTATACAAATCATCTCACTGATGATTGCTATAGAGTCCTTTATTGCATGATTTGCAAAAAGGAAGATCACAGGACCTCTGAACATAAACAATGCTCAGTCATGTCAAACTTTTCAGGACTTAAGGCTCAGTGCCTGAACTACCCTTCTGATTCTAAGCAGAAACAGAAGCAAAAGGCCAAGCCTTTTCCACCCTGCCCTTTGTGTAGATTCAATGACCACCACCCTGAGGATTGTCAATATGACAAACACTGTGAATCTAGTGGAAGTTCCACTCAGAAATCCTCAGGAAAAGAGAAGGTCATTCAGTCAAAAAGAGGAATGAAACAATCCTCTCAGACTACTGAGGCTACCCCTGCAACCAAATGCAAAACATGTGGTAGCTCAGTCCACTCAACCTCTGACCATGAATCAGTTAATACTTTCATAAAGACCTACAATACCAAACCCTCCAAGAAATGGAGTCCTAGAAGGAACTGACCCAGTTTACTATTTGTGCAGAAGCATGCCAGGGATCCTATTTGGCATCTAGACAGTGGATGTTCAAGGAGCATGACTGGTGTTAAGGAGTGTCTGCACAAATATGTGGAAGAACCAGGACCCAAAGTGATATTTGCTGATAATTCATCATGTCTCACTGAAGGTTATGGTTCAGTAAACTGCAATGGTATTGTCTTTACTAGGATAGCATATGTAAATGGTCTTAAGTATAATCTAATCAGTGTCAGTCAACTATGTGATGCAAAATACATAGTTCAGTTTGATGATAAGCAACGAACCATCTTTAATGCAAATAAGGAAATTGTCCTCATTGCACCAAGAAGACAAGATGTTTATGTATTAGACATGTCCAGTCTAACTCAGGATGAAACTTGTCTCTTTACTAAAGCCACTGATACACTCAACTGGCTTTGGCATAAGAGACTCACCCACCTGAACTTTAAAAACATTAACAATCTTGTAAAACAAAACAAGGTCCTTGGCTTACCATCTCTTGTGTTTTCTAAGGATAAACCATGCTCAGCTTGTGAAAAAGGTAAACATCACAGAGCATCCTTTAAAACCAAAACCAACTTTTCCATCAGGAACTGCCTACATCTTCTCCATATGGATCTATTTGGACCTGTCAGTCCAAGGTCTATTAACCATGAGAAGTATACTCTGGTCATAGTGGATGAATACTCTAGATACACCTGGGTATTCTTCCTGATCAAAAAGAGTCAGGCAGCTGAAACAATCATATCCTTTGTCAGGAACATTGAAAATCAAAATGACATTAAGGTCAAACAAATTAGAACTGACAATGGGACTGAGTTCAAAAATAATGAACTTGAATGTTTCTGTGATGAGAAAGGTATTTCCCAAAACTTTTCCTCTCCTTACACACCTGAACAAAATGGTGTTGCTGAAAGGAAAAACAGAACACTCATTGAAGCTGCAAGGATAATGCTATGTGGATCAGTCCTTTCCAACCATTTTTGGACTGATGCAGTCAAAACTGCCTGTTATACACAAAACAGATCCATAATTGTCAAGAGACATGGGAAAACCCCATATGAGTTATTCAAAGGAAGGATCCCTGACATCAGCTACTTTCATGTCTTTGGGTGTCCTATGTTTATTCATAATCACAAGGATCACCTAGGGAAATTTGATGCAAAAGCTGATGATGGATACTTCCTGGGATACTCACTTGTCTCAAAAGCCTTCAAAGTGTTCAACACAAGGAGACAGCAGACTGAGGAAACATTTCATGTTACCTTTGATGAGAGCACTGATGCAATCAGGTTCTCAACTGCCTCAGTAGAAGAGATAGGAATTGATAATTCTTCAAGATATCCTCCTGATGAATATCTGTCTGAAAACAATCCTTCTACTCAGTATCAAGATGATGCTAATCTCTCCTATTACATAATCCCCCACAACCTACCTAACCCAACTATCACTGAGTTTGTTGAGGCACATATACACACTGATGATATCAATCAGCCTGTTCAAAATACTCAAGATCCAAACAATCTCAGTGATCTGATAGACACTCAAGATCCAATCAATGATCATGTGTCTACTCCAGAACCAACCCCTCCACCCAATCAGGCCTCCACAAGTTCAAATCAGTATCCAGGACCTCAAGAAAGTTGGACTAGGTCTCAGGACATTGAACTTGTCAATATTATTGGAGAGCCTACTGAAGGCATGCTCACCAGGAGCATGGCTGCTAGTCTAAGAGCTGCCTCATCCAATGAATGCCTATTTGTGGACTTCATTTCCACAATTGAACCCAAAAGTGTTAAAGAAGCACTTAAACATCCAAGTTGGGTTCAGGCCATGCATGATGAACTGGAACAATTTAACAGAAACAAGGTAATGACCTTGGTCAAATGTCCTGAGAATGTCTCAGTCATTGGCATGAAATGGGTATTCAAAAACAAAACTGATGAAAATGGCATAGTCATTAAAAACAAAGCCAGACTTGTAGCCAAAGGCTATAATCAACAAGAAGGCATTGACTATGAGGAAACATTTGCACTAGTAGCAAGGATGGAAGCCATCAGGATCTTCCTTGCTTTTGCTACATACATGAACTTCAAGGTGTATCAAATGGATGTTAAAAGTGCATTCTTAAATGGTTCACTGAAAGAAGAAGTTTATGTTGAGCAACCTCCTGGATTTGAAAGCCATGAGTCTCCTGATCATGTCTGTAAGCTTAACAAAGCCCTTTATGGACTGAAGCAAGCTCCCAGGGCATGGTATGAGACTCTCTCAGCCTTCTTAATCCAAAACAAATTTGTCAGAGGCAAGATAGACAACACATTGTTTATCTATAAGACAAATAATGATGTCATACTAGTACAAGTGTATGTTGATGACATCATCTTTGGCTCAACAAGTTTCAAACTTTGCAAACAATTTGAAAAACTAATGGCAAAGAAGTTTGAAATGAGCATGATGGGAGAACTGACATACTTTCTTGGTCTTCAGATCAAGCAGACTGATAGAGGAACCACTATCAGTCAAGAGAAGTATGTAAAGAATCTACTGAAGAAGTATGATCTCAGTGACTGTGCCTCAGTCAAAACTCCCATGGTTCCCCCAAACAAACTTGGTCCTGATCTAGCTGGTAAACCAGTAAATCAAACTCTCTTTAGAGGAATGATAGGATCACTGATGTATCTACTTGCATCAAGGCCTGATATCCAATTCTCAGTATGTCTATGTGCCAGATATCAATCTGACCCAAGAGAATCTCATATTACTGCTGTGAAAAGGATATTCAAGTACCTGAAGGGCACTCCTAACCTTGGATTATATTATCCAAAGTGCTCAGGACTTGATCTCAAAGGATACTCAGACTCTGACTATGCTGGATGCAACATGGACAGAAAAAGCACCTCAGGCTCTTGCCAAATACTTGGTGGGAAATTAGTCTGTTGGAGTGCCAAGAAGCAACAATCAGTTGCCTTGTCCTCAGCTGAGGCTGAATATGTTGCAGCAGCTAGTTGTTGTGCAAATGTACTCTGGATGAAAAGTCAACTCAGTGACTATGGAATTCAATACAAGATGGTACCCATCTTTTGTGATAACACAAGTGCAATTGCAATCTCAAACAACCCTGTTCTTCATCAGAGAACAAAACACATTGACATCAGATATCACTTCATCAGGGACCATGTCATGAATGGTGACATTGAATTACACTTCATCCCTACTGAATATCAGTTGGCTGATATCTTCACCAAACCTTTGGATGAACCAACTTTCACAAGGTTAAAAGCTGAATTAGGAATGTTGGATATAGAAAATCAGTCCACTGACTGAAATCCTTCCAACTGAAGTGTAAATTCTTAAAACCTCAGATCCCTGACTCAATATGTATATCAGTGAATAACATCTCACTGAATCCTCAACATCAGGAACTAAACCCAAGTTCCTGAAATCTTGAGGGTTCAGGAACTAAACCCAAGTTCCTGAATCCTTGTCTCAGGAATCATTCCATATTCCTGAGTCATCAGTGACTAGTCCCAAGTCCCTGAAATACCATCACTGAATGAAAAGTCATTCAGGGCCCTGAAAAGGACATTAAATACTGACTTAAATGCTCTAAGTATCTAGTTAGTAAATGTCCGAGGTTGGTAACTGAACACATATTTAATTCAAGAATATTTGTTCTTTTTTGCCTTTCTGGCTTCCACCTCTGGGCCACCACATTCCCACTTGGCATTAAATGCCTCTCCAATCACATTTCAAATATGTGATGACTCATCTCTGCAAGTTGCACTTTTGCAGAACTGCTCAACTGTTCACTTCGACTGTTGCGCCAAACCAGGAAAGTGGAGTGTTGGCATTAAATGCGGATCCCAAAACATATTATTCAAAACAATTTCCAATAATTCTTTTTGAATAAATTAAGATTGCTCAAATGACCAAAACACCCCATCTCCACTTTCCTATAAATACCCCAACCAGAAGAATACATACACATGTTTTATAGAATTTTAAGCAAAACTCTGCCATTTTTAATTCTCAAAAACAAATTGTGTGTGCATTCTTAAGCTTTAGAAACCCTTTAACCTTAGTCAAACCCAGACTTACCCACAAATGGCTTCTTCTAAAGCTGTGACATACGCCCCTAATGTGGATTTCACATTGGAGGGTGTAGACCTAACCAAAAACAATGTGGTGGGAAATTTCTCATATCCACAAATCTACCCAGCCTACAAGAACGTTATGAAATATCTTCGTAATTGTTTTCTTGCAAAGGCTTTCACCCACACCCCCTCAGTCATCTACCATGACTATTTGAGGGAATTCTGGTGTACGGCTGTGGCAACCAGCCCCAAAGACACCAAAGAGTCAATCATCACCTTCACGGTGATGAATGGGAGTAGAACCCTCTCCTTTGACTACTCAGCATTCATCAAAGCCACAGGCCTTAACTTTGCTGAAGCCTTTTCACCCAACCCTACTGATCAGGACATAAAGAATGAACTGATCTTTCTTGCACCCCATGACCCCAGACGTCCAACGACGTCTGCGGGAGGCTTACTGGAAAAGGCTCCAGTAGTCAAAACATGGTTCCACCCTATTTGGAGGATACTGATGACATTTGTCATTCAGGTCCTGGGTGGAAATAAATCCTCTACGGAGCAGTTGAACTCATCACAACAATTGATGTTGTTCAGTCTCCTTGAGGGTACAAAAATAGACATAGGAGGAATAATCTTCCGAGACCTTGCTGCTAAGCTCTCAGGAAAACATAGGCAAAGGCATATGTCCTATCCTAGATTTGTTTCTTGTGTGCTTCAGGACCTACTTGGTTCTGACTATGTGAGGACTGATGCAGAAGGTACGAAGCCTGACGTCCTGCACAAGTCAAACTTCACTAGTAGCATCAGTGAGGTTACACAAATTGCCCTGACTGAATACATGCAATCAGTCATTCAGGGTAATGACGCTATCTCTCCAGTTCCTTCACCGACCAAAAAGGTGAAGAAGACAAAGAAGGGTCAGTCCAGCCAGGTGGTTAGACCCAAGCCACTCACCACTGAGACTGATCCTCAAAACCAACTCAACCTTAAAAAGGGGTTGAAAAAGGCCGAGACCTCTGAGACACCCATTTCTGAGACCCTCTTGACCTCAAAACAAAGGCCAACGGAAGTCACTAAGCAATCATCCTCAGTGAACTCGGGCACACCCATTCCACATGGTTCAACTGACATACATAAGTCAGAGGGATCAGGAAGCATTCCCTCCTCACATCCCGATGAAGGTACTGATAAATCACAATCAGTACCCAAGGGAGAAAAGGGTCCTGAATCCTCGGTAGGGCAGCACCACCCTACTGGGAAGAGGACCCACACCCCCTCACATCCTGATGAAGGAACTGTCAAAAAACAATCAGTTCCCAAGGGAGGAAAGGGTTCTAAATCCTCGGTAAGGCAGCACTACCTTACTGAGAAGGGAACCCACAAACATTCACATCCCGCTAACGTTCCTGAGCAATCACCCTCAGGATCTCAGGGAGACAAGGACCCTAAATCCCCTGAAGGATAGCACAATCTTGATGGGAAAGGGGTCCACAAACTTTCACAATCAGTACCTAGTGATACTACTGGAAAGCACCCATCAGTAGTTGAAGGTGCTAAGGGGGACAAAGACTCAGAGGGAAAGAAACAACCCACTGATATGGAACCCATCAACCCCTCAGGCGGATCCAGTCTCTCAGGAACTGCCTCTAAAAGCCAGGCTGGTGTTACCCCAGTTATTATGGCTAGTCAGGCTGAGAAAACCCACTCAGTTATTATGACAACGGGGTCCGGACCTGACCAAACCGAAGGCAAGTCTTTTTATAAAGAGGAGCCGGTTGATTTCTTGGGTATTGAGTCCATGGGGGACTTTCAGGCTTTTATTGAGTCTAATGAAGAGCTCAGGGAAGAGAGTGAAGAGGAAATGTTTGAGGCAGGTGAAGATATGGAAACTGATGTACAACCTGAACAACCTGAACAATCACATCAGTCATCTCCAAGCCAAAGTGAAAAATCAGGTTCTCAGTCTTCTGATTCTTCTGATACTGGGGACATCCTCCAAAAGTATAATAACTCTCTTCCCCTCACTGAAAGAACATTGGTCAAATTCCTACTGAAGACCAACAGAGCTCTTTTCACTGGCCTCACTGATGAGATGTTTGATCATCACACTGAAGCTGCTGTTCACTATGCCAACCTGAAGGCAGATGTTGAAACTTTTCATGATGATGTGATCGAAATCCAATCAGACACCAAACACTCCCTGACAGCTATTGATCTTCATTTCCAGAAGTTCAATCTTACTCTTGAAGGCATCACCAACAGCCTTGGAACTATTCAGTCAGCTGTCAAGGATGACCCCGTACTCCCTGAAAAGATCCTTCAGGCTGCTGAGACTTATCAGAAGCAGTCAGCTGAAATCAGTGATCTTCTCAGCTTACTGAAGGATTCTAAGCTTCAGGGTCTTACTACTTCCTTGGACTCAATCAGGACTTCCATGGGTCTTCAGGAAAAACATCTTGGTACTTGGGCACAATCTTCAACATCCTTGGCATGGTCTCTTGGGTCAAGGATGTCAGGCATCGAAGCTTCTCAGGCATCTCTGGCGGATCAGATCTCAAGTCTTCAGAAAGACACCTCGGACATCAAATCAATGATGACTGAGATCTATCAGGCTTTCAAAGGTCCTGCTACTCCAGTGACTCCAACTCTTGCTCTCACAATGGCTCAAGCAACAGTTGAGGGGGAGAAAGCCTCTTCCTCCCATCAAGATAAAGGCAAAGGCATCCTCACTGAACCTGAGCCTCAACCAGCACCGATCACGGTTGCAAAGGATCCTGAATCACCACTCAGGATCCCATATGAAATTGATGGAGTTCTTCACCACTTCTCAGCTGATGAACTCAGTGCTTATCTTCAGGAAGAGGAAGCAAAGAAGAAGTTAAAGGAGGAAGAGAAGGCGAGCAAGCCTGCTATAATTAAGGTTGTTCATGAAGAGGCTGAGAAAATTGGTCTTGAGGCTAAGGATCTCTCAGGAAGAGAAGGTGGTATGACCTTTGTGAAAGCTCAGTCTGAGGAGATGACCACTCTCAGGAAGAAAAGAGAGGAAAGGAATAAACGGGCTGAAGAAATCAGGCAGAACAGGATTAAGAAATATCAGTGGTATATGACTGAAAGGCTGAAGCCAGAACCAATCACTGATGTTCATATTCAAAGAAACACCAATCCTGCCGTAGTCACTGTCTATAGAGGTGCTGACATGAGAAACTTTGAAGTTCATAATCCTTTCAGATTCGCTGACTTCGGGATCACTGAATTGGATGAGTTGGGTCCATTAATAGCAAAGAAATCAAATGTAGTGGTCCCTAATCTGATGAAGTCTTTGAGTCTGAGGTATGAAAGATTGGTAGCAGCACCTCAGGAGCTTGGCATTCCATCTCTTCTTCCTGAATCTGCACAACCAGCTCCCTCTCAGTCTTCTTCAAGGAAAAGAAAGAAGATAGAAGCTGAGCCTGAGATCAAGATTCCTGGTCTTGACTGCAATAGGGCTCTCCCTGATGGTGTTCCTTTCAGGAACAATATGGTCATTGAACAGCCTGAAAGAGGTTTGTTCTTCATTGATGAGTTCGGTGACAAAGCCTTCCAAAGGTGGAGTGATATAGATTTGTCAGGGATTAAAGCAATGCTTGGCTTTCTAATGATGGCCTCTCCACTCAAGAGTCCTGAAAATGTGAAGTTTTGTCAAGACCTGAAAAGAAAAATCAATGAACATCCTGACCAACAAGAGCTGCAGTCAAAGAAGCCCAAGCTTGAAGCCCTTGGAATCAAGTTGAACTGATGACTTACCTGAATACCCACCACTATCCCTTTTGTACTTAGTTTTGTTAGGACTTGTAAATGATATCAATAAGATGATGTTTTTATTATTTCAGTATCCCTATTTACATTCTAGTACATTCAGTATGAGTAGAAGTCTTTAGCTCACTCATATCTGATCAAAACACTTAGGAATAATTTATATCCAAATAGGGGGAGATTGTTGGGTCATAAAAACCCAAGAATGCTTCAAACATGATTTGGACACAAATTAACTAAGTGTTAACTTAAACCGAGAACAATTCAAGTCACTGAGAGAACAGCCTCTCAGTGAGTCATCTTCAGGATGCTTAAGGCGAATTCAAGAAGAAGGATTCACTACTTAGGAAGGCGGTACTCCCTGAGTAGGACTTAAGCCAAAGAAGAAGATGATGGTTCAGTGAGCGTTGGACAAGAACTCACTGAACCCCAGTCTCCTCAACCAACAAAGTGATTGAATGACTGAGGAACCAACGCCTGAAGAAAAGGCGGGAACAATAGGGAAAAGATCTGAGAAGATAATAGTGTCAGCCCAACACTCTTCTCTTGTCAGATCCAACCTCCCCTATTGCGGCTAAAAGTCATGGAGTATCAGCCAACAACTCCCAAAGTCTTATTAGCCCTTTCCTATTGGTTCTTGGAAATGATAATTACTATTTGTAATTGTCAGACACGCAACCTCAACAACTTGTATTATATTTAATCACTTATACTTAGATTACTTGTGTATAAATAGATCAGATGGGAGAGAAGTTAAAGTGTGCTTTGTATAATTAAATTCTTGAACTTTTGCAAAGGAACTTCTCTCCTACAAAGAGTATACAACTCACTGAGATAGCTCAGTGGGTATATTGTTACCACTCAAGCAAAACTTGAGTTTCGATAGGAGACACCCCATACCCTTGTCTATTCAATCCCAAGTGTTTGTTCCGCAAAACACTTGGGTATAGATTATTGGAATTATTTCTAATAAGAATTTAAACGTTGAAAAATATTGTTGTTTTTATATTCACGTTTTATAATTGTTAGAATTAATCTTAAACATTGTATTAGTCATAAACACAAATAGATTAACTTTCTAGTTAACTCTAATCGTGTAAAGGGAACAACATAAGTCTGGTTATTAATTTATAAGGTATTAGTAAGGAAATTCTGAATAGCATAGTAAATCCGTTTGAAATATAGTGGAAGGATAGTTTATAAAATAATAATAAAATTGTTTACAAAACGATAGTGAAATAGCAAGTGAAATGGGCAGAAGTCGTCACAACATGTTGATGCAAAATAGTAGGTAATTATGGGTTGAATAAATCCCACCACTTGGAATAAAAATGTTATAAGATGGTAGGTTAAAGTCGTGTTCAATTTAATTAATTTGTTTCTAGGTGATGGGTTACGAGGTGATGTAGTGTTCCAAAAGTTTAGGACAAATATTCAAATTCATTTTCGAAGGTGGATAGTGAGATAATCAAGGGGAATCGATAGACTGAGTATATAAAGAATAAGAATCGGTAAAACATTTATAAAGATAAGTAGACGAGAGTAAACAAATTGTATATGAATAATCTTTATATACATAGTATCAATAGTGGTGCTTTGGAAAGTAAGCAGAAATGCTCAGAAAAGATGAGTTCACGGGGAGTATGACAACCAATAGAAATTGTTAAACTGCAACATGTTTCGATGTTATATGAAATGATGTTACATACGGTTATGAAAGAGTTTAGAGACCATTGTAATCACAACAATGTATGAGAAATAAGAGAGACCATTGTAATCACCTACAATGTCTGATAAATAAGAGAGACCATTGTAATCACCTAAAATGTCTGATAAATAAGAGAGACCATTGTAATCATCTACAATGTCTGATAAATAAGAGAGACCATTGTAATCATCTAAAATGTCTGATAAATAAGAGAGATCATTGTAATCATCTACAATGTCTGATAAATAAGAGAGACCATTGTAATCATCTACAATGTCTGATAAATAAGAGAGACCATTGTAATCATCTACAATGTCTGATAAATAAGAGAGATCATTGTAATCATCTACAATGTCTGATATAACTTGAAGATGTGTATAAATTTCCGGATGGAAATTTACAATGCTCACGAATAGCATATAATACACCAAGGAAGTTTAGTGCACAAAAGCTTACATACATAAGAAGTGATACTTTCGTGGATTATCAGACAAGTTAAGAAATAATTATAGTGCTCCTATAATTATCCTTAGTATAATATAAAATCGATATATACTCAATAGAGTAATAGGAAATTTAGGAAGCACGCGCGCATGGATATCGGACAAGATGATGGAACTCATGACTTTTGAAAAGTTAAAGGTTATAGTCTAGGTTTTAAAAAAGAAAACGACCTAGTTCACTATAACTTATGCTCTGGTACCAATCTATAACACCCCATTTTCGGACACAGCGGAATACAACATGGGGTGCTATTTATTAGTCACATCGTACAAGCATAGTAAACGAACTCAAAATAGAGACGTTTATAATAAAACATTCACATTGGATAAAATCAGAGTTTAACGAAGTTAGGTCCCAAAAGTTTTAACCAGGACAAGAGTCCAAAAGATATGTAATTTAAACACAAAATAAGTTTTTGAGTTATTAAAAGTTCCATCAAGTATGAAATAACACGTGTCCATCAATCCATGTCCTTGTACGCCCATCCAAGCATTAAACACTTACGAACCTGAGATAAAACATGCTAAAAAGTCAACACAAAGGTTGAGTGAATTCATAGAGTTTAATAAACATTAAGTTGAATACAAGCATTATTCATAAGTTGACATGTAACGAATACAAGTCGGGAAAATAAGATTATAGCATCGAGCTCATGCAACCAAACCTTGACCTAGTTTTTAATAATGCTCCTTAAGAGGTAGTTTGCCAACTACCACGAATTCTCAATATTATGCTACCCGTTAAATAATGAGCGCTACTCATCCGGACAGGCTCGTCAAGCCAAATATGCATATTCATAATACTAGCGTTTCCCACGGAATTAACGGTTCATGAAATTAGGGATTTGAATGGCAAAAGTTACTCAATAACTATAATCATGTAATCGGGTCAAGCATACCAAAACTACTTGTATTCAGTTTGTAAAACTAGCATGTATCTCCCCCAATGGGTTTATAAACAGTTTAAGAGTTAAAGTGGGGCTATGAACTCACCGAAATCCAAAGTGAACAATCAAGTGAAGAAATGAAGAAATAATCCGCAAGAACTCTACGAGCAACCTAGAATATATACGCGTGTCTTAGCTTTTATGAATAATGATACAATCATTATTATATGCTATATAAATTACGATCTCAATTATGCTTGGTACATAAAGTTTAAATAAATATCAAGATTAACTTTAGCCCTTTTAAAATGATCTTCAAGTATGACATTTACATTTCTTACAAAAATTCAAGTGTTAAGTCTATAATTGTTTCTATGTCCAAAATAAGTTATGAAGGTTCAAGATTAGCCTAAGGTTCAAATTTAACCCAATGGTCAACTTTTAGTCAAACAGGTTCAAATTAAGTCTAAAGGTTCAAATTATATTAGATGGTTCAACAATATACTTAGAGGTCCAATTTTTATAAAGTGTAAACATTTTTATACTTTTTAACCTAATGCTGCTGGAAATTTTAATAACTTGTTCACTTTCAAAAATCCGTTATTTGCAAACTGTAAGTCGAAAAATTAACTTCTTTATATCCCCGGAAAGGTATTCATCTGTACTAACAAGTTTTGTGGGGCCCACTAATTTAGAAGTTTCGTAACAGTAGTGAATTTATTATTTTTCCCCTTACTACCCAGTTCTGAAATCACTAATATCACAACAGTCCCACGAAAAATACAATATCTTGAGTTCTACAAGCCCGATTAATCTCATTCTTGTGGCCACGTTTAAGTTGAAATGTTATCTACAACTTTTATGTTTTGAGAAACAGGTGGTCATGTACAAAAAAAATGACTTATATAAGTTTCAAATCTGTTACTCAGAATATGACATGTTTCACGAAAACATTTTTAGTTTAATCATCGGGTGTCGTCACGGGAATCACCACACATGGAAATGACCACAAGACATAGATATACAACTAAATATTTTTAGTTTAGGTCCATGGTCTACTGTTTCGTCCAATTAATTACGTTTACCCCTAATCAGAATAGTGTTTTCAGAATAAGTCCTTTTTAGTGTTTTCTTGTAATTTTTAACATGTACCAAGCATATTCAAGCATCAAGAACTTATATAACATACAAAATACATAAAATAACATGAATCTCAGTAGTAAAATGAATAGAAGAAATGAGTGTTGGTTACTTACAAAAGATCAAGAACAAGGATAAGCAATATTTCAAGAAAACCCAAGAACACCAAAGATGAAACTCTAGCTTCCAAGACACCAAGAATACTTTTATAACTTCTTTGAAAATCTTGAAATCACAGCCATAAAACACCCTTGAAAGCCCTTGAAAACCTTGGAAGAAACTCTTGAAAATCAAGAGTTTTGGAGAAGAAAATGATTAGAAATCAACTAGCACCCTTGAGCCTTCATCTTTGCACTAAATCTTTAATATGATCAACACCAAAAATGGTGTGTTTATTGATGAAAGCCACGAAATTGAGAGAGAAAGAGCAGAAATTTGGAGACTTGCATGTATAAAAATGATGGTGGGTGAGTTTTGAGAAGTTATTTAACTTATGGAAGGGTGATAAGAACACTTGTCCACAATTTGGACATGTGTGGGGGTGGCGGGCGGCAAAAACAAGAGAACAAAGTATAGTATGCAGATTTTTAGTTGTTGAAATGATATAGAGTGTTTTGTGTAGTGTAAGTTGCTCCCGGTAATTAAAAGTAGGGTTTTTAAGACACGTAACGCAATACCGGGTAGTGTAAAAATATAAAAACTTCCAAAAATATTAAAATTTGTTTTCATAAAATATTTTAGTAATTTAGATTAGTGATGAGTCTATCGGAGGATTTAAATGTAGTTAGAACATAAAAACGAAGGTTTAGAACGCGTAAGACGTAAAAGGTGCAAGGTTTACGTAAAAATGGAAAAAGTGAAAAGTGACTTTTTAAAATAGAATTGTAAGGAACCAAAAGTGTAGACTGGACATAGTCTAGTGTCGGTTGAATAATTGAACGTGTTATGTCGTACGCGGATAACTTCCGACGAAGTTAATTATAAAAAAATAATAAAAATAAAAATAAAATAGTTAGGTAATTAAAATAGAAAAATTAGTGACATGAAATTACGAAATGTCACAAAGAAAAGGGTTTTTCGTAATTCACCCAGTTTTCAAAATTGCAAGTTTTCGGAATTGTCTTCAGCTTTTCGCAATTCTCACTTTTCGCAATTGTGGTATTTTCGCAATTGGCAAAGAACTTTCGCAATTGACAGCTTCAGTCCCTCTTTTCTCAATTGTGGCATACTCAAGAAGTTTCAGAATTTGACAAAATCAGTCCCTTTTAGCAATTCAAGCAGTTTTGAGCGCTTTTCGCAATTGACAACATTGGTCCTCTCATTTGAGTTAAACGATTCACAACTTAAGTAAACTTTATAAATTCGAGTAAACTTTTAATTTCTACAACATTAAGGATTACGGACTCGGTATTTTCTCGCTTGTATAAGTGTGTAAAATACTTCGACAATCGGATATCTACTATTTTGTATAAAATAGTTAGATTTTTTATATAAATTACCAATTTATATAAATTAGATAAATTCTATCTAAATTGAAATTTTGCCATAATTTGTATAAATTTTGGTCTAAATTGAAATTTCTATAGAAATTGTCATTTTATCTAAATTGTAACTTACATAACGTTGTCGAATTTGTGAACTTTTGATCTTGTCTAAATTATAGTCTAGTCAAATTTAGTAACTTTATTTAATTTGTTTCGTTTATCTAAATTGTAACTTCAACGATCATCAACAACAAACCAAGGCTTCACAACAACAACAAAGCTTAACCTTCAACAAACACAACCCCTATTTCTTTGCAACGATCCTGAATCAACTGAATCAACTTTATCATACAACATCAACAATGACTACTCAACAAGACATACATGCAGCCGGTGCTGAAAACCGTCCTCCAATGCTAGAAAAAGGTAGTTATCTTCCATGCACAAGCCGTATGCTTCGATACATGAAAACCAAACCTAATGGACAAGGCAAACTCTTGATTAACTCCATCCAAAAAAGTCCCTTCAAGCCTCGTCAGGTTCAAGAACCGGGTAATCCAAACTCAACACCTCCCGTTGCACCATCCTTTCGTGAACAAAAAGAAGAGGAATACACAGCAGAGGATTGGAAGCAAATCGAAGCTGATGACTTGGCAATGCACTTAATTCAACTTGGTTTACCACAAGAAATATTTTGTGCTGTGGACAGCTGTGAAACTGCTTATGATATGTGGGAACAAGTTAGAAGGCTTTGTCATGGTACAGAAATTGGTCAACAAGACATTGAAAACAAGCTTCTGACTGAATGGGAGAAGTTCACATCCACCCCGGCTGAACCAATTGAATCTTACTACACAAGATTTTGTACTCTCATGAATGAGCTCAAAAGGAACAAGTTGGCTCCAAGGCAAATTGTTCAAAACATCAAGTTCATCAACAACCTTCCAGAGGAATGGGGACGACATGTCACAATCGTTAACCAAACAAAGAATCTTCATGAGGTGAACTATGATCAACTGTATGAATTCTTGAAACAAAACCAAAAAGAGGCAGATGAAGTTAGGAAAGAGAAGCTAGCCAAACAACATGATCCTCTAGCATTGATTGCTCAAGCACCATCACCAACAATTGTAAACACACAACCATCATCACCAACTCCCAATCAGAACTACATGCAACAACAACACGTTCCTCAAACCACTGTCATACCACAACAACAACCATTCTACCCACAACAACAACAAGTCATTCCACAACAGAATCCACTATTCCAAGAACCTGAAGTCACTGACCAAGATGAAGTTATGGCACCTATGACACATGCATTTGCTCTAATGTCAAAAGCATACCAAGGACGCTATTCCACACCTACCAACAACAACCAAAGGATCTCATCGAACACTCGCAATAGGCAGATTGCACAGCCGAGTTTCAATATGGGTCATCAAGGACAAATGGTTGGAGTTTATGGGAATCAGCAAGGATATGCTACAGGGTTTCAGATGGGAAATCAAGGGCAGCATGCAAGTAATCAGATGGGTCAGTATATGGGTAATCAGAATCAGTTGGGTCAAGTTGCTGGAAATCGAAGGGGTCAGAATATGGGGAATCAGTTTGGAAATGTTGCTGCTCCAGTAGCTGGGAATGTTGGAAATATGAATCAAGGGAATGTGTTGAAATGTTTTAACTGTCAAGGTACTGGTCACATGGCAAGGAACTGTCCCACAAGGCCAAAGAAGAAAGATCCAGCATATCTGCAGAAAGCATTGCTGTTGTCACAGAAGGAAACGGCCGGGTTACAGTTGAGTGCAGAGGAGAATGATTTCATGGCTTTGATGGATGACATGGAAGACCTGGAAGATATCGATGCTAACTGCATTTTCATGGCCAATCTTCAGGAGGTTAAATATGACACGAATTCTGATGCACCTCCTGTGTTGGGAATTAAATTAAGCAGTTAGTACGGTTCTTTATAAGTTAGTAAGGTGGAACAGTTGTTGAATACAAGAACAGTTAGTACTGCTGATGAAGAAAAGTTCGTACTGCTTAGAAGATTAAGGTGAAACAGTGTGAAGATAAATATGGAATGGATATGATGTATATCTTATTTGTATAGAATGATACGAATATAGTTTACTTGTAAAGGACTCTTTGTGCTATAAAAAGAGATCCTTAGTTAGGGTTTTAATATATCCATATCTCCTATACGTACAAGCATTGTTAAGAGCTTCACGTTTATTCATTGTAATCGTTCAATATATTGAAGCAAAGTGTTTGGTTAAACAATTGTCTTGTTATTCTTATTGTTACATTCTTACGATCACACAATCACCAAACACATATTCTTCTAAGTACTTGGTAGTAAATTCCGCGTGCTATTAAGTATATACTCAAAGTATCCCTAACACAACGTGTGTGTTTAGATCCGGTCAAGTGGTATCAGAGCCAGGTTTCTGATACTTTGAGTTTAGAAGATCCAGAAGTATTTACTCACTAGCAACCAAGAAGATGGACATGAAGACACCTCAAACCTCAATCCTTGCTAAACTCCCCATGCTGAAACAGAATGAATACGATTTATGGCGGCTCAGAATAGAGCAATATTTCATGGTGCAAGACTATGCATTATGGGATATCATTATCAATGGTGATTCCTTCAAACCAATTGCTGTTGAAGAAACAAGTGCTGATGGTTCCAAGATCACAAAGCTTAATACTGAGCCAGTTACAAACGAGGAGAGAATCAAAAAGAAGAATGATCAGAAGGCTAGGAATTTTTTACTAATGGCAATTCCTAATGATCAAGTGCTGAATTTTAGCCATTACGAGACTGCTAAAACTCTTTTTGAAGCAGTGGTGGAAAGATTTGGTGGCTATGAAGCTACCAAGAAGGCACAGAAAACCCTACTTAAGCAAAGTTATGAGAACTTCACTGCATCAAGCAATGAAACTTTGGACCATATCTTTAATAGGCTTCAAAAGATCATCAGTCAACTTACTGTGTTGAAGATTGTGATTCCACAGGAAGACCTCAACATGAAGTTTCTAAATAGTTTACCTGCTGAATGGAACACTTATGTTGTGGTTTGGAGCAATAAACCAGAGCTGGAGAAAATGACAATGAATGAGCTTTACAACAATCTTAAGATTGTTGAGCAGAAGGTGAAGAAGAGTGGTAGCACCAGTTCTAGTTCAAGGAATATGGCTTTCGTATCTTCTTCAAACAGTTCGAATCATGAAGATGAAGAAGCAGTTGGTACTGCTAAACCAACAGTTAGCACTGCTAGTGAAAAAACTAGTACTGCTGGCTTGACTGAAGAGACCATATATGCATTTGTGTCAGAACAGTCTGGTGGGTCAAAGATCTTTAATGAAGATCTTCTTCAAATTGCTGAAGATGATTTGGAGGCTATGGATTTAAAGTGGCAGTTGGCTTTGATAAGCATCAGGGCTAAGAAGTATTACCAAAGGACTGAGAATAAGATTACCTTTAATGGAAGAGATGTTGCTGGATATGATAAGTCTAAGGTGGAGTACTTTAATTGTCACAAGATGGGGCACTTTGCCAGGAAATGTAGAGGTCCAAGACAACAAAGCAACCAGGGTCAAGGGTTTAAGCATCAGCAAGGAACAAGGAGAACAGTTAATGTTGAAGAACCTTCTTCCAAGGCTATGGTAGCTGTAGATGGAGCTGGATTTGATTGGAGCTTTATGGAGGAAGAAGAGGAACCGGCTAACTTGGGTTTGATGGCTTTCTCAGACTCTGAGGTACATATTGTTCAAAAATGTTCAAATACTTGTTCTGCTTTAAAAGATTATGAGTGTCTTAAGAAACAGTATGATAATCTTAGAGTAGAATTTAATCAACTAAATTTTAGTCTGTCAAATCATAAAAGAGGACTAGCTGTTTTGGAAGAACAAATTGTGTTTTATAGACAGAATGAGTCAAACTTCTCTGATGAGATAGGTGTTTTAAAGAGGGATTTGCAAATAAAAGATGATAAAATGAGTGGACTTGTATATGAACTAGAGAAGCTTAAAAAGGAAAAAGAAAACATCCAGTTAAGTGTAGAAACTCTTGAACATACTTCAAAGGGAGTTCAGAAGATAGTAGAGAATCAAATACTTAACAAAGCTAAGTCTGGTTTAGGATATAAGTCAGTTGCACCCCCTCTTAGAGGAATGTTTGTTCCACCAGGAATTGATTTAGCTCATACAGGTTTAGAAGAGTTTAAGGATATGGATTTTCCTGGATATGGTGTTAAGATTAGTGAGAATCCTGTTAAATTTGTTAAGGCAGAAGATTCTTTTGTGAGTGCTAGTGATAAATCTCTTTCTGAGGAAAAGATGTCCTCTGATAGGAACTCAGATGCACCAACTATTAAGGATTGGACATCTGATGATGAGGATGTAGAGGTTAAGGACAAACCTAATGTTGTTAAGGTAGAAGTTAAACATGCTCCTAAAGTGGTTAAGACTGAAAACATAAAACCAGTTAGGAAAAGTGTTCGATATGCTGAGATGTATAGGACTAAGAATAGATCACCAATTTCTAAGGGTAGTCATAGGAACTGGAATCACTCAAAATCTAAGAAATTGGATGATAAGTTTGATATGATTAGAAAAGTGTGCTTTGTTTGTGGAAGTTTTGATCATATGGCTGCTTATTGTGATTCTAACCCATAGAAAAAGAAGGTTTCTGGGAATACAAGGGTGAATAGGAATAACAATGCTAGGGTAACTCAAAACAGTCCAACTAGATTGACAAGCCCTAATGCAAATCATAAGATGTCACCCAAAGCTGTTATGTTAAAGACTGGCATCAAAACAGTTTCAACTGCTAGTCAAAATAAGTGGTTTAATGACAAGCAAACTGTTTCAAGTGCAAAACAATTTTCAAATCATGCACAAATAGTTAAAAGGCATTTTTATAAGAAAACAGCAATGGCTAATCAGAAGTGGGTGCCTAAATTTAAACAAGCAGTTCCAACTGCTAGGTCAGCAGTTCCAACTGCTAGACCAGCAAATCCTACTGCTAGGCACATAAATGTTAAGGGAAAAAGGGGCAATGCTGTCAAGGCCTCAGCACATTGGGTTAGACAATCTACCAAACCCAATGGTGCATCAATGACCTCCAACAAATTTTCTCCTCTTGATGCATAAGGCAGATCAAAACCAGTGATGGTTTGGATCCCCAAAAGAAACTAACACCTTTATTTTGTGTGCAGGAACATCCTTCAAATGGTAAAGAAGATAGAGGATATTCAGAAAGTGGATGTTCAAGGCACATGACTGGCAACATGTCATATCTTTCAGACTTTATTGCTCTGGATGGAGGACCAGTTGTCTTTGGTGGTGGTATTGGAGGAAGGATTACTGGTAAAGGGGTAATTAAAACTGGTAATCTTGATTTTGAAAATGTGTATTATGTACCAGAACTTAAGTACAATCTTTTCAGTGTATCACAAATTTGTGATAAACAGAACAAAGTTTTATTTACTGGTACTGATTATCTTATTCTTTCTCCTGATTTCAAGCTACCTGATGAAAGTCAAGTATTGCTTAAAATCCCTAGAAAGGATAATACATACAGTGTTGAGATGAATAAACTAGTTTCTAAGGTTGGACTTACTTGTCTTGTTGCAAAGGCCACATTGGAAGAATCAATGTTGTGGCACAGAAGGCTTGGTCATGTTAATTTTAAAACCATTAACAAAATTGCTAAAAATGGGTTGGTAAGAGGTTTACCAAATAAATCTTTTCTCAATGACCAAACTTGTGTTTCTTGCCTTAAAGGTAAGCAACACAGAGCCTCATGTAAGCCAAAGACCCAGAACTCTATTTCTCAAGCTTTATATATGTTGCATATGGACTTGTTTGGTCCTACTTCTGTAAATAGCTTGAACTTTAAGAGATACTGTCTTGTTATCACTGATGATTATAGTAGGTTTTCTTGGGTATTCTTTATGAAAACTAAGGATGATACTAGTGAAATCCTTAAGACCTTCATTGTTGAAGTAGAAAACCTAGTTGATAAGAAAGTTAAAATAATCAGATGCGACAATGGGACTGAATTTAAAAATAGGTGATGGATGATTTTTGCAGAGAAAAAGGTATTAAGAGGGAGTTTAGTGTAGCTAGAACCCCACAGCAAAATGGTGTAGCTGAGAGAAAGAACATGACTCTTATAGAGGCTGCTAGGACAATGTTAGCTGACTCAAAGCTACCAGTTTCATTTTGGGCTGAAGCAGTTAGCACTGCTTGTTATGTATTGAATAGGGTTTTATTTGTGCAACCTCACAATAAGACTGCTTATGAGCTTCTTAGAGGTAGAACCCCTGCTTTAAGCTTCATGAGACCTTTTGGTTGTCATGTTACTATCCTTAATACCAAAGACCAACTAGGAAAGTTTGATGAGAAATCTGAGGAAGGTTTCTTTGTTGGTTATTCTCTACACAGTAAGGCTTTTAGGGTGTACAATACAAGCACCAAGCATGTAGAAGAAAATCTGCACATAGAATTTTTGGAGAATAAACCAAATGTTGCATGTGTAGGTCCAGATTGGATCTTTGATATTGACAGTCTTTCAGATTCCATGAATTATGTGCCTGTTACAGGTACAAATACTAACCATGATGCAGGTTCAGAGGAGGAAGATGAAGATTGCATTTTCATACCAGTTATGGAAGAAAGTCCAGTGAATGAGTCTTCCACAAAGAAAGATGATATTCCATCATCAAGTGGTGTAGAAAAAGAGAAAGATGTTGCTGAAACCAGTTGTCAGAATGGTAAAGAAACTGAAAACCCAACGAGCAGTACAAATGGAGTTAGTACTGCTCAGCCACAAGTTCCTACTGCTAAGCAAAATAGTGATGCTGCTGGACCAAGTCAACCTCATCTTGATTCACCAGTTGATACTGCTTCTCAAGTTGATGAGTTTGATTTCTTTGGAGATGGTCTGCAAAACATGCCTACCAGCTATGCAGCTCCTTCTACTCCCCATACTATTGTACATAGGAATCATCCACTTACCAATATCATAGGAGATGTACAATCTGGAGTCAAGACCAGAAGGAAAATACAAGACCCAGATCATCATGGATTTCTCAGTGTGGTATATGAGGAGAAACATCATGATGATGAGCATGAGTGTATGTTTGTATGTTTTCTATCTCAGGTAGAACCCAAGAATGTGCTAAAGGCTTTAGAAGAATCAAGTTGGGTTGAAGCTATGCAAGAAGAACTGCTTCAATTCAAAATTCAGAATGTATGGGTTCTGGTTGATCTACCAAAGGGAATGAGAGTGATTGGTACAAAGTGGGTATTCAGGAACAAGAAGGATGAGAGGGGCATTGTGATAAAGAACAAAGCAAGATTGGTTGCTCAAGGCTATACTCAGGAAGAGGGTATAGATTATGAGGAGGTTTTTGCTCCAGTTGCCAGGATTGAAGCAATAAGATTATTTCTTGCTTATGCTTCATTTATGGGGTTTATGGTCTATCAAATGGATGTGAAAAGTGCCTTTCTGTATGGTACTATTGATGAGGAGGTCTATGTTTCACAACCTCTAGGTTTTATAGACCCAGAGCATCCTGACAAAGTTTATAAGGTGGTGAAAGCTCTATATGGATTGCATCAGGCTCCAAGAGCTTGGTATGAAACTCTTGCTAAATATCTTCTGAAGAATGGGTTTTGTAGAGGGAAAATTGATCAAACTCTCTTTATTAAAAAGAACAAGGGTGATATTCTACTGGTACAAGTCTATGTAGATGACATCATTTTTGGTTCTACAAAGAAACGGATGTGTAAGGAGTTTGAAAAGTTGATGAAAGACCAGTTTCAGATGAGTTCTATGGGAGAGCTTACCTTCTTTCTAGGTCTTCAAGTACAGCAAAAGCCAGATGGTATATTTATCTCTCAGGATAAATATGTTGGTGAAATATTGAGGAAATTCCAATTCACAGATGCCAAGGTTGCTAGCACACCAGTTGATAAGGAGACACATTTGCTATTAAAGGATCACAGTGGTGAAGATATGGATGTGCACATGTATAGATCTATGATTGGGTCTCTGATGTACCTTACATCATCTAGGCCTGACATTATGTTTTGCTGTTTGTGCCTGTGAAAGATTCCAAGTAAATCCTAAGGTGTCTCATCTCACAGCAGTAAAGAGAATCTTCAGATACCTTAAAGGTCAACCTAACTTAGGGCTATGGTATCCTAAAGAGTCTGCATTTGATCTAGTAGCATTCTCTGATTCTGATTATGCTGGTGCTAGCATGGATAGAAAGTCTACAACAGGTGGTTGTCAGTTCTTGGGTTGTAGATTAATTTCTTGGCAGTGTAAGAAGCTGACTACTGTGGCCACATCTACTACTGAAGCAGAATATGTGGTAGCAGCAAGATGTTGTGCTCAAGTTCTTTGGATTCAAAACCAGATGCTTGATTATGGGTACAATTTCTTAAACACAATTATACATATAGACAATAGCAGTACAATGTGTATCATTAAGAATCCAGTTCAACATTAAAAAACTAAACATATTGAAATTAGACATCATTTTATAAGAGACTGTGCTGAAAAGAAGTTAATAAAAGTTGTTAAAATACACACTGATGACAACTTTGCTGATCTCTTAACAAAAGGTTTTGATGTAGGAAGATTTCAGTACTTGGTAACAGGTATTAGAATGCTTAATCCTTCAAAAGATTAATGTCTAAGTGTTTTTGGTTTTTGTACTGCTAGTTGTGCTATTTGTATAGTTTGTACTATTTGGCAATTTTTAGTACTGTTTGTGAATTTGTTAGTCAATTGTGATAACTGTTAAAAGAAAATATTGTATATTGTGTTTTCTTTGGTTTTGGACTAACATTTCAGGTTAAGAAAAGCTTTTTGCTTTGGATTGTGCTTTGGAAAGTATGGTGGTTTGGATTATCAAGTGTGAATACTTGTCACACAACAAATGGTAATTGATTCACCATGTCTAACCGACATAAGAATCAACTAGTCCAGATCAAACGGTTTCTGGTAAAGACTACTCAAATCCGTTTATGGTTGACAGTTTACCAAAAACTGGTTGGTTATCAACTCACCAAATCTAAGTGTGAAGAGTTGGCTAGTCCATAGCAAACGGCTATTGGAAAAGACATGTCAAATCCGTTCATAGCTGATAGTTTGCTAAAAACTATAAGTGGACAAAAATGTTTTCACATCCACATTAAACTTACAACTTGATTTTATCTCTGAAATTTTTTGCTAACAGTTTGTACTGCTGGGGTTGACAGTTTGTACTACTGGCTTCACCAGTTTGTACTGATTGTTCAAACTTAGTTCCTACTGAGTTTATGCTCTGTGATACACCTCTCTCAGAAGGTCACACATCTGGAAGTGTTGAGAGCAGTTTGAAACTAAACAACTGAATTGATGGTAACTTGTACAAATTGTCATATTGGATGCTGAGCTTGGATGTCATATGTTCTAGTTCATCTGATGGTGAAGATTCTTCCAAACAGGGGAGGAATTAAAAGTTTGTTCAGTTGCTGTTAAAGATGATTATGAAATTCAGGGGAGGAATTAAGAGTCAGAGATTAATTATAAACAGGTGCATAAAATTTATTCATTAAAGAAGTGCATTCATTACATAAGCAGAAGTTTTGTTACAATCCTGGACTCAAAAACCAACACAAACCAACCAACTCCCAACACACAAACCTAAACAAATCTAACACACAACCACTACTCTAGCTTCCTCTTTCCTTTGTCCTTGAAGTCTGGCCTGGATTTGTGAACTCCTTTGCCATTGATTGAGTTCCACACTTTCCAACTAGGAAGCCCCAAAACTTGTTTGTCAGGTCTTGGAAGTGGTTGATGTCTTTTGGGCACTTGTACCTTACTCATTTTTGCCACAACTTTTTCTATCTCTCTTGTCAATACAACTGATAGTGGAAGTGCTTGTTGATCATCATCATCAGAGGAAGTTGAAAGGTCATCATCAGAAGATACTTCTTGGGCTTTTGGAGATGGGTTTCTTATAGTCAGATTAGTGTAGTTCGGTGGAAAGTAAGATCTCCATCCATCACTTTCTGAATCTGAAGATGAATCTGATGAAATCTCAACAACGTTTGGATTGGATGAACTCATTGGGTTTGATAGTTGTGATTTGAAGAATGATGGGTTAGTATTGAGAATTTAAGGCTTTTTATAGAACCAATGGAGTTTTAAAGCAATTAAATGCATGGTTGGTATTAGGAATTAAATTCTTTGGGTTGGTATTTGGAATTAATTCCTTACAGGAATAAATTTAATTATGGTAATTTTTGAGGAGTTGACCAAAAAGAGTACGATATGTGAAAAAAAATTCCCAAGTGTTTCGAGATTAAAGATAAGTGTTTGAAAGAATCCACCCCATCAACATAAGCAGAAGTTTAATTCAAGAAACTTGTTGATTTGCATAGAAATCATAAGTTTAGGGGAGGATTGTTGGGAATTAAATTAAGCAGTTAGTACGGTTCTTTATAAGTTAGTACGGTTGAACAGTTGCTGAATACAAGAACAGTTAGTACTGCTGATGAATAAAAGTTCGTACTGCTTACAAGATTAAGGTGAAACCGTGTGAAGATAAATATGGAATGGATATGATGTATATCTTATTTGTATAGAATGATACGAATATAGTTTACTTGTAAAGGACTCTTTGTGCTATAAAAAGAGATCCTCAGTTAGGGTTTTAATATATCCATATCTCCTATACGTACAAGCATTGTTAAGAGCTTCACGTTTATTCATTGTAATCGTTCAATATATTGAAGCAAAGTGTTTAGTTAAACAATTGTCTTGTTATTCTTATTGTTACATTCTTACGATCACACAATCACCAAACACATATTCTTCTAAGTACTTGGTAGTAAATTCCGCGTGCTATTAAGTATATACTCAAAGTATCCCCAACAGAACGTGGGTGTTTAGATCCGGTCATCCTGCTTATGATGTCAACGTGATCTCTGAGGTACAACCATATGCTACATGTCACAATAATGAAATGTTTGAAATGTCACCTCAAAATGAACAGCATCCTGCGACTCCTGCACCCACTTTCGATACATATATGGACTCCCCAAGTTGTAGTAATATAAATTTGGCTACTCCAGATATGGATCCTAATGGAGGCTTCGAGTCAAAGCATACTGAAAATGATGAGGAAACACGTGCTTTGTTTGAATCATTACTGAATAACTGTAGTATAGAAATTGAAAAGGTCAAACAAGTCAATCGAGATGTTAAGGCCGCGAACGAAAAATTGACCGCTGAGCTTGAGAGATATAAGGTGAATGAACAAGCTTTTGAATTTAATAGCAAACGACAGTCAGAACTTGAAATTGGTTATAGAGATTCTATGTTAAGGGAGAAACATTTGTGTTAATACAAATATCGTTCTAAAAACGTTATTTATATTTTACGATCTTTACTTAGTTTTGTTAGTGACAATTACAAAGCATATCTTTTAGCAAATTATAAATACTAGCTAAAGTCTCTTTAAAACACATTTTACATTTCACACGATTACTTAGAATTACATTTTACACATCTACTAGTTTATTTCCTTAAAAGGAAACTTTATTTTCAAAATGATACGATGACATCATGGCATGCATCATACATAGATTATGTGATATCTTAGTTAGATCTTCAAGCAAGATAGTTGACTTTGGAAGATCTTGATATGACAACACAAAGATATGGAAAGATTGTGGAAGATTTGGAGAGATTTGATAAATCTCTTAGCTGTCATACCTGCGGAACCAAATGACTACAAAGACGGATCCCTTTTGTGGGATCCGCCGGATCCGTGGGCTGTTCACCAAGTTTGCCTATAAATAGCAGACTTATCATTTGTGCATTTCATCACTTAAAAAGTAGAAAACATTCATCCATTTATTTACTAACCCATATTAGTCATATCATTGATCTCTCTTTTGTAGCAAAGAAGATCAAGCTAAAGAACTTCAACAAACATACTGTTGCAAGTTGTAGTAGTTAAGCACTGTGTGATATAGTTGTAGTTCACACATCATTATTTGTATCATTTATCTCAGTGAGTGTGGTTAGTGTTTTAGTCCTCAAAACACAAAGAGTGTAGGAAGTGGTTGTACCCTTGTGAAAGAACCAAACGGGAGTGATTGAACCCTTGTAAAGAACTCGACATCTAGCTTAGTTTCTGTAATTGTATAGGCGATGTTAGGTTGGTTCTGCCTTGAAATAGAACCCGGTGTTTAGATTAGTACCAGAAAAGGAAGTAAGCAACGTGTAAAGGTTTTCTCCACCTAGAAAGGTGTTTGTTTCTTAATGAAGGATTACTCTCGAGTTAAAGGCTCGGGGAAGTGGAGTAGCGCAAGGAAAAGAGTCCTTGTAGCTGAACCACTATAAACATCCGTGTTATGTGGTTTGATCATTCCTCTCTTTACTTTTCGGATATATTGTTTGATTATTTTTTATGCACAGTTCCATTGAATTCACATAAGTTACAAAAAGGTTTAAATTAATTTTAAACGGTAAAACTATTCAACCCCCCCTTCTAGTTTTCCACAATTGGTACCAGAGCGGTGTTACTCAAGAATTTTAAAATATAGTGTATTTTAAAACTTGAAACGATCAAATGGATTTTGAAAACTTTAAAGAAGGGCAATCTATGCAAAGACCATCACTTTTTGAACCAAACAATTTTATATACTGTAAAAATCACTTTGAGACTTATGTGAAGTCAAAGAACCGTAGGAAGTGTTTTAGATGCAGGAATTTTAGTCACTTGATAAGAGATTGTCCAAAGCCTCCAAAGAACAAATCTCAAAAAGGATTCAATAATAGAGATTGTAAAGATAATGACAACAAACCAAAGATCAACGAAGTTGCTCTCATGGCCAATGACACAGAAGAGGTACTTTCTGACTCGTCATACTCTTTCATAAATGATAACACGTTAAATATAGAATATAATAAATTATGTAAAATCATTCTAATAATCATAAGTAAAAATAAGTTCTTAAAAACCAAAAAGGAATTTTTAGAAAATAAAATTCATCAGTTAAAAGAAAAAGTCATAGGATTAGAAAAAGGTAAAAGTACTAAAACATGTGTCTTATGTCAAGAACTAAAACATGAATTAGAAATACTAAAGCTTACCCAAGAGAATCTTATAAAACAAAACTCCGTTTTTAAAAGATTCGATAAGCACATAAACTGTACAAATGATACAATGAGGTTACTAAAAATACCTTATGGTAGTTTCAAGCCAGATTTCATGAAAAATGGTCACTTAAATGATTTTCAGATTCAAATGACAAAAGAAAATAAGACTACACCAACTGAGTCAGTGACCCACGGATCCCACGGATCCAAAACTTTGGATCCGCGTGGTATAACCAAAGGATCCGTAGGTACAGTACAGAAAAGTCAAAACTTAAATAGTATTGAACCTGTTAAGATATCTAGAGAGCCTAACACTAATTCAATTAGAAGAAAAGATAAGAATGAAGTTAAAACGACAGTAGACACTTCATTATATAAAGGAACAATGCTTAGTGAACAAATTCCATTTGATTACCTCCAAGATATTAGTGAACCTTGGTAATATTTTGATTAACCCAAAAGGACCCATGAGATATTGGGAAAGAAAGGATTAGATCCAAATGAATGGATAAATGGAACTTCAAGATACATTGCTAAAAACAAATGTATCTTCTCAATCCACAAAGTGTCCAACGGAGGTTACATTTTGTTCAATAGCATTCTTAGAAACAATCATTGGAAAAAGGTACGGTTCCTCATAACTCCTCATGATAATTGCTCTCATAGATAATTCAGATTTCATACTCACTTAATATAAGTTATTGGTACCACATCTTTAATATAGTATTTGAAAGTTAGCATGATGAGTAGGAAAAGGTTCTTAAACCTTTATGACATAAAATTAGATTAAAACACCTAAAGACAAGTATTGTTTTAACTTGGATTATATCTCAACAATATAGCATCAATACTTAGACAATGTCAATAAAATAGGATAAGTATATAGCATATTCTCTCGGCATTGCCGTGATCACAAACTTAAGCAAGCATCAAAAGTTTGGAATGATCAACTTGTCAAAATAAACCGTAAGTACACCTAGTAGAGAACACTCTTTACTAAGTAGTATCATGTGCTATTAGGATGACATCGTATCCAAATCAACTTGTCAAGATATGCCATGACTTCACAAAAATCATGCATAACAAGTCTTGAAATAAGTAGATAAACTTCATCTAAGATCTTCAAATAGTTAACAATTAGGAAAAAGGATATTTTCAACCAATTTGAATATATCACGGATATGCATAAGAAAATTTAGACTGGAAACCATTTGAAAAACACTCACGTTCTCTTAAACCAAACTCACCAAGGATAAAGATAGTAAATACACAAGATGACCCTAAACATATAGATGCATCAGGTAGAATATTCTATCCCATAGCTCCAAATATTATATATTGTTAATAATCGTTTAGCTCAGGTTGTTTAGACCTTTTATCTAGGATTAACACAACAATAATGATTAAACATGTACTACGCAGCGGAATAATCAAACTATCATTATTATTGCTAAGGTTTTCCTCGTCATCATCTCTACAAACTAATAAACTTACAAACCTAGGCATCCATTAGAGGACTTGATGCCTAGACACACACACACACTTTTGATGACTACATTATGGAAGACCTGCATAATAAAACCTACGCCCTATCCTCTTTATATACTAGAGGATTAGGGTTACAAAGACTTTAAATAATACAATTTAGGTCCTTCATCTTTGTCTCCATAAGTTTCCTCCATCTTTCATATTTTGTCAATATCAACTCATATTTAATTCCTAACAATCTTCCCCTAGTTGATATGACAAAACCAATCACATGAAAGATGTCGTCTTCCCCTTAAGCCATGCATACCATCAAGGATCTTCAAGCTGCAAATCTTCAGAATATTCTTCCCCTTTTTGTCATCATCAAATAGGGAACAAAAATATGCAACTTTGATCTTTACAACCACGAATCAATATTACACGTCCAATCCATCTTTCCAATGTCTCAAATTACCCACCATTAAGTTTTCCGCACTAAAAATGAACTTGAAACAGTAGAAATCAAAACAAGCCATAGTAATACCAATGAGCAGTAGTAAAAACATGATATTCATAATCACCAACCAGTACCATACATCCAATTTAGTCCTTTAATGTCTTGAATTACCCTCCATTAAGAACACCAAAAAGCTTACTTATTAAATGAACTCAAGACATAAAAATCCCAAATCTTCAGTAAGAATACCAACGAATAATTATGAAAACCTTCTCCTCGATGTAGCATATAAATGGTTAATCATTTTAACAATAAAGCTTCCCCTGAAACCGAGATGTTAACCATTTTAAAAGAACTCATCGAATAACTAACCACCATAGAAAAAAATACCATTTAGTACCAGCCATGAACGAGCACCAAATAGCTTACAAAAAATGACTACAATAATATTTGAAACCAAGCAGTAATAGAATGAAAAACAGTTCTTATAATCTGAACCTGATTCCCAAAAATAATGAATGAATCATCAGGTCATAACCAAAAATCCTCCTGTGTGTGTGTTTCTTCCCTCTGTGTGTGTTATGGAACCAATGTGTTCCAAAGTAAATAGATAGACTTCCCCTCACTTTCATAATTCCATGCTCTAGCAGTACAAAGTTTATAACCAGCAGTATAAACTTTTCAACCTCCAAAGCTAGCAGTACAAACTGTTGTCGAGCAGTACTAACGCGAAAACCAAGCAGTACTAACTCCGAATAACCAGCAGTACAAACTGCTACGTATGCAGCAATTAGCAGTACAAATTAGTACACAGGCAGCAGTAGAATGTAATCATCGTAATCATCGAGCAATAGTATTAATAATCCAAATACACTCTTATTTAAAAACAATTTGAATCACATATCGAAATTATAAGTTGGTATGGTCACGTGAGATAACATGCGAACCAGCCCTACACATTGAATTTTCCACCGACCATTGTTCTAATCAGTACGAGGTTTCACATATAATCATTGATTGAACAAATAATTGCACAACCAAGCCTTCGATGGTGATCAAAGGAATAATGGGGTGTTGAGATTGCGCCAAGCTCGTTCTTAACCTGAAATAAGAAATACGAAGACACTACGTTAAGTGATTGCGCAGGGGTTGGACCCTGCGAACCACCTCCGGCATGCGAGTAAGTATGTGTAATGGTAATGTAGGTCGTAAATTGAGAGAGTGAAGTTAACTTACATTGTTCATGCCCGACTAAGCTATTTATAGCAGAGAAATAGGCCTTAGTGGGCGGTTTGCACATGTTTCAGAGATCATGGGGGCGTCCCATGAAATATGGTAACCGCTAGGGCTTTGTAGCCCACGATCTCTGTTTTGGCGGGAAAGCCAAGGGGAAGAGGAGACGTGGGTTTGACCAGGTCAGGATAGCTCTCCGTGCTAGTTCCTTCGTAGGAGATACCCCGAAGGGCTTAAGGCTTCGATTGGCGGATTCCCACATGGTAACCAGTTCGCAGGCGAATGGTTTTACGCCAATGAAACGTGTTAGGAGATTAACCTGGGCCTCCGAAGAGAGGGCTTTCTACAGGCTCGAAGGGGAGTCCTTCGACCCGTTCGGAGGGTACATCATCAAGCCCCCCAGTCGAAAGTGATATATACGTACGAGTATAAATTACATTCGACTCAAAATATAACCCATACAGCATTCGTTTTGTCACAAAAATGTGTAACGAGAAAATATAAGGATTGAACTGATTTCCGCATTAAATGCAAAATCATCATTATCCGCCCACTCACCCATAGCCATAATGGCCGGATCTTCGGTAAACGCAAAATGTCATTTCAAATTTTGTATCCATTTGAAGTCCGCCTATGCATTAGATATATATGAAACACGTGTGTGGCTAGGATTAAAAAACATGATGGGTATTTAAACCCTTAAGATGGTAAACCCTAGATCACTTTCACCTTCCGCCCAAAATACACAAATACCCATCTGCGTGT
This sequence comes from Artemisia tridentata subsp. tridentata, assembly GCA_021014915.2. Lineage (NCBI taxonomy): Eukaryota > Viridiplantae > Streptophyta > Magnoliopsida > Asterales > Asteraceae > Artemisia > Artemisia tridentata. The sequence continues at coordinate 329,591,811 of CP139502.1, forward strand.
TTGTGCTTCCGTTGGAACAATAAGGTAAAAATTCTAGCCTTTTTCTTTGATCTTTTTACTATTTTAATAGCAATATGAGCATGGCAGCAAAGAGAATAATCAGAGAACAAACATGCACTTTATCAAAAGCAGCATTATCTAAATTCCTTCATGATTACCCCTTACCTGCTGGGCTCAAAATCATACTTCCAAGTAAAAGACAAAATGTTTTTGATGCCCCCGCATTTACCAAGTCAAACCTTCGGATTCCACTTCATCCTTTGATTCTTGAGTTTTTGCAATACTATAAGGTGCACATTTCCAGATTTAACCCCTTTGGGCTAGCCAAACTGACCACCTACATTGTGATGTGTAAAGCTTACGGGCATGAGCCCTCATTAGATGTTCTTAGGGGTTTTGTAAATTTGTATCCCGGCGGGGATTGGGTGACTATTGCCAAAAGAGGTGAACATGATGTTCCCGTCCTTGTGACGAAGCCCTTTTCGAATATAAGAAATTGGAAAGGTCAATTCTTTTATGTTGAAAGTACAATTATACCGTCCGGTTACCCAGCTTTGCTTGACGAAGCGTTTATGTATGATGAGAAGAAATATAATGACCCGTTGCCCTACGAGGTAAGGAGCGAGCCCTTGTATCAGCGACTTGCACGACATCCTGCTAATGTCCAGACATTCCCCGAACCTATCCTGTTCATGGCTGGTATTGCTGAGAGTTGGGAAGGCTCTCCGTTGCGTCCTGAAATAATTTCTGAAGGAAAAAGTATGTATATATCTTATTTAAATAACTTAAATAACTTATCTGCTGATATTCATCTCCTTTTCGTTTGTTTTGCAGAGATGGCTTTTAGAAATTTTGTTGTTGCCGGAGGTGCCAAAGAAGTCAGTTTCATTCCAAGGGAACCGCAAGATGCAAGCTATGGAGTTGGATCTCCATCTAGATCTGTTAACAATAATGATGTTGATGTCTCTGCAGTGAAACCTCTTTCTATACTTCCTCCTACTAAGCCAGTGAGTACTGAGGATACCCCTCTTCTTGTGGAGGACATTGCTGATTCCGATGACCCACCTTCCGATTCTGATCAACTGAAGATCACGGGCTCCTCTGGTATTGCAGACAGGGTGAGGACTAGGAAAGGTACTAGTGCCAAAGCTATTAAGGCTGCCCCAAAGAGGAAATCCAATGCTCCTACCCCCCCTCCCATCGAGGAATATTAAGCAAAAAGTAGAGAAAGCTCGTGGGAAAACCCTGATGTACTCGACTGAGGAAATTGGTGATGATGACATTCATGGTGAGCAACTCACACCTCATTTTTCTTTTCTTAAAATGCTTCGTATCTTATGTTTTTCTTACTTTTCTTCTTTATTTAGGACTGCCCAACACTAAGGAGCTGCCTGATGCCCTTTCCTGCCGTTTGCTTGTTGAAAATGTCACTCCCGCTTCTTGGAGGAAAACGATGACTGAGATGTCTATTGAAAAGCTGTGTGATCTCTATGACAAGAGTTATACCCGGCAGGCCATGTTGGATAACCATTTTAGTTTTCGTACAAGGGCATTGATTAACAAGGTTAAGGAGGCTAAAGAGGAGGTTGTTGTCATCGTAGCTAGGGAGAAAGAGAGGGAGGAGAACTATGCTAAGTTGGAGTCCAAATGTGATGAAGCAATGGCAGATTTTGAGAAGCATCCAAGATACGAGGCCCTTCGAGCAAAGATGGAAGATCTGGAAGAGCAGTTGAAGAAGTCGCAGGCTGAGTGTGGTAAACTAAAGGTGGAGGAGGCTAAAGTTGTTGGTTATAAGACCAAGGTGAGTGCCCTAGAATCTAAATGTGCTGGTTTGGAAACTGAGAGGGTCAGATTGGTGAAGCAGGATGTCAAGCGCTGTCAAGAGTTGGATGAGTTAAAGTTTGAATGCCAAGGTTTGAGGAGAGATAGGGCTGAGGTTGTATCGAAAGTTGTCCCCTACATTTCTATGGAGCTATACCATAGCGACGAGGTAGGAGAGGTTGTGGGGAAGCTAGTAAATGCGGCTATATTTCATGGAAAGTGCACAACTTTGGAGGAGATTGCTGAGACCAAAAAACCAGTTGTGCTGTCGGAGGTACCATACTACCGTCCGAATTCTATGCGAGAATATGATGAAGCCGGCAACGCATTTACCACAACAGAGTACCCCTTCCTTGTTGAAGCAACCAAAGATCCTTCAGCCTCCATCGACGATCTCCTCTCTAAAAAACCAAAGAAGATACAGCCTCCGTCCCCCACCAAGAGGACCTTATCTGTGAAGCCTATGTCTCCAGTTCACCAAGAGGATCCAAACTCTTCTAAAAATGCTTGAAGGTTGCTGTGTGGGCATTAATTCAGTCTCTGGGGGTGGCATGTACCCCTCTTTAAACAATTTATCATGGTTGAAGGCTTGTGCCTTTGTGTTTAACAATTTATGGTGCTTTTGTCAGGCGCGTGCCTGCTTGAACAATTTATCTTTCGTATGTCTGGGCTTCGGCCCGAAACTTAGACAATTATTCTTATGTTTATGTTGGATATGGCCTTATAAATGCCAATCTTAGGGATTACGTCCCGTTTTTGATATCATGCTTGTCTTCTCATACGTTTTCTTTTCTTTAAAAAACGTGAACATACATCCTGAGCTTATATCCTCATTGTGTGTATTTTGGACCAAGATTTTGGCAATCGTATAATTTGACTGCGACAGAGGGTCGCGACCCACTCCGTCTTTATCCTTAAGTTGCAGAGGGCTTTTATTACCCTAAGACTTTATAGGAAAGTTAATGTGAATTGTAATGGATGCTATTTGTATACAAGACATGTGTCTTGCTTCATCCTTCGACATTGAAACTTGTAAAGTACTTGGCTGAACAAATCTTTGTTGTATAAAACGAAACAAGAGATTTTGAGGGAAATGCGTTATATCATTAAGTGGGTAGGGAGGATTACATCATTTGTAGAAATGAACACTAGGACACCTACTGATGATGTACCCTCCTAACGGGTCGAAGGACTCCCCTTCGAGCCTGTAGAAAGCCCTCCCTTCGGAGGCCCAGGTTAATCTCCTTAACACGTTTCATTGGCGTAAAACCATTCGCCTGCGAACTGGTTACCATGTGGGAATCCGCCAATCGAAGCCCTAAGCCCTTCGGGGTATTCCTGACGAAGGGACTAACACGAAGGATCATCCAGACCTGGTCAAACCCACGTCTCCTCTTCCCCTTGGCTTTCCCGCCAAAACAGAGATCGTGGGCTATAAAGCCCTAGCGGTTACCACAAAATCATGGGACGCCCCCATGATCTCCGAACAATGTGCAACCGCCCACTATGTCCTATTTCTCCCCTATAAATAGCGTAGTCGGGCATGAACAATGTAAGTTAACTTCACACTTGTCATTTACAACCTACTCAAACGATTACACATACTTACTCGCACGCCGGAGGTAGTTCGCAGGGTGCAACCCCTGCGCAATCACTTAACGTAGTGTTTCGGTATTTCTTATTTTCAGGTTAAGAACAAGCTTGGCGCAATCTCAACACCCCATTATTCCTTTAATCATCATCGAAGGCTTGGTTGTGCAACTATTTGTTCAATCAGTGGCGCCATCCGTGGGGCCGCTACAATTGGTCTCGTTAATTCCGAGCTTATAACCAACCAACTACTTTCACTATTATTCCGGCATGGATCAAGGAAGAGAAGATACTCCCCCACCGGGTTTCTCGACCTTGGCACCAATACCAATCAACGACACTAACAACCTTCCCCCAATAACCGCTTCCACTTTCACAACACGTTCTCACCCAGAAATCACAACCAACAATCATGCTTCGACATCAGCCAATCCCGAACCTGTCATTAGCCCAGCCTTTGTCGAAGCCAACCATGAAGTGTTGGAATCCCTCTTAAGGGCTCGTAACAGGCAAGTCAGGAATGCTGAGGTGCGAAGGGAGTTGGAATACTCGAGTGATGAGTATGATGAAGAAATGGAGATGGAACCTAGGTCTCCGACCCAAGGACCAACCCTATCGGCCTTAAGAATTGGGTCTCCAGTCGGTCGAAAGCTAAGCAAAAGGTCCGTTGGTTTCGAAGGAGTCCCTGAGAGGGCTCCGACAAGAAGAGAAGGGGCGGTTACCGAAGGCTCTAACGGTAGGAGCCAGCGAAGGAAAGAAGTGGGGGTGACTTTGCCTCCATTGCTAGCAGCTCATCTTGGAAGGACTGAAGCTGGGGTTCCGTTGCAGCCTTCTCACGCATCAGGCGTAGAAGGCAATCCGCCTACAATTGATGAAGCGAAAAGTGTACCGCTTTTAAGGGGTCATTTAAGCCTTAAATCGTATTTATTTGATCAAATATTTCCCTAAATCGTTCCTTTTGTCATTTTAGGTACTTTTGAGGAGAAATCTGGAAAAGGAGGCATTTTGGACGTTTTTGGAGCATAAAAGTGAAGAAAACGACAAAGTCTCAAAATTGTGCTGAAAGTTACCTTTGACGGCGTCACATTTTACTCTGGACGGCGTCATGGCTTGGCAAGAAAAGGTGGACGTGAAATTTACTCATGATAAGCCAGTGAAAATAGCATGTGAATTCTGACGGCGTCACGCTTTAACCTGATCAAGGGCGTCACGGCTTAAATCAAAGAGGGGCGGCGTCACGTTCAAGGTTCGACGGCGTCAAGCCTTGATAAGCCAGAATGGATTTTGGAAGAGCTAAAGAGGGACGGCGTCAAGAAGGTCATCCGGGAACCCTAGAAGCGGCGAGGTGACGGCGTCACACTCCATAAGGTGACGCCGTCAGATCCAAAAATCTATATATAGTTTTCTAATTTTTTGTCATTAGTGTGGAACTTAGTGTGTGGAATTTTGGGAGAAAACCCTAAGACGATTTTAGCTTCTTTTTCAAGGCTTTTTGCCTTGAGATCTTCCATGTTACATTGAAGATAAGTTATCAATTAATCATTCAATATGTCTATGTGTTGTTTGATTTTATCTTATTCTTGTCTTTTGATTAACATGTTAGGCTAGATTTATCTTGTGTTTGCTTAGATCTAATGAAACCTAGCTATTGATTATTGGTTATTAGTGTGTTATTAGTTGTATTGGATGATTGTTTATCTATGTTAGGCTTAAGAAAACTGGCTAACTTCCTATTCGGTAACTTGCTTGAACGTCTTAAGAAACATGAACCAAATGCGTACTAAAGGTTTTTATGGTTGTATTTAATGCACAAGCGAATTCTAGTGATCCCATGTTAGGAGCTTCCTAGCCGGCTCGACATAGGAGTGAAGTAGGAGCTTGTAGAGTTGGGGAAGTACGTACGCCACCCCACGAATGGTATTAAGGAATACACCCGTCATCCACGCGACTAATACACACTAATCAACCGGTAAAAGATAGTTAGGGAGTAAGGAAATCTAAGTAAACACATTTCTCTACGTATTAGTTTCCACCAAACTTTTCATTTTTGTTATTTTATTTTATTTGCATTCGTAGTAATTTGGGTTAGTTGACTAGCAACTAATTCCGCCCACTCCTTCAAACCCGAGATTTTACTTGCTTTCATAAAAATTATAAAAACATAAAAAGAATCTTCCTCAACCCTTAGACCTAATTAGAGTAGCCTTTCATACCTAACGAACACTATTCCCTGTGGAGAACGATCAATCCCCCGTACTTACCACTACACTATACTACATCGGTCAGGTACACTGCCTGGTGGGGTTGTAAGCCTCTTGAGATCCCTCGAGAGGTAAAACCTGTTGTAAGGTTGCAAAACCCACGCATCAAGTTTTTGGCGCCGCTGCTGGGGAATAGTTATTGTTTAGGTTGAATTTTTATTTCTATTAGGTCTACTCACTAGATTCCTTTCTAGTGAGATTTTTATTTTATTTTTTTCTGGGTTTTCTTTAGTCTATCTACTTTCTTTGTGTGTTTGTTCGTAATTGGTTCGTCACTATGGATAGGGAGATTAAGGCATTCAATGAGCTTAATGAGTTAATTGATAGAGAGAAGAGACTCGCCCGCCTTAGCACGAGTAGTGAAATTGAGCTTAGAGATGACTTAAGGTTAGTTCACAATTCCTCACCAATTCTAGAAGGATTAAGTCACCATAAGTTTATCTTTAAATGTCCTTGCCCCGCTAAAAATCGTAAGTACCCATGGATTAGAAAGGGGGGTTATTTTAATGTGAAGGTTCCATGTATGATTGGTCACATGTTTAGGGAGCATACCTATATTGATCCCAAGGCACCAATGAATTTCATGTCTAGGCTTTACTATAACTGGATCATGAGAAATGAGCTGAACCCTAGACAAGACCCGGATGACCCCAATCAGATGTGCAATTTTGTAGGTATAGCAAGTGGTTTACACGTCTTTATTGGAGATTTCGTTTACCAATGTGATTTTGTGATCCTAGAAGATATAAGGGGGATTATAGACTCGTATTTAGGCGAGATAGTTTTAGGAGAACCCTTCATAAGAACGTCCCAAGCAATTTATGATAAGGATGAAGGTAGTGTGACATTCTCCAGCGAAATTGGATGCATCAAGTACCTGATGCCCCATAATGTGTCTCGTTTCTCTAAGTTCGAACCAAAATTTAAGGGCATTAAGGGCTTGGATGTCGATAATATCCCAGCACTCGAGGTTGATAACGATAACCAAGGAAGGGCTAGAGTTAAGTATTCGATGTGTTTGGCCTTAGGTCCGGAATACAAGTGGGATGAAAGAGTGATACAAGGCTTTAAAACCACATTTTTTTTTCGGAATGGAATCACGTAATGTACGTGACTTTGAGTCTAGCTACAAGACTCGTTAATAAAGAAAAGCGCATCTTGGGAGGCAACCCAAGCTTTATTTGTTTTATTTGCTTTGTGTGTTTATTTATTTGCTTGTTTGATTTTATTTTCCGTATGTGTGTTTAATTTTTATCATTATTGATTCATGTTCAAAAGTAATTTGTGAAAATGCTTTATGTTGTTTTTAACTTCGTCTTAATTACATATAAAGGTATTTTGCAAAAGATAAGTGTAAGGGAAATCTAAATCGGTTTATTAGAACACAAATGAACATGAATCATAATAATATTAAATTAACATACATATTAGTATTTGTTTGAGTCAAATGCTTGTATCGAGTCATAATGATGTTTTGCAGGATTTCCAGGAAGTAAGGTAAAGGTTTTTTCCAGAAATTTTCCGGAAACTTAAAATGAGAATTTTTGTCAGGTCATTTCTGACGGCGTCAGGGTTTATAACCTGACGGCGTCAGATTTAATTTTCAGAAATTTTTGAAAGTTTTGTTTTTAAAAAGTTTTTATTAAAATCTCCAACTTATAATCTCCAGGAATCTGCAAAGTTATCATTCCACAAGCATTATATCCTTATATATAGATTTTATCCCGCCGATGTTATGAAGGTTTTCGTGTTTGTTTTCTCAGGTTTAACAGGTTATTTTGGACAAGGAAATGTTTTTGGATCAAGCTTTTGGCGATGCATTAGTCATGGAGCTTCAACATTACTTTGGAAGAAGATTTAACCGTGTTATTTCATTATCCACCGAGCGAATCAGGGGAGTATTTGATTTCATTCTTTTACTTTTTACTTTTACATCTTGTAATTTGAACATTGGGGACAATGTTCATCTTAAGTGTAAGGGGGGGGGGGGGGGTAAAAGTACGATTTTAGAGAATGCTCTTACGCTTGATTTTTGTTTGTTGAATAGTAGATGTGTAATAAAACTAAGATAAATACCTGTTAGGGTAATTTTAGTGCCAAATTTAAAATTTTTTACAACATATAGGAGTGAAACTTTGATCTTAATGAGCGTCTTATGGATAGGAGTTATATGACTAGCACAAAAACCGTACCACTAAAAAAATTTTCCACCCCCAAATATGTGAGGTTCGCCCCTAGAATTGGTAGGAAATGCATTTATGCTATGATGTGTGTACCGGTAGCACTTAGATTCTAGAACTTGCGTTAGGACCATTCCGAGGCCACAAGTGAGACTACATTCGTGTAGTTAGATTTACTACATGATAAGAGGCATTAGGATTAACCCATTGTTTTACACCTGTGTTTTTGTTATAATTACTTTGGCTACATTGGTCAAGTAATTCTCCCACACCCTTTGCGTTGTACTCATTTTTAGTACACGATACCCCTAGTACACCCCTCAGAGCCTATCTTTTCGTTTCGACCTTTAAGCATTTTACTTAAAGGAAGAATTTGTTACACCCCACTAAAATGTACACCCAAATCGCCTTAGCCTACCTTGTATGCACTCATTTTTAGTGCATTATTGTTACAACATTTGTTTAAACCCAAGTTAATTATCTAGTTGATTACATGGTTGCTAAGTCGAGTCATATCCTTGTACATATTGTTTTGGGAAGATTGGGACTCATGGGTAAAGTACTAGTGTAATGGAGTAATGGGGAAGAACATCATTTATTACCCCCATATGTGCTAATAATTTTAAAAGTACTCCAAGTTTTTCAATTATCTTAATTCGAGTCATTAGAATAGTTATTTGTAAAGTTATGTAAAAATTCAAGTGTAAGGGGAATGCAACGCCCCTATGATGTATTATTTTGGATGGTAGGGCAAAAGTGTATGCAAAAAAAAAAAAAAAAAAAAAAAAAAAAAAAAAAAAAAAATCGAAAAAATCAAGAAAAATACAAAAAAAAAATGAGAAAAAGAAAAATAGAAAAAACATACGGACTACCATCCCGTTTCATTTTATGTTTATTTTTATGTTTTTGTTATTTTGTTATTTTCTTTCATTTGCTTAAATCGAGTCGAGTCTTGGCTTAGCAACATTGTATAGTACATGTAATTGATCAAGATCTTTAACTAGCCACCAGTAAAATATCCTTTATCCAACAAAACCGTGTTTTCCTTTTCCCTACACCTAACGTTATAACCCATTTAAAAGCCCTCTTTGATAGTTTATCTTAGGTGCTTACGCCTAGTGGAGGAGGTTTTCGATCCTTTCCCAAGCCTATGGTAATCTATTTGCTATGACAGGTAGTGAGAGATATTATCCGTTTTCATTTATGAGATTTATTTTGATGACACTTGAGAGATGTGAGTATCTAAACACTACTTGTGAGGTGCTAGTTTATAATCTCCGTGCTTATTATGATTGAAGTGGAACGAATATTTGTTGTAATTACTTTTATGTTTGCGTTAAATGACCCCTAACTTGTATTTTGATTAGAATAAAAGCACATTTGCTTGAGGACAAGCAAATCTCAAGTGTAAGGGTATTTGATGAAGCGAAAAGTGTACCGCTTTTAAGGGGTCATTTAAGCCCTAAATCGTATTTATTTGATCAAATATTGCCCTAAATCGTTCCTTTTGTCATTTTAGGTACTTTTGAGGAGAAATCTGGAAAAGGAGGCATTTTGGACGTTTTTGGAGCATAAAAGTGAAGAAAACGACAAAGTCTCAAAATTGTGCTGAAAGTTACCTTTGACGGCGTCACATTTTACTCTGGACGGCGTCATGGCTTGGCAAGAAAAGGTGGACGTGAAATTTACTCATGATAAGCCAGTGAAAATAGCATGTGAATTCTGACGGCGTCACGCTTTAACCTGATCAAGGGCGTCACGGCTTAAATCAAAGACGGACGGCGTCACGTTCAAGGTTCGACGGCGTCAAGCCTTGATAAGCCAGAATGGATTTTGGAAGAGCTAAAGAGGGACGGCGTCAAGAAGGTCATCCGGGAACCCTAGAAGCGGCGAGGTGACGGCGTCACACTCCATAAGGTGACGCCATCAGATCCAAAAATCTATATATAGTTTTCTAATTTTTTGTCATTAGTGTGGAACTTAGTGTGTGGAATTTTGGGAGAAAACCCTAAGACGATTTTAGCTTCTTTTTCAAGGCTTTTTGCCTTGAGATCTTCCATGTTACATTGAAGATAAGTTATCAATTAATCATTCAATATGTCTATGTGTTGTTTGATTTTATCTTATTCTTGTCTTTTGATTAACATGTTAGGCTAGATTTATCTTGTGTTTGCTTAGATCTAATGAAACCTAGCTATTGATTATTGGTTATTAGTGTGTTATTAGTTGTATTGGATGATTGTTTATCTATGTTAGGCTTAAGAAAACTGGCTAACTTCCTATTCGGTAACTTGCTTGAACGTCTTAAGAAACTTGAACCAAATGCGTACTAAAGGTTTTTATGGTTGTATTTAATGCACAAGCGAATTCTAGTGATCCCATGTTAGGAGCTTCCTAGCCGGCTCGACATAGGAGTGAAGTAGGAGCTTGTAGAGTTGGGGAAGTACGTACGCCACCCCACGAATGGTATTAAGGAATACACCCGTCATCCACGCGACTAATACACACTAATCAACCGGTAAAAGATAGTTAGGGAGTAAGGAAATCTAAGTAAACACATTTCTCTACGTATTAGTTTCCACCAAACTTTTCATTTTTGTTATTTTATTTTATTTGCATTCGTAGTAATTTGGGTTAGTTGACTAGCAACTAATTCCGCCCACTCCTTCAAACCCGAGATTTTACTTGCTTTCATAAAAATTATAAAAACATAAAAAGAATCTTCCTCAACCCTTAGACCTAATTAGAGTAGCCTTTCATACCTAACGAACACTATTCCCTGTGGAGAACGATCAATCCCCCGTACTTACCACTACACTATACTACATCGGTCAGGTACACTGCCTGGTGGGGTTGTAAGCCTCTTGAGATCCCTCGAGAGGTAAAACCTGTTGTAAGGTTGCAAAACCCACGCATCAGCAATCCGCCTACAATTAATATGGGAGGAAATCTTCCTCCCAATGGTATGTACCCCTCGTTCCAAACTCAGTCTTATCCTCAAAATTTATATCCTCCAGTAAATGGAAAGCCTAATAACCCAAGCTTTCCCCAAACTTATGGGAGCATGCTCTTCGGGTATCCTATGGCGTACCCTCCGTACGCCATGGGAAACGTTTACCCATTTGCCATGAATACACCTTATCAGTCCTACCCAAGCCAAACTCCTATGGGAATACGCCCAAACAACAATCCATATAATACTGTTCCCATGTATGCACCACCTTATAACTGTCTATACTCAGACCCTATGGGTTCAGCTACACCCTTCGTTAGGTGGATTGAAGATTACCCATTGCCTGATGGGTTGAAAATGCCCTCGCACATTGGGACTTATGATGGAAAGGGGGATCCAGACAATTTCTTACATTTGTTCGAAGGGGCTATCAAAATGAAAAAATGGGTTATGCCAGTGGCCTGTCATATGTTTACATACACCCTACGGGATTCTGCTCGTATCTGGTGGAATGGGCAAAAGCCCGACAGCATCGTCAATCTTGATGATCTTAAGGCTAAGTTCCGGTCACATTTCAGTCAGCAAAAGAAGTTCACGAGGACTCATTTAACGGTGCACAACATCAAACAAAAAGAAAATGAAAGCACAAGGGCCTTCGTTACTAGGTACACCGATGAGACTTTGCAGATTTTGGGTCTTCATGAAGATCAGCGTATTTCGGGTTTCGTACATGGTCTTCGAAATCGGAGTTTGGTGGAATTCTTGTCCACTGACCTTCCGACAACTTACAAAGGGTTAACGGAAAAGACATATACTTGGATCGAAGCAAAAGAGGTGTCCACTAATGGGGCTCCGGTAGACAGAGATAGCAACAACAAGTTTTCGAAGCATTCTTCGTGGGAAGGGTCCAAGAACAAGAACAGAGATAGGTTTTCTCCGTACAACAAAGGCCCCAACCATGGTTTGTTAAGCAGTCTAACGAAGTCTCCAAAGGAAATACTCGCTACGGAGAAGGCTGCCAAGGCCTTCGAAGCACCCCCTCGTATGACAAGTAAGGGCAAAAACAGGGATACCAGCAAGTACTGTCACTTCCACGAAAATTATGGTCACGATACGAACAGTTGTAGAGAACTAAAGAAACAGATAGAGGAAGCTGTGAAGTCCGGGCAATTGGCACATTTGGTGAAGGGTATAAAGAAGGGAAAGGAAGAGATGACCGACACTCAATTGGCTAAAGATACTGCTCCTCTCGAAGCCCCAATACTCATGGTCCGTTGGGGCGAAGCCAGCTTGAAGAGAAAGGTAACGGAGGGTAACGAAGTAGGGGAGGTAACTTTTCCTCCTCTTGCAGGCCAAGTCCCTTCAAATGATCCGGTAGTCATCAAAGTCCTCATTTCCAACCGAGAAGTGAATAGAGCCTATATGGACTGTGGGAGCTCCTGCGAAGTCATCTATGAGCATTGTTTCCTTAAGCTTAAGCCTTTGATCAGGTCGCAGCGGATTGATTCGAAAATACCCTTGGTAGGATTTTCTTGTGAACATTCGTGGCCTCTGGGAGAAGTTTCGTTGGAAATAACGATTGGAGAAGGCAAGCTCGCAAGGACAGAAACCCTCATGTTCGCTATCGTAGGGTCCAACTCTCCTTACAACTTGCTGATGGGAAGGACCGCCATGCAAAAGATGGGTATCGTAGTCTCCACTATACACGCAGCGGTAAAATTCCATACACCTTATGGGATAGGCACCGTATTATCCACTTACAATCAAGGACAGATGGGAGACAATGGCAAAATGATTAGAGAAACTCCGGAGGAGCCTCCGAAGGCCATTCTAAGTTGTACAGATGCTGAAGAACGTATCGTGGTGAATGAGCTCTATCCAGAGCAAACGGTGGTAATCGGAAAGCATCTCCCTGCTAACTTCAAAGCAGACTTGGAGAAGCTACTCAAAGCCAACAAAGACGTATTCGCATGGACGTACTCAGATATGACCGGGGTTCCCAGGACTCTTATGATCGATGACAAGCCCTTCGGTACAGAGCATAAGTGATGAAGCGAAAAGTGTACCGCTTTTAAGGGGTCATTTAAGCCCTAAATCGTATTTATTTGATCAAATATTGCCCTAAATCGTTCCTTTTGTCATTTTAGGTACTTTTGAGGAGAAATCTGGAAAAGGAGGCATTTTGGACGTTTTTGGAGCATAAAAGTGAAGAAAACGACAAAGTCTCAAAAATGGGCTAAAAGTTACCCTTGACGGCGTCAGATTCTACTCTGGACGGCGTCATGGCTTGGCAAGAAAAGGTGGACGTAAAATTTACTCATGATAAGCCAGTAAAAATTGCATGTAAATTCTGACGGCGTCACGCTTTAACCTGATCAAGGCCGTCACGGCTTAAATCAAAGAGGGAGGGCGTCACGTTCAAGGTTCGACGGCGTCAAGCCTTGATAAGCCAGAATGGATTTTGGAAGAGCTAAAGAGGGACGGCGTCAAGAAGGTCATCCGGGAACCCTAAAAGCGGCGAGGTGACGGCGTCACACTCCATAAGGTGACGCCGTCAGATCCAAAAATCTATATATAGTTTTCTAATTTTTTGTCATTAAGTGGAACTTAGTGTGTGGAATTTTGGGAGAAAACCCTAAGACGATTTTAGCTTCTTTTTCAAGGCTTTTTGCCTTGAGATCTTCCATGTTACATTGAAGATAAGTTATCAATTAATAATTCAATATGTCTATGTGTTGTTTGATTTTATCTTGTTCTTGTCTTTTGTTTAACATGTTAGGCTAGATTTATCTTGTGTTTGCTTAGATCTAATGAAACCTAGCTATTGATTATTGGTTATTAGTGTGTTATTAGTTGTATTGGATGATTGTTTATCTATGTTAGGCTTAAGAAAACTGGCTAACTTCCTATTCGGTAACTTGCTTGAACGTCTTAAGAAACATGAACCAAATGCGTACTAAAGGTTTTTATGGTTGTATTTAATGCACAAGCGAATTCTAGTGATCCCATGTTAGGAGCTTCCTAGCCGGCTCGACATAGGAGTGAAGTAGGAGCTTGTAGAGTTGGGGAAGTACGTACGCCACCCCACGATTGATATTAAGGAATACACCCGTCATCCACGCGACTAATACACACTAATCAACCGGTAAAAGATAGTTAGGGAGTAAGGAAATCTAAGTAAGCACATTTCTCTACACATAAGTTTCTCACCAACATTTTATTTTCAGTTATTTATTTTATTTGCATTTGTAGTTATTTGGGTTAGTTGACTAGCAACTAATTCCGCCCACTCCTTCAAAACCGAGATTTTACTTGCTTTCATAAAAAATATAAAAACATAAAAAGAATCTTCCTCAACCTTTAGACCTATTAGAGTAGTTTTTCATACCTAACGAACACTATTCCCTGTGGAGAACGATCAATCCCCCGTACTTACCACTACACTATACTACATCGGTCAGGTACACTGCCTGGTGGGGTTGTAAGCCTCTTGAGATCCCTCGAGAGGTAAAACCTGTTGTAAGGTTGCAAAACCACGCATCAAGTTTTTGGCGCCGCTGCCGGGGAATAGTTATTGTTTAGGTTGAATTTTTATTTTATAGGTCTACTCACTAGATTCCTTTCTAGTGAGATTTTTGTTTTATTTTTCTAGGTTTTCTTTAGTCTATCTATTTTCTTCGTGTCTTTGTTCGTAACCATTACCATCCGACATCATGGAAAATGGTAATATCCTTAATCCCCACAACCCACCACCACAACAACCACCACCACCTCCTAGAGCCCGCACTTTAGGAGGATATTCCCTAATTTTGGATGATGACCCCCCTAATCTTAGAATCACTAGGAGCCGAAGCTCGATAAAGACTCTTGCCACACCCTATGCTGAACCCGAAAGGGAAATGCATAAATTAAGGCGACTCCACCAAGCGGCTGAACCATCCACGATCAATTTTGATGATGCCCTCTCCGAGGAAGAATCCAATCATCATTCTACACCTCCTAGCCCTCAACCCAATCACGATATGGAAGTTCCCGAAATCCCAATCACTAAATGTCTCAAGGACTACTCTTATCCCACCCCTCGTGGTTTTTCCAATGCTATCGTTTTTCCAAATGAACACACGGATGGGGTCTTGCGTGCAACTGATATTTGGCTGGTCCAAAGTGTATGCAAGTTTCACGGATTGAAAACTGAAGATCCAATCCAACACATCAAGGACTTCCTGAAAATAGTGGATACCCTCCATACGGACGGAGCCACTAGAGATACCTCCCGGTTGCGATTCTTTCCCTTCACCCTTCATGAAAGAGCCGGAGACTGGTATAACCAACTTCCTTCCGAATCCATCTTCACATGGGAACAGCTTATCTCAAAATTCTATGAAAAATTCTTTCCCATTGGAAGAACTTCAAAGTTGAGAGACGAAATCCTCCGCTTCCATGTTGGACCAGCAGAACCTATTCACAAATCTTGGGTTAGATTCAAGGATCTCATTAGACAGGTCCCTCATCATGGCATTGAACTCTGGCTTCTTGTCCAAATCTTTTATGACAGTGTCTCCAAAAACGACCAATTGGGCATTAATAATTCATCAAAAGGAAAAATAGCCAAACTAAGCGTTGAGGAAGGATGGAGTAGAATTGAGGAATATGCAAATGATCAAGACGATACCTGGGATGAACCCGATTCGATCATGAGCGTTTCTAAGATCATGAAAGAACCTCCTTTTGCTAGCCGGGTGAGTAGATTGAATGATCAGGTATCTTATCTAGACAAGTCGCAACCAACTAAGCGGTTATCAAACCCATACTTGATCTGTGATCAATGTGGTGGCCCGCATGAAGTGGAGGAATGCGAGGATGATACCACCACCGAACAAGCATGCTTGTCAAGCCACGACATCTTCGATGATCCTTCGCTCTTAACTTTCTACCAAAACAATGATTTCACCCCTTGGGGAAATCTTGTGAGAGAAGAGGGAGGAGGAGAATATCCTGACTATAAGGTTAGGAGCACTTTTGAGGATGATCTCGGGCATTTCACGTTTGAAAAGAATCTGCAACTAAATGGTCTCGACAACCTTATCAATAGCCAACAAACCAACGTGAAGGCCAAATTCGCAGAACTCAACGCCACTCTCGACGGCCTTGGCGAACCTCAAAGAGATCCCTTACTCGCCATCACCACTCGTGCTGGAACAACTACTAAGGATCCACCTTACCCAGCTCAACAATCTAACGTCATGGAACCCGACACCCCTCATGAGGAGGAAGATAATGTGAACGATGAGAATCCCGAACAAACCCCTCCGGTAACTCCCTCTCCACCTACTCCAACCAAACAGCCCATTAAAGTTTGGGGAATTGATCCCATGTTTGGGGAATTGATTTCATGGGACCCTTCCCATCTTCAGGTGGGAATGAATACATCTTAGTGGCCATCGATTATGTTTCGAAATGGGTGGAAGCACAAGCCCTTAGGACTAACGATGCTAGGGTAGTAATTCATTTCTTAAAAAAATTGTTCGCTAGGTTCGAAATTCCGAAGGCTCTTATTAGTGACAGGGGAACCCATTTTTGCAATTCGCAAATGGAGAAAGTTATGAAAAGATATGGAGTCTCTCACCGATTCTCCACCGCTTACCATCCTCAAACCAACGGTCAAGTCGAAAACACTAATAGAGCCATAAAGAGAATATTGGAGAAAACGGTTAATCAAAACCGAAAAGATTGGTCTTTTAAGCTCGATGAAGCTTTGTGGGCATTTCGAACCGCTTATAAGACGCCAATCGGGACAACCCCGTTCCGTATGGTATATGGCAAGGCATGCCACCTTCCAGTAGAACTGGAACACAAGGCATATTGGGCACTTAAGGCTTGTAATTTGGATTATACGGTCGCGGGAACAAATAGATTCTTACAGCTCCAAGAGCTCGATGAATTGAGATTAGAGGCTTATGAATCTTCCATTACATACAAAGAAAGGGCAAAAAGATGGCATGACCAACGGATTAAGAGACCAAAGGAGTTTTCAGAAGGAGACAAGGTCTTATTATATAATTCTCGCTTAAGACTATTTCCTGGAAAACTTAAATCTAGATGGTATGAACCCTTTACCGTAAGGAGCTCCTCTAAAACCGGAGCCGTTGTGTTGATTGACGACGAAGATAGAGAATTCACTGTAAATATACAACGAGTCAAACATTATCAAGAGAATGGTAATGAGATGATCAATGAGGAAGATATAACTTTTGATGAAGAAGTGACGTAATGTACGTGACTTTGAGTCTAGCTACAAGACTCGTTAATAAAGAAAAGCGCTTCTTGGGAGGCAACCCAAGCTTTATTTTATTTATTTGCTTTGTGTGTTTATTTATTTGTTTGTTTGTTTTTATTTGTTTCCGTATGTGTGTTTAATTTTTATTAGTATTGATTCATGTTCAAAACTAATTTGTGAAAATGCTTTATTTTGTTTTTAACTTCGTCTTAACTACATATAAAGGTATTTTGCAAAAGTTAAGTGTAAGGGAAATTTAAATCGGTTTATTAGAACACAAATTAACATGAATCGTAATAATAATAATAAATTAACATACATATTCGTATTTGTTTGAGTCAAATGCTTGTATCGAGTCATAATGATGTTTTGCAGGATTTCCAGGAAGTAAGGTAAAGGTTTTTCCAGAAATTTTCCGGAAACTTAAAATGAAAATTTTTGTCAGGTCATTTCTGACGGCGTCAGGGTTTATAACCTGACGGCGTCAGATTTAATTTTCAGAAATTTTTGAAAGTTTTGTTTTTAAAAAAGTTTTTATTAGAATCTCCAACTTATAATCTCCAGGAATCTGCAAAATTATCATTCCACAAGCATTATATCCTTATATATAGATTTTATCCCGCCGATGTTATGCAGGTTTTTGTGTTTGTTTTCTCAGGTTTAACAGGTTATATTGGACAAGAAGATGATTTATATTTCGGAAGGGAAGCTTTCAACGTTCATTTTCTTGGAGGAGGATTTAACCGTGTTACTTCATTATCCACATCGAACGAATCAGGGGAGTATTTGATTTCATTCTTTTACTTTATTTGCTTTTACATCTTGTTATTTGAACATTGGGGACAATGTTCATCTTAAGTGTAAGGGGAGGGTAAAAGTACGATTTTAGAGAATACAATTGCGCAAATTTAAAATTTTTTACAACATATAGGAGTGAAACTTTGGTCTTAATGAGCGTCTCATGGATAGGAGTTATATGACTAGCACAAAACCGTACCACTAAAAAATTTTCCACCCCCAAATATGTGAGGTTCGCCCCTAGAATTGGTAGGAAAAGCATTTATGCTATGATGTGTGTACCGGTAGCACTTAGATTCTAGAACTTGCGTTAGGACCATTCCGAGGCCACAAGTGAGACTACATTCGTGTAGTTAGATTTACTACATGATAAGAGGCATTAGGATTAACCCATTGTTTTACACCTGTGTTTTTGTTATAATTACTTTGGCTACATTGGTCAAGTAATTCTCCCACACCCTTTGCGTTTTACTCATTTTTAGTACACGATACCCCTAGTACACCCCTCAGAGCCTATCTTTTCGTTTCGACCTTTAAGCATTTTACTTAAAGGAAGAATTTGTTTACACCCCACTTAAATGTACACCCAAATCGCCTTAGCCTACCTTGTATGCACTCATCTTTAGTGCATTATTGTTACAACATTTGTTTAAACCCAAGTTAATTATCTAGTTGATTACATGGTTGTTAAGTCGAGTCATATCCTTGTACATATTGTTTTGGGACGATTGGGACTCATGGGTAAAGTACTAGTGTAATGGAGTAATGGGGAAGAACATCATTTATTACCCCCATATGTGCTAAATATTTTAAAAGTACTCCAAGTGTTTCGATTATCTTAATTCGAGTCATTAGAATAGTTATTTGTAAAGTTATGTAAAAGTTCAAGTGTAAGGGGATGCAATGCCCCTATGATGTATTATTTTGGATGGTAGGGCAATAGTGTATGTCAAAAAAAAAAAAAAAAAAAAAAAAAAAAAAAAAAATACAAAAAAAAAAAAAAAATGAGAAAAAGAAAAATAGAAAAAAACATACGGACTACCATCCCGTTTCATTTTATGTTTGTTTTATGTTTTTGTTTTTGTTATTTTGTTTCTAGCTTAAGATTGAGTCGAGTCTTGGCTTAGCAACATTGTATAGTACATGTAATTGATCAAGATCTTTAACTCGCCACCAGTAAAATATCCTTTATCCAACAAAACCGTGTTTTCCTTTTCCCTACACCTAACGTTATAACCCATTTAAAAGCCCTATTTGATAGTTAATCTTAGGTGCTTACGCCTAGTGGAGGAGGTTTTCGATCCTTTCCCAAGCCTATGGTAATCTATTTGGTATGACAGGTAGTGAGAGATATTATCCGTTTTCATTTATGAGATTTATTTTGATGACACTTGAGAGATGTGAGTATCTAAACACTACTTGTGAGGTGCTAGTTTATAATCTCCGTGCTTATTATGATTGAAGTGGAACGAATATTTGTTGTAATTACTTTTATGTTTGCATTAAATGACCCCTAACTTGTATTTTGATTAGATTAAAAGCGCATTTGCTTGAGGACAAGCAAATCTCAAGTGTAAGGGTATTTGATGAAGCGAAAAGTGTACCGCTTTTAAGGGGTCATTTAAGCCCTAAATCGTATTTATTTGATCAAATATTGCCCTAAATCGTTCCTTTTGTCATTTTAGGTACTTTTGAGGAGAAATCTGGAAAAGGAGGCATTTTGGACGTTTTTGGAGCATAAAAGTGAAGAAAACGACAAAGTCTCAAAAATCGGCTAAAAGTTACCCTTGACGGCGTCAGATTCTACTCTGGACGGCGTCATGGCTTGGCAAGAAAAGGTGGACGTGAAATTTACTCATGATAAGCCAGTGAAAATTGCATGTAAATTCTGACGGCGTCACGCTTTAACCTGATCAAGGCCGTCACGGCTTAAATCAAAGAGGGACGGCGTCACGTTCAAGGTTCGACGGCGTCAAGCCTTGATAAGCCAGAATGGATTTTGGAAGAGCTAAAGAGGGACGGCGTCAAGAAGGTCATCCGGGAACCCTAAAAGCGGCGAGGTGACGGCGTCACACTCCATAAGGTGACGCCGTCAGATCCAAAAATCTATATATAGTTTTCTAATTTTTTGTCATTAAGTGGAACTTAGTGTGTGGAATTTTGGGAGAAAACCCTAAGACGATTTTAGCTTCTTTTTCAAGGCTTTTTGCCTTGAGATCTTCCATGTTACATTGAAGATAAGTTATCAATTAATCACTCAATATGTCTATGTGTTGTTTGATTTTATCTTGTTCTTGTCTTTTGTGTAACATGTTAGGCTAGATTTATCTTGTGTTTGCTTAGATCTAATGAAACCTAGCTATTGATTATTGGTTATTAGTGTGTTATTAGTTGTATTGGATGATTGTTTATCTATGTTAGGCTTAAGAAAACTGGCTAACTTCCTATTCGGTAACTTGCTTGAACGTCTTAAGAAACATGAACCAAATGCGTACTAAAGGTTTTTATGGTTGTATTTAATGCACAAGCGAATTCTAGTGATCCCATGTTAGGAGCTTCCTAGCCGGCTCGACATAGGAGTGAAGTAGGAGCTTGTAGAGTTGGGGAAGTACGTACGCCACCCTACGATTGATATTAAGGAATACACCCGTCATCCACGCGACTAATACACACTAATCAACCGGTAAAAGATAGTTAGGGAGTAAGGAAATCTAAGTAAGCACATTTCTCTACACATAAGTTTCTCACCAACATTTTATTTTCAGTTATTTATTTTATTTGCATTTGTAGTTATTTGGGTTAGTTGACTAGCAAATAATTCCGCCCACTCCTTCAAAACCGAGATTTTACTTGCTTTCATAAAAAATATAAAAACATAAAAAGAATCTTCCTCAACCTTTAGACCTATTAGAGTAGTTTTTCATACCTAACGAACACTATTCCCTGTGGAGAACGATCAATCCCCCGTACTTACCACTACACTATACTACATCGGTCAGGTACACTGCCTGGTGGGGTTGTAAGCCTCTTGAGATCCCTCGAGAGGTAAAACCTGTTGTAAGGTTGCAAAACCACGCATCAATAAGCTTAACGAGTTCAAGCACATTGAACCAATTAAGCAAAAGCGACGAAGCCTGGCACCAGAAAGAAACGCAGCTGCTTGTAAAGAGGTGGATGAACTTGTGCAAGCAGGAATTCTCAAAGAAGTGAAATACCAAATTTGGGTCGCTAATCCAGTTATGGTAAAGAAAAGTGACGGAGGGTGGCGTATGTGTGTTGACTTTACCGACATCAACAAAGCCTGCCCAAAGGATTGCTACCCTCTGCCAGAAATTGATTGGAAGGTCGAATCCCTCTCGGGGTTCCGTTGGAAATGCTTTTTGGATGCCTACAAGGGGTATCACCAAATACAAATGGCAAAGGAGGACGAGGAGAAGACAACCTTCTACACAGGAAAGGGTGTCTATTGCTACAAGAAAATGCCCTTCGGCCTAAAGAACGCGGGGGCTACTTATCAGCGTTTAGTAGAGAAGGCCTTTCATAAGCAAATTGGAAGGAACTTGGAAGCCTACGTCGATGACATGGTAATAAAAAGCAGAACCGAAGAGGACCTCCTCTCCGACATTCAAGAGACCTTCGATCAATTACGGGCTATCAACATGAAGCTTAATCCCAAGAAGTGTTCCTTTGGCATGGAGGAAGGGAAGTTCTTGGGGCATTTGATAACGAAACAAGGGATTAAAGCTAACCCTTCGAAGGTTAAAGCCGTCACTGATCTTCAAGCCCCGAAGTCATTAAAAGAAGTCCAAAGCCTCAACGGGAAGCTTGCGGCACTTAGCAGGTTCCTGTCGAAAGGGGCATATCGGTCTTTACCATTCTTCAAAACACTCAAGGGATGTACAGATAAAAAGACTTTCCAATGGAGTTGTGAGGCGGAAGCAGCCTTCGAAAAGCTAAAGGAATTCATAGAAATCTTAACAACGCTTACAGCCCCAATCAAAGGCGAAGTGTTGTTCATGTACATTGCGGCTTCATTCGAAAGCATCAGCGCGGTGCTCTTAGCCGAAAGGGAAAACAAACAAGTCCCAATATAGTTTGTTAGCAGGGTTCTGCAAGGAGCTGAATTAAACTATCCAGAGTTGGAGAAGCTAATCCTAGCTTTGGTTTATGCTACAAGACGCCTTCGAAGGTACTTTCAGGCTCATCCCATCACGGTATTGACTGACAAGCCTATTAGACAGATACTGTCGAAGCCTGAGAAATCAGGAAAAGTAGCTAAATGGGCTATCGAATTGGGAGAGCATGAGATAGAGTACAAGGGTCGAAACTCCGTCAAAGGTTAGGTACTTGAAGATTTTCTAGCTGAAACGCCTTCCGGACCTAGCCAAGATAAGGAAATTCCTAAAGAACAGCCCCCAAAGATGAAGGAGGGATGGAAGCTGTACACAGATGGAGCCTCGAGTTCTGATGGTTCTGGAGCAGGTTTAATGTTGGTTAGTCCGAAAGGAAATGAGTATACTTATGCATTGCGTTTCGAATTCGAAGCCACCAACAACGAAGCCGAGTACGAAGCTCTGTTAGCCGGCCTTCGACTAGCAAAGGAAATGGAAGTTCATAATCTGTCCATTTTCGTAGACTCCCAGCTAGTTGCCAATCAAATCAAGGGCTCCTATGAAGCAAGGCAGCCCACCATCAAGCAATATTTGGAAAAAGCCAAAGAACTCCTTCAAGGCTTCGAAACCTATGATATAGCACATGTCCGCAGAAATCAAAACAAGAAAGCAGATGCCCTAAGTAAGTTGGCTTCAATGGCATCTGCTCATTTAACGAAGGAGGTCTTGGTAGAAGTGTTGGCTGATAGGTCAATTAAACGGGGCGAAGTTTCTGACATTGATCCGTGCTAAAGTATATATATAAATAATATCAGATGGATACACGTGAATAAAGACAAATCAACCCTTTAGGAAAAAGGCTAACTTGCAGAAACTCACGTTTGTGATATGTGTGATACCAGGTAAGTGATTACCCGGGTCGTGTCCCAACAAGGTGTGAATGGACAATCGTTCGAGGTTTGGAATTAGAGTGATTGATGATTGGTATATGAATTTTTTGATTTTTATATTCTAATTGAGAAACAAATTCTCAAAGAAAATTAAGATTAAAACAAATTATATTAAAAACGTGTAACGGGAATTACAAAAACGAGATTAAAAAGTAAAATCTTATAAAAATAAATCCTACAAGTGTAATATTATTTTTCCTAAGTTATAAATGACAAAAGAAAATTTTGGAAAAAAGATTTATATTTTTCTGACTTTTATATTTTTTTTATTATAAATTAAAAATAGTTTTGAAAAGAAAAATAGATTAAAAATACTAAAGTTATTCTAAAAATTCTGAAACTTTTTCTAAAAATATTTTATACTATTACTAACCTAGGAAAAATATGAGAAAGGTGTCAGCTTATTTTAATAAGCTGCAAATTAGCTAAAATATACGGATGGCTTATATAGGGAAAAGTGGGTTAAATAAAAAAGGGTGCAAGGTTATAACTGAAAAAGTCCCTAGGGCAGATGGTTGTCTTGTGTGATGGTGAGTCAAGAGACCAGGTTTCGAATCCCAATTTTAACTTATTGCTTCTTATTTATTTTTATTTGATTTTTATGATAGAAAGTCAACAAGCATAAGATAATAAGCAATATTTATAACTAAAACTATTTTTGAAAACTTCAAATAAGCCCAGAAATAAGCCAAGTGGCTGATCAGATAAGTGTATACTGATAGCTTAGTGTATGCTGATAGCTTAGTGTATACTGAGCTGAACAATCAACTTTTAAGCTTGTTTTTAAGCTATAGTAAGCTAGAGAAAGGGTCTGGATTAGGAAATAAGCAAAGAACACCTGGCAAATTATCTAGAAACCAAAAATCTAAGCTTAAACTAACACAAATAAGCACTTTAACAGATCTAGAAAAATAGTGCAGGCTGCATTTTTGGTTATGTGATGTGCAGACTGCACAAAATGGCAAAAACCAAAAGGACCCTTAACCAACTCTTGTGAAATCACTAAATGAACTTAAAAGACCACAGAAATGCCAAAGATAAGGTCCAAATGAGCTTGTGGCTTATTATGGCTTATTTGGACATTTCAAGGCTTAGGATTACCACAGTTGCCTCAAAACTATATTTTCTATTTAATTGGCTCAAAAGGACTTAGAAACAACTTATTCTAACCAAGTTAAGCAGGATTAAAGTTCATGGAATTACAAATGAACAGTACAAGCTAGTTTGACCTTTGTAGTAAGTTTTAAACAAAACAGCCCTTTATGAGGGTCTGTGTTGGATTTTTAAATGAAACAGACAAATTTAAGCTAAGATATGAAAGACAGATTAATAACTAGCTATATCAAGCTTTAAAAAGTAACTTTGAATAAAAATTAAGCAGTTCTAATAAGCTATCTTATTTTTGGCTTTTTTAAGGTTTTTAAGCAAAATTAAAACAACTTCTATTCTAAACTTTAAAAACAGATAATAAACACTTTTAAACTACCAATAAGCAGATAAATGCTAAAATAAGCTATAAAGAAGCACTTGAACAATAACTTAGAAATTAATGCAAAGAAAATTGAAAATGCTTACAACTGTGGGAATATGGAACAAAGGAAATAGATCAGAGATAAGCCTAGCTTGTCAGAACCAAGCTATAAACCCAATTTAAGCTTTCCAGAACAGCTTATTCCACACAACTGCTTATTTTGACTTTTTTTTGACTTTTTCTTAACTTTTAAAATTTAAATAGTTTTAAGCCATAACAAACTAACAATAAGCTGTCACAGGCTTATGTTAACTTATTTAAGCTAGAAAGAGAAGCTTTTAAACTTGAAACAACAACTGATTCGAATTAAACAACTTAACATTAAACTTGAACTTGAATTGAAACTGAAATGGTACAAGGTTTTTGAAACTGAAATTGAAACTGAATTTAAAATTACAAGAACATGAGATGGATTAAACCTAAAAGCTTATTCTAAATTGACTTAAAAGTAAATTACACTACGAATTGGTCTAAACCAGTGACAATTATATCTTGGTGTCTTCAATCCTTTAAATAGCCATCCCAAAAGCATCTCTGACAATTTCTGAGCAAATCCCACCATTGGAATGGCTTTGAATCAATCCCAGCCGTTGGTTGCATTTTTGGCGGGAAAAGTGGAAATGGGATTTACAGCTATTACATCAAGTGGGGGAGTTAGTACTTGTGAAGGCTTCTCATTGGAGGAGGGGGAGGTGGAGTGTAAGAGTATGCAGAGGATAAAGAGGCAAGTGGGGAAGATAAGGTGGTATGGTTTTGAGCGGGCGTGGTATTGAAGAAGAAGAATTTAACCGAAGTCAAATCCTTTTGGTTTAACTAAGGGATCGGATCATGGGTTATTGAGTTGGGCTTGGGTGTATGGTGGGCTGGGTTAGGTTTAGTTTGTAGCTGGGTTTTTAGTTAGTTAGGATAGATTTGGATTTTGTTTAACTTTAAAGGACCAAAGTTGTACAATCTGAAAATCCAGGGACTATTCTTGCCAAATCTAAAATTTATCTCCAAGGATTATTTGTGACACTTTGTATTCTTGGAGTTTGACTTTTGATAAATTGAGCAATATCCCGGTCCAAAGTCGTAAATTTCTTCCCCGTCCTCGGCTTTTCACGATTTTCCAATCTTGTGCTCGGTTTTGTCTGTTTTTGCCCTGTTTTTAATCTTTTTGTACCTTAAACACATAAAAACACAAACCAAGGATATTTGCAGTATAATTTGGTATATTTGGGTGTTTTTGGTCATTTTTGTGTCTTTAATGGGTATAAAATGATGAGTATTTACATACTCATCAGACATCATACCCGAGGAAGGCACCAATTGGATGACTCCGATTAGGGAGTATTTGATCAGCGGTATTCTGCCAGAAGACCCCAAACTCGCTCGAAAGATCCGGGTCAAAGCTCCCCAATATAGACTTATTGGGGATAATCTATACAGGAGATCCTTCTTATCACCATGGCTTCGTTGTGTGGGACCAAAACAGGCTTCGAACATCATCTATGAGGTTCACGAAGGATCTTGCGGGTTGCACGCAGGCCCTCGCTCCGTTGTATCAAAAATAATGAAACTTGGGTATTATTGGCCATCCATGCATAGGGATGCAATAGAGATAATACAAAAGTGCGAAGCATGTCAGATCCACTCCAAAGTCCCGAGAATGCCTAAGCAAGACATGACCTCCGTTACATCAGCCTGGCCTTTCTGCCAATGGGGAATTGACATAGTTGGACCCCTACCAGTTGCTCCAGGAGGGGTAAAGTTCTTGGTCGTAGATATAGACTACTTTACCAAATGGGTTGAAGCAAAGCCCTTGGCATCAGTAACAGGAAGGCATATGGAGAAATTCGTGTGGGAACATATAATCTGTCATTTTGGTGTCCCTCACATTATCATCTCCGAAAATGGAAAGCAGTTCGCCGAAGGGGTGTTCCCAACCTTCTGCGAAGGCCTGAAGATCAAACAGTCATTCACTTCCGTTTATCATCCCCAAGGTAATGGACAAGTAGAAGTCACAAACCGGGATATCATCGAAGGAATTGAGAAGAGGTTAGAACGAAGCCATCATGGGTGGGTAGACGAATTACCCCAAGTTCTGTGGGCACATAGGATGCACCCCAAGTCAAGCCACGGGGAGACTCCTTTTAGCCTTACTTATGGAACGGAGGCTGTTATACCCTCCGAAATAAGCATTGAAACGGAGCGTATTGTGAACTTTGAAGAAAAGACAAATGACGAAAGGCTTCGATAAAATCTCGATCTTCTGGAAGAAAGAAGAGAAATAGCTTCAATCAGGGAGGCTACCCACAAACAGAAGATTGAAAAGTACTATAACAACCGAGTTCGACCCTCCACGTTCAAGCCAGGTGAATATGTCCTTCGTTTGAACAGTGCAAGCAAGGCTGAATACGAAGGAAAACTAGGGCCAACATGGGAAGGACCCTACGTTATATCGGAAGCCTACGGCAACGGTTCGTACAAGTTCGCAACGCTTAAAGGAGAGGTCATGGATAGAACTTGGAACGGTACTAACCTTCGTAAGTTTTACATCTAAAACTTACTACCAAAAAAAAACACTCAGTTTGTTTTTACAATTTCATGTAATGCATTCTTCTCATCTGGGGAAAGAAGCATTAATGGTAGGTGTCTTAGTATTCATTTCTTAAAATGATGTAATCCTCCCTACCCAATTAATGATATAACGCATTTTCCTCAAATCTCTTGTTTCGTTCTTTACAACAAAGATTTGTCCAGCCAAGTAGTATAAAAGTTTCAATGTCGAAGGATGTAGCAAGGCACATGCCTTGTATATAAATAACATCCATTACAATTCACATTAACTTTCCTATGAAGTCTTAGGGTATTAAAAGCCCTCTGTAACTTAAGGATAAAGACGGAGTGGGTCGCGACCCTCTGTCGTAGTCAAATTATACGATTGCTTAAAATCTTGGTCCAAAATACACACAATAAGGTTATAACCTTAGGTTGTATGTTTACGTTCTTGAAATGAGCGTAAGAGAAGATAAACATGACAATAAAAGTGGGACATATCCTACTAAATTAGCATTAATAAAGACTACGTACAGTCTTAGCTATCATAATCACAAAAAGGACAATTGTCTAAAAGTTATGGGTCGAAGCCCAGTAACACGAAAGATAAATTGTTCAAACAGGAAAAAAGATAAATTGTCTCAAACAAATAACATGTTGGGGAATCATTTCAAGGTTGAGCAGAGGTGGATTTCTTTGTTGAGGACGAAGGCTGGATCTTCATAGGCTTCTTCGCCAGAAGTTCCTCTATTGGAGACAACGGATCTTTGGTCACCTCAGCTAGGAAAGGCAACTCTGTTGACGTAAACACATCGCCAGCCTCATCAAATTTTTTCTCAGAATCAGGGCGATAGTATGGTACTTCCGACAAAACCACAGGCTTCTTTGTCTGAGCAATTTCTTCCAAAGCGGTATAGGTACCATAAAAGATGGCTGCGTTCACCAGTTTCCCAATAGCTTCCCCCACCTCATCGCTACGATGCAACTCCATTGCTACATGAGGAACAACCTTTGAAACTACCTCAGCTCGGTTTTTATTCAAGCTTCGACATTGGAACTTCAGACTATCGACTTCCTCGCAAAGCTTGGCCTCCTGCTCAATCAGCCTAGACCTTTCGGCTTCCAGACTTGTACATTTGGACTCAAGCATCTCAATTTGAGCTCTATAGATGGACACCTTAGACTCCTCAACCTTCAACCTATCACACCTTGCTTGGGATTCCTTCAATTGCCCTTCGAGCCTGTCGATCTTGGCTCGCATATCTTGTACAAAAGGATTCTTCTCAAAGTTGTCCATCACTTCTTTGCACTTAGCCTCCAATTCATCATATTCATGGTCCCTAGCCTTTTCTTTGGCTAAGATAGCATCCATTTTCACTCTCACATTCAACACCATTTGCACCAACTCCCTTGTCCTTGAATTCAAATGATTATCCAAAATAGCCTGCCTAGCATAACTTTTAGAATGAAAGTTGCAGAGCTCTTCCATAGACATGTTATCCAAGATTTCCTTCCATTTAGAAGGTGTCATTTTTTCAACCGAGTGGTGGCACGCAGTTGAATTGGGTAGTTCGTTAACATCGGGAAGACCTGCGAAAGACAGAGGCACAAGTTAGATAAGGAAGGACACTTATTACGCATGCATGATAACTTACCAGGAGTATCATCCTCAGGAATCGTCAGAGGAGTAGGTATAAAGGT
Organism: Artemisia tridentata subsp. tridentata; assembly: GCA_021014915.2. Taxonomy (NCBI): domain Eukaryota; kingdom Viridiplantae; phylum Streptophyta; class Magnoliopsida; order Asterales; family Asteraceae; genus Artemisia; species Artemisia tridentata. Next base: position 329,620,523 of record CP139502.1, read on the forward strand.
TTTAGAATGAGAGCCTTTGGGCTTCACCATTCTTGTCGGAGGAGTAGGAAGGGATAATTTCCTCTTCGGAGGAGTCTTCACAGACATAGCAACTTTTGCTTTCTTACTTTTCTTCTTATCTGAAAGACCGGAGGACCTTACGAGCCTTGTTTGAAATTCCTTGATAAGGGGATCATCGGAGTCTGCTACAGTCTCCACAAAATGCGGAGTCTCATCATTATTAATTGATGTCGATGGAGAACCTACTTCAGGGTTCACATTATTTGGCTCTTTGGGGTCAAAACTAAGCTCTCTAGTACCACGGGCTACAACGAAGTTTCTGAAGGCCATCCCTACAGAAAAAAGGAATGAGATAAATACCATCAGATAAGTCATTAATTTATTTGAATAAGTACATACATACGTTTCCCATTGCAGATTATCTCAGGTTCCAAGGGAGAACCTTCCCAATGATCTATAATGCCCGCCAGAAACAATATTGGCTCAGGAAACGTTTGCACATCAAATGGGTGACGTTCAAGACGTTGGTAGAGGGGATAGCTTCTTACGAAGTGCGGCAAAGGATCATCAAAGCGTTTCTCGTCAAAACGATTGTCTTTATCTAGCAACGCCGGATAATTGGGAGGTATGATCGTATCTTGCACATAGAAAAACAGACCTTTCCATTTTCTTATATTGGCAAAGGGTTTTGTTATTAAGCAAGGCACATCAGGTTCACTTCTTTTACCTAAGGTTAACCAATCACCACCAGGGCAAAGGTTGATAAAGCCTCTAAGCACGTTAAGCGTGGGCTCATAACCATAAGCTTTACATACGACAATGTAGGTGGTTAGCTTGGCTAAGCCATACTGTAAAAATTCTAAGATCAGTGGATGAATAGGAATCCTAAAGTTGGATTCTGTAAAAGCATGAACATATAACCCAACATACCCAGCGGGGGCGTCAAAAATACTTTGGTTTTCGTTTGGGAGTATCACTTTATACTTCTTAGGTATGGGATACTTTTCAAGAAAATCCGCCAAATCCTGTTCTGATAAGGTACACTTTTGTTGCCTAATGGTTCTTTTTGCCGCCATACTCATCTTGTATTCGAAATAATGAGACTAAGGAGGGATAATTACCTTTAATCTTAGCAGAAGCACGAAACACAAGCAGTGTGTATGTGTACTTTGGGGCAAAGAGAAACAGTACGATCAGGTGAAATAATAAAGGGTTTATGTATATTTTTAGTTGTTTCATCCTAGCCATCCACGTGTAGTCATAGTATGAGTTTGACACGGATTCCAAGTTGCTTTCGAATTTTGAAAATAAGTTTGTGGTTACCGAAATCCTAGCTGATGAAGCTAGGGTATGGTAGTTGCATATTTATTAGGCGCATTTATTGCGCAAGATTGTTTAAGCATTTATTCCCTACTCGTACGACTTTGTGATGGAAGGACTAACATGTAGTTTGTTTTTTGAGTTGAATGCAATTTATACTCGTACGTATATATCACTTTCGACTGGGGGGGCTTGATGATGTACCCCCCCGAACGGGTTGAAGGACTCCCCTTCGAGTCTGTAGAAAGCCCTCCCTTCGGAGGCCCAGGTTAATCTACTAACACGTTTCATTAGCGTAAAACCATTCGTCTGCGAACTGGTTACCATATGGGAATCCGCCAATCGAAGCCCTAAGCCCTTCAGGGTATTCCTATCGAAGGGACTAGCACGAAGGACCATTCTGACCTGGTCAAACCCACGTCTCCTCTTCCCCTTGGCTTTCCCGCCAAAACAGAGATCGTGGGCTATAAAGCCCTAGTGGTTACCACAAAATCATGGGACGCCCCCATGATCTCCGAACAATGTGCAACTGCCCACTATGTCCTATTTCTCCCCTATAAATAGCGTAGTCGGGCATGAACAATGTAAGTTAACTTCACTCTTGTCATTTACAACCTACTCAAACGATTACACATACTTACTCGCACGCCGGAGGTGGTTCGCAGGGTCCAACCCCTGCGCAATCACTTAACGTAGTGTTTCTGTATTTCTTATTTTCAGGTTAAGAACAAGCTTGGCTCAATCTCAACACCCCATTATTCCTTTGATCACCATCGAAGGCTTGGTTGTGCAATTATTTGTTCAATCACCTACCATTAATGCTTCTTTCCCACGTGAGAAGAATGCGTTACATGAAATTGAAAAACAACTAAGTGCTTTAAAAGAAATAATAAGTCTTATATGTAAAAACTTACGAAAGCTAGTATCCAGTTCTTCGGGCTCGCATGCTTTGTTTTCGCAGCATCTCTCTTTGCCACTGGACCCTTCGACTTGGTTTTGCTAGCATTTATTTGAAGGACATATTCTTATATGCCCTCAGGATTTTGGGTAACTTGTCAACCCACTCATGCTGATACTGTCCCAACTTTGTCTCGATTTCAATGACAATGTCCTTGTCGACACAAGTGAATATTTGCTTCACATTCAGGCTTTCGCAGAAAGGAGGGAATACCCCTTCGGCAAAGTGTTTCCCTTTATAAGAAGTGATGACTTGTGGGACTCCAAACCTGCAGATTATGTGTTCCCACACAAAATTTTCCACATGCATTCCTATTATTAATGCCAAAGGCTGAGTTTTCACCCATTTGGTGAAGTGGTCGATGGCTATGACCAAGAATTGTACCCCTTCGGGGGCTGCTGCTAGGGGTCCGATTATGCTGACTCCCCATTGGCCGAAAGGCCTTGCTGATGTGATAGAAGACGTGCCATACTTTGATGGGTTTCGAGCTCTTGAGTACGTCTGACATGTTGCGCATACTTTGATTACTCCTGTTGCATCTTCTAACATAGATGGCCAATAGTACCCCCATCTTGCTACTTCTGAGGCTATGGATCTAGGGCTTACGTACCTTCCACAAGATTCTCTATGAATATTATAGAGAATGCTTGAAGCTTGCTTCGGTCCCACACAACGAAGCCATGGGGACGAGTAAGACCTTTTGTAAAGGTTTTCCCCTATAAGCCTATATTGAGGGGCTTTAACTTTGATCTTTCGTGCTGTTTTCGGATTATCGGGTAGAATATCACTTATCAAGTATGTCCTTATTGGAGCCATCCAGCTAGAGCCTTCGTTAGAGGCTTCATCTTGTGCGATTGACCTATGGGCCAATATTTCTACTAAAACCTCTTCGGGCAGGCGAGCCATAGTCATTGAAGATAGCTTCCTCAGGGCGCCTGCTTTCTTGTTTTGGCTTCTACGAACATGCGTTACCTCATATGGTTTAAATTCCTGAAGAAGCTCCTTGGTCACGTCCAAATACTTCTTGATTGTAGGCAGTTCTACCGCCTGGGAGCCTTTGATTTGGTTGGTAACTAGTTGTGAGCTTACGAAGGCGGAGAGGCCATCAGCTTCCATGCCCTTTGCGAGCCAGAGGCCAGCTAATAGAGCTTCGTACTCTGCTTCATTGTTCGTAACCTTGAACTCAAATTGCAATGCGTAAGCGTACTCTTTTCCTTTTGGGTTGATTAGGATTAGACTTGCTCCTGAGCCATCGAAATTCGAGGTCCCGTCTATGTATAATTTCCACTTCTCCTTCGTCCTTGGTGGTCGTTTTTTGTCCTGACCGTGTTCGGAAAGTGCTTTAGTGAGAGGGCTTGCGAATATCTTATTTCTGATAGATTCTGACCCCCTATGCCTTTTTGATGATTTCGAAACCTACAGATTATCGGTAGCTTGGACTTTTAGAGAATTAACCTTGATCCCATGCTCAATTGGTGTGACGTGTTTAGACTTATCAAGCGTGTGTTCTGCGTCGGAGGACTTGCCCTCGATCCTTAGTGCTCGAGGGGCTTTAGCTATGTCAGAACGTGTCTGCGCGAGAGTTTCCTTGTTGGCTTTGCACAGCTTTTCCAAATTTGTCTTGGGATCAATAGGGTTTTGCTCTTTGGTGACCATCGCCTGCTCTGGATGGTACTCATTTATCACAACTTGCTTTTTGGTGCTTGTATGACTTGGAATAGCCTTCGAAGGCTCCTGAGGGCTTTCCTTGATTCTTCTATCAATTTCTCTTTCCCTTCTATGATGATGACTAGAAAATACGGTTCCTATTCTATGAGGTGTATGGAATTTTATTGCCGCGTGTATGGTGGATACCACGATGCCCATCCTTTGCATGGCTGTCCTTCCTATCAGCAAGTTGTAGGGGGAATTGGACCTTACTATGTTGAACATGAAGGTTTCTGTTCTCGTGAGCTTGCCTTCTCCAATGGTTACTTCTAACGGAACTTCTCCCAGAGGCCACGAATGCTTGCCAGAGAATCCTACCAAGGGTATCTTCGAGTCAACCCTTTGAGACTTGATCGAAGGCTCGAGCTTTCAGAAGCAATGCTCATATATGATTTCACAAGGGCTTCCGCAGTCCATACAAGCTCCATTCATTTTCTGGTTAGAAATGAGGACTTCAATGACCACTGGATCATTCGAAGAGACCTTGCCTGCGATAGGGGGAAACATTATCTCCCTTATCTCGTTAGTCTCCGGCTCTGGCACCTTTCTCTTTAAACTGGTTTCGCCTCAATGAACCATGAGTATTGGGGCTTCGAGAGGAGTAGTATCTTTAGCCAATTGAGCGTCGGTCATCTTTTCCTTTCCCTTCTTTATACCCTTCACCAAGTGTGCCAATTGCCCGGATTTCACAGCTTCTTCTATCTGTTTCTTTAACTCCCTGCAACTGTTCGTATCGTGACCATACTCTTCGTGAAAGTGACAATACTTGCTGGTATCCCTATTTTTGCCCTTACTTGTCATACGAGGGGGTGCTTCAAAAGCCTTAGCACCCCTCTCCATAGCAAGTATTTCCTTTGGAGACTTGGTTAGACTGTTTAACAAACCGTGGTTGGGACCTTTGTTGTACGGAGAAAACCTGTCTCTATTCTTGTTCTTGTTCTTGTTCTTTGACCCTTCCCACGAAGAATGCTTTGAAAGCTTGTTGTTGTTGTCTCTGTCTATCGGAGCCCCGTTAGTGGATACCTCTTTCGCTTCGATCCAAGTATACGTCTTTTCCATTAACCCTTTGTAAGTTGTCGGAAGGTCGGTGGACAAGAATTCCACCAAACTTCGATTTCGTAGACCATGTACGAAGCCCGAAATACGCTGATCTTCATGAAGACCCAAAATCTGCAAAGTCTCATCGGTGTACCTAGTAACGAAGGCCCTTGTGCTTTCATTTTCCTTTTGTTTGATGTTGTGCACCGTTAAATGAGTCCTTGTGAACTTCTTTTGCTGACTGAAGTGTGACCGGAATTTAGCCTTAAGATCATCAAGATTGACGATGCTACCGGGCTTTTGCCCATTCCACCAAATACGAGCAGAATCTCGTAGGGTGTACGTAAACATATGACAGGCCACCGGCATAACCCATTTTTGCATTTTGATAGCCCCTTCGAACAAGTGTAAGAAATTGTCCGGATCCCCCTTCCCACCATAAGTCCCAATGTGTGAAGGAATTTTCACCCCATCAAGCAACGGGTAATCTTCTATCCACCTAACGAAGGGTGTAGCTGAACCCATAGGGTGTAAGTATAGATAATTATAAGGTGGTGCATACATGGGAGCAGGATTATATGGATTGTTGCTTTGGGGCATTCTCATAGGAGTTTGACTTGGGTAAGATTGATAAGGTGTATTCATGGCAATCGGATAACCGTTTCCCATGGCATACGGAGGGTACGCCATAGGGTGCCCGAAGGGTATGCTCCCATAAGTTTGAGGGAGGCTTGGGTTATTAGGCTGTCCATTTACTGGAGGATATAAATTTTGAGGATAAGACTGAGTTTGGAACGAGGGGTACATACCATTGGCTGGAAGATTTCATCCCACATTAATTGTAGGCGGATTGCCTTCTACGCCTGATGCGTGAGAAGGCTACAACGGAACCCCAGCTTCAGTCCTTCCAAGATGAGCTGCTAGCAATGGAGGTAAAGTCACCCCCACTTCTTCCCTTCGTTGGCTCCTACCGTTAGAGCCTTCGGTAACCTCCCCTTCCCTCCTTGTCGGAGCCCTCTCGGGAACTCCTTCGAAACCAACGGACCTTCTGCTTAGCCTTCGACTGACTGGAGACCTGATGAACTCAAATAAGTACATTTTATTACTATCATTTATCCTATTAATTTGACTTGTTTTACTATATTATGTATGAGGATTGATACTTAATTGTTTACTTTTGTAATTCTCAGGTAAAAACAAGCATTTGGTGAAACTTAGCGATTTCGGACTAATAATGGAGCAAAACGTGCATAAAGTGAAAGTCTACTGACATGGACAAGATCAAGTCAATTCTGCTCCAGATGCGCCGCATCTCACTCTCGACATGCGCCGCATCTCTATCAAGATATCACCAGATACGATCCAAGATACAAGAGGACATGCGCCGCATCTAATCAAGGGTTACGCCGCATCTTCTGGCGGTGTACGAATATTCCTGAATATTATAATCTTGGACCCCACGCGAAGTTAAGTACATGCGCCGCATCTACTCCTTAGATACGCCGCATCTTTCCTCAGACAGAAACTATAAATACCCCGTAGACCAGACGAATAAAAAGTCCAAGAGTTCCAAACCCTAACACCGAAGACCGAACAGTAGGAACAAAGGACGAATTCAGTCAAGGAGGCAGCACAAGACACACCCAAATCAAAGATACAAGAGCTGTAAGAAGGTGCTGCATGTATTTAATTCATTAAGTAGTTTTGTTTTATTGTGTTAGCAAACTTTAATTCATCAGGATTGGTGGCTTGTGTAATGTGACAACGGAAAGATTGCACTCCCTTTAATACTTGCTTTCCCATCAATTAAAGTTTATATGTTGATGTCTTTGGTTACTACTTATTAGTGCATTGATAACCTCTGTGTTTATTAGTGGCTTGCGGGCATTTGACTGCGGGACATAATGTGGCTCCCACGGTTGTTTCTAAATTGATCACTTAGGAATAACTTTTAGACATAAGTAATCATTAAGGGTTTACTCGCCGATAAGAATAGGACCAACGAGAAAGGATTAACTACATACACTTCATATAAAGCTATCAATAAAACAAGTGACAAACTACTTAATCATAAGGACAGCCCTCTTATTGTCTCGAGTATTTATCTGTGTACGTGTGTGCTACTTGCTGATTCGTGCCTATTGGTTTATTTTATTATTTAAATGCAACAAATCGTGCCAGTCTCTCAGGCTGAAACCCCCTTGCGTTAGGATATTAAAATACTGATTAGAATAACTAGATAATACGTTCCACTCTTAGTGATCGACACTCTACTTACCATTATCTTCATACTGACCGGGTACACTGCTCGTTAAGTGTGTGTGTTATTGATAAGTCGGCTAAATATAAATTTAAAACTTGAGTAGGCATTAAAACTGCTAAACCGCAACGACACATCACGCGCATCAAGTTTTTGGCGCCGCTGCCGGGGAGTGAATTGTTATTATATGTTAATTTGATTAGTATTTTAATTAGGATTTTCTTTTTATTAGATTAATTGCATCATTGTACTATTTTGCATATTTGTTGTATTGTGTGTTAATTGTTTTCTTTTATTTTTGTGTGTTTATTTTCGTTTGTGTGTTTAATTTTTGTTTTTATTTTCGTATTTTTCTGTTCTGCTATCGTTGTACTGTGCTAAATCAAACGATACGGCGCATCTGATCTCTCAGATACGGCGTATTGCGTTTAATTTTTTTTAAATACAACGCGTTTTATTAATTCGATACGACGCATCTTTTCCCCAAGATACGGCGTATCTGTTTTTAATAAGAAAATTTTTCTAAGCGATAAAGTAATACGACGCATCTGCTTTTGCAGATACGGCGTATCTGTTTTCAATAAAATTTTTTTCTAAAACGTTAACGCCATACGACGCATCTGCTTTCGCAGATACGGCGTATCTATTATTTTAATTAAAAACAGTTTGCGAATTATTAAACAGATACGGCGTATCGATCTCTGTCGATACGGCGCATCTTACTGAATCAAAAATCTTTTATTTTTAAACGTAACGAAAATACGGCGCATTAACTTTCGTTAATACGACGCATTTAATTTTAATTAGATAAGCTGATTTTTGATTAATTAATTCGATACGGCGCATTCTTAAATTCTAAAGCGGCGTATCTATTTTCTGAATAAAGTCTGATTAAATTTTAACGATTATAAGATACGGCGTATCCAACTTTTTGGATACGGCGCATCGTCTGCAGATATCAGTAACTTTAATTTTTCGTATTCCGTTTTCGTTATTAATTATCTGATATATTACTTTCTCGAGCATACCCTACTGATGCTTTTGTGATTGATTTCAGGAAGTGCATGACCAGGAGTTCTACGAAGAACTTGATTCAACCTTTCGAAGATCCTGAACGAGCCCTACATTCGCTTAAAAGGCTTTTCAACACAAGAAGCTTTGATCTTTCAAGTTCACTCGAGCTTGATTACTTTTCTGAAGAAAAAGAGGAAGTTGAAACAGAAACAATGGGCGAAAACACTACTATGGAGGAATACATGAACAATACCCGTGTTGATTACACTTCAGGAGTTGCTAGACCTAAGTTTGATGACAAGTCAAAATTTGAGTTGAAGGGACAATTTCTCAAAGAGCTCAGAGAGAATGCTTTCAGTGGGACGGAACAAGAGGATGCTAATGAGCATGTTGAAAAGGTCCTGGAGATTGCAGATTTGTTTACTACAGAAAGTGTCAATACCGATCAACTCATGCTAAGAATCTTCCCAATCTCACTAAAAGGAGCTGCTAACAAGTGGCTAAGGAATGAACCTGCTAGTTCAATCACCACGTGGGAAGGTTTGAAGAGCAAATTCCTGAAGAGATATTGTCCACCTGCTAAGACTGCTAAGAAGATGGAGGCTATCAATAGTTTCAAGCAAGAGCCTGATGAAACCCTTTATCAAGCTTGGGAACGATTTAAAGATTTATTGATAAAATGTCCTCAACACTATCTAACCCCTATGCAGGAAATAATATTGTTTTATCAGGGATTGGACGTGCCTACAAGACAGATTTTGGATGCTAAGGGAGCTGTACCTCAGATGAGTGCAACTAATGCTAGGAAAGCGATCCAAGAAGCTGCTGATCATTCTCAAAAATGGCACGATGGGACCTCTACTAGATCTAAGAGCAGCACTAATTTTGACGGGATTGCTGCTATTCAAGCTCAATTGGATAAAATTAGTAGAGAAATGAAGGAGCGTGATGTTTCTGACTCCTTCAATGATCGATACTAAGGTGCTGAACGTGAGTCTAACTTGAAGACTCTGGAATAAAGACAAGTGCTTACCGGGAGACAACCCGGATTTATCTTTTATTATTCTGTTTTCTGTGTCGAGTCAGTCCAGGCCGCATGAGGATACGGCGCATCTCAACTCTGAGATGCGACGCATCTCCTGCAATGGTCATATCTTGTTTTATTTTTCTGCATTTTTATTTTCGACTTTAAAACTATTTATCAGTTTATTTTAATGCGGCGCATCCCTGGTTAAGGATGCGGCGCATCTTTATTCTGATCCGTATTATTCCAGGCTCGATACGGCGTATCTTCTTCAATAAGATACGGCGCATCGACTGACCTGATGATTTTCAGTTTTAATTTTTTAAGTTTTATTTTTCCTAACTACTAATGTATTATGCAAGTTGAACCTTTCTTATCTTAGGTGTGTTTTAAAGTGTTGGTGGTATTATAGTTTCCTGGATTTCCTGTGGATAAATCAAGTATGAAGCTTTAACGTTCTAATCCACAAGAAAGATGATTTTTGCTCTTACACTAATGGAGGATCATACCGAGCAAATCTCAGGGGAGTTTTTCCGTTCTAATTCTTTTATTTCCCAGTTTTTAACCTTTTATACAAACAACGAGGACGTTGTTTAACTTAAGTGGGGGGATTGGAGAATTAGAACACTTAACACTTACTTGTCCTAAACTTTTTCATAAATTATGCTTAAAATGTGCTTAATATATCAAACTTAAATTATTTTTTTTAGCATGTTTTTGTTTAAGATCTAAGTTACATAGCTGCACACATGACGTTATTTTCAAAAATTGTGATTTCTCAAAATTCACAAATCTATGAGTGTGCCGGTGACTTGTAAACTTTAGAACTTGGCTTGTATACTATTCGAGACCACCATAATGAGTATTATTTATATAATTGGAATGACTTGCCTAAATTGGTAAAATTCTAGGATTACACCAAATAGCCTTTATATGTTATGTGTTATTAGCTAACTACACTGGTTAGTTAACCCCCGTATAAACCCTTTTGTTACTCTCATTTTTAGAGTAAGATACCCCTAGAAAAACCCTCAGAGCCATTCCTTTCGTTTCTTACACCTATGTTTAAAAATGTTTCGTTACACCCTTACACCTTAGCCTACCCTGTAGATTAGAATCCGTAGTTGGTTAATTGCTATAGGCAAAGTGTGTTTCCTTACATTACCTGTGTTCGCGTGCGTAATTCATTATCTATGGTTAGGTCGGGAAATTGCACAATGCAATTGGAGTGAAAGTAAATATTGTAAATTTTGGAGTTTATTTTTCGTGTGTTTACTACTTTCACTATTACCGTTATTTCTGAAAGTATGAAAAGTATGAAAAAAATTATCCGGAAAGAAAGTTATAGTGATGTGGTGAAATTTTACACATCTATTAAAAAAAAAAAAAAAAAAAAAAAAAAAAAAAAAAATCGAAAAAATGAGAAAAGAAAAAGAAGAAAAGTTGGATGTTAGTTTTAACCAACTTATGTAAAGTTATGTAAGTGGTCGATATCACCACTATTTGTTGTACTATATATATGGATTGAATGGGAATTGGCAGTTATGGGAACGCCAATTAAGGTTTATTCTTTGATTAAGATTTTGTTGAGTATAATTCGTGTCTACCTAAAGCGTGTGTTTCAAGTGTTAAAGCGTGAGTTATTCGATGATATGAGTCTTATTCATGGGATGGTTGGGATAGTGATTAACCACACTTAGGATTTTAATTTATTTGTTTTGTTTTGTTTATTTTTATTTTTACACCAATTTATATCCCAAATGTTATCCATACCCTTTATTATTCTTTATCCAACCAAACCTTTGATTTATTGAGATTAGGGATTTGAGCAATCTTAAGTATCGTAGTCATGGATTCGGCTATGTATTTATGATTTTGTCGCCCTTTTTGATATATTATTATTGGTGAAGTTTGGACCTATCTTTAGCCTATTCGAGTTAAGGATTTGAGCAATTACAAGTATCGTGTTCGTGGATTCGATCATGTATTTGTGATTTTGTCGCCTTTTCTGGAATTTGAGATCGATAGTGATTAAGAATAATTAACCCTTAAGCCTAAAAACCCTTTTTACCGCTTTAGACTTGTTATTCCTTAGCTTTAGTGGTGGAGATGTGTATACTTGCCAAGCTTATGATAGAATATTCGTCGCGACTGGACAGTTAAACGATTAGATTTGCTTTTATCGACTTATTTTATTTTACTTCTAATTCGTTAAGTGTTTAGTTGTGTGATTATGAAATAAACGAATACATGCTTAAATATAAAAATAAATCCTAACATCTTTTAGGATACATTTTCATAAATGAAATTCTAAGGTTTACTTGGGGACAAGTAAAGTTCAAGTGGGGGGATATTTGATGAACTCAAATAAGTACATTTTATTACTATCATTTATCCTATTAATTTGACTTGTTTTACTATATTATGTATGAGGATTGATACTTAATTGTTTACTTTTGTAATTCTCAGGTAAAAACAAGCATTTGGTGAAACTTAGCGATTTCGGACTAATAATGGAGCAAAACGTGCATAAAGTGAAAGTCTACTGACATGGACAAGATCAAGTCAATTCTGCTCCAGATGCGCCGCATCTCACTCTCGACATGCGCCGCATCTCTATCAAGATATCACCAGATACGATCCAAGATACAAGAGGACATGCGCCGCATCTAATCAAGGGTTACGCCGCATCTTCTGGCGGTGTACGAATATTCCTGAATATTATAATCTTGGACCCCACGCGAAGTTAAGTACATGCGCCGCATCTACTCCTTAGATACGCCGCATCTTTCCTCAGACAGAAACTATAAATACCCCGTAGACCAGACGAATAAAAAGTCCAAGAGTTCCAAACCCTAACACCGAAGACCGAACAGTAGGAACAAAGGACGAATTCAGTCAAGGAGGCAGCACAAGACACACCCAAATCAAAGATACAAGAGCTGTAAGAAGGTGCTGCATGCATTTAATTCATTAAGTAGTTTTGTTTTATTGTGTTAGCAAACTTTAATTCATCAGGATTGGTGGCTTGTGTAATGTGACAACGGAAAGATTGCACTCCCTTTAATACTTGCTTTCCCATCAATTAAAGTTTATATGTTGATGTCTTTGGTTACTACTTATTAGTGCATTGATAACCTCTGTGTTTATTAGTGGCTTGCGGGCATTTGACTGCGGGACATAATGTGGCTCCCACGGTTGTTTCTAAATTGATCACTTAGGAATAACTTTTAGACATAAGTAATCATTAAGGGTTTACTCGCCGATAAGAATAGGACCAACGAGAAAGGATTAACTACATACACTTCATATAAAGCTATCAATAAAACAAATGACAAACTACTTAATCATAAGGACAGCCCTCTTATTGTCTCGAGTATTTATCTGTGTACGTGTGTGCTACTTGCTGATTCGTGCCTATTGGTTTATTTTATTATTTAAATGCAACAAATCGTGCCAGTCTCTCAGGCTGAAACCCCCTTGCGTTAGGATATTAAAATACTGATTAGAATAACTAGATAATACGTTCCACTCTTAGTGATCGACACTCTACTTACCATTATCTTCATACTGACCGGGTACACTGCTCGTTAAGTGTGTGTGTTATTGATAAGTCGGCTAAATATAAATTTAAAACTTGAGTAGGCATTAAAACTGCTAAACCGCAACGACACATCACGCGCATCAAGACCCAATCCTTAAGGCCGATAGAGTTGCTCCTTGGGTCGGAGGCCTAGGTTCCATCTCCATTTCTTCATCATACTCATCACTTGAGTATTCCAACTCCCTTCGCATCTCAGCATTCCTGACTTGCCTCTTACGAGCCCTTAGGAGGGATTCCAACACTTCGTGGTTGGATTCGACAAAGGCTGGGCTAATAATGGGCTCCGGATTGGCTGATGTCGAAGCATGGTGGTTGGGTGTTGTTTCTGGGTGAGAACGTGTGGTGAACGTGGAAGTGGTTATTGGGGGAAGGTTGTTAGAGTCGTTGATTGGTATTGGTGCTAGGGTAGAGAAACCCGGTGGGGGAGTATCTTCTCTCCCTTGATGCATGCCGGAATAATAGTGAAAGTAGTTGGTTGGTTATAAGCTTGGAAATAACGAGACCAATTGTAGCGGTCCCACGGATGGCGCCACTGATTAAACAAATAATTGCACAACCAAGCCTTCGATGGTGATCAAAGGAATAATGGGGTGTTGAGATTGCGCCAAGCTCGTTCTTAACCTGAAATAAGAAATACGAAGACACTACGTTAAGTGATTGCGCAGGGGTTGGACCCTGCGAACCACCTCCGGCGTGCGAGTAAGTATGTGTAATGGTAATGTAGGTCGTAAATTGAGAGAGTGAAGTTAACTTACATTGTTCATGCCCGACTAAGCTATTTATAGGGGAGAAATAGGCCTTAGTGGGCGGTTTGCACATGTTTCGGAGATCATGGGGGCGTCCCATGAAATATGGTAACCGCTAGGGCTTTGTAGCCCACGATCACTGTTTTGGCGAGAAAGCCAAGGGGAAGAGGAGACGTGGGTTTGACCAGGTCAGGATAGCTCTCCGTGCTAGTTCCTTCGTAGGAGATACCCAGAAGGGCTTAAGGCTTCGATTGGCGGATTCCCACATGGTAACCAGTTCGCAGGCGAATGGTTTTACGCCAATGAAACGTGTTAGGAGATTAACCTGGGCCTCCGAGGGGAGGGCTTTCTATAGGCTCGAATGGGAGTCCTTCGACCCGTTCGGAGGGTACATCATCAATCATTAAATATAGAATTGACAAAAGTCAATAAGAAACCAAACAATTAATTCTGCTGTAACCTTAAACGATTCGAACAATTTATTGAATAGACTTACCGCCCCATGTGACTGACTCATTAACGATTCGATGATACCTTTTTTGAAAAAATAAATAATCAACAGCAGCCACTATGTCAAGCTTGGATCTCACTGACCCACGATTAAATTAACAAAGAATTTGAATATACCTTTAAATAATCAGTTCGTACCTTCTTCAAGACTGCTTCTTTTCGACACCAATGAAAACCTTGTAACATCCTAGATATCACGAGCAACCTGTCTCTGATACCACATGTTAATAATCGTTTAGCTCAGGTTGTTTAGACCTTTTATCTAGGATTAACACAACAATAATGATTAAACATGTACTACGCAGCGGAATAATCAAACTATCATTATTATTGCTAAGGTTTTCCTCGTCATCATCTCTACAAACTAATAAACTTACAAACCTAGGCATCCATTAGAGGACTTGATGCCTAGACACATACACACACTTTTGATGACTACATTATGGAAGACCTGCATAATAAAACCTACGCCCTATCCTCTTTATATACTAGAGGATTAGGGTTACACAGACTTTAAATAATACAATTTAGGTCCTTCATCTTTGTCTTCATAAGTTTCCTCCATCTTTCATATTTTGTCAATATCAACTCATATTTAATTCCTAACATATATGTCTACACTTTCAAGAAAATTCCAACTTGAAGCCATCAAACATTTAGGAACTTAAGAGACATTTATGGTATCTCAAAGGTACGGGTGTAGAAACCATAATATATGCCAACTAAGATCATCCTGGTAATTAGAGATATATGAATAGTTCAAACAATATGTGTACCAATGTGAGACATTGTATCACATCATGATTTACTAAGAAACAAATGGTCCTTGCTACCTTAAGGCAAAGTGTGGAGAAAACTCTAGTGGTCTATAATATTAACCTCTATAACCTTTTTTTCGCTTGTTGCAACAACATTGCAACAGTTCACCTCAGCAAAAATTTAGCTTAACTTTTTCATCATCATTTCCGTCCTAAACAATGTTTAGATGATGAGAACATCTCGAATTGAGAAAGTTTCTCAAAAGACAACATTGATAATCCTCTCACAAATACCTCAAGAAAGAACCCTACTTCTGTCCATGGATTACTGAAAACAATTGTTCGAATCCTAGTTCAACAAAAAAAAGAAGGGAAATAACCAAACATATATTCTGATCCTGCGGATCCAATCGATAACAAAGGCGAAACCCTTGTTTGGGATCCGCCGGATCCGTGCTTTGTTGAGACTAATTCTCAATAAACAGACACAGTTTACTGTTCATTACACTCACTAACCACATAAAAACCAATTTGTTGACGACCCTTATCATCCCAAAACTAAAAAATTTCATTCGCCACAATTAACTCATACCTAATCGATCATTGTAAGTATCCTAATCCATCTCAATCTCTTATTTGTGTCTAGAATTCATATAGGTTGCACTAAATTAAATTAGGGATTATCAAAAATAATGAGGCACTTCAAAAAATAACTATCAAATCATATTTTCAATTAGACACTACAATAATCATCAAATACTCCATTAAGATTACTTTTTCACAACTAGGAAAAACTCCTTTCAATCATTGTTCATACAAAATCAAAAACGTTATAATCCATATATATTTTCGAATCAGGAGTGTTTGGATTATCTCATATTTTACTACAAAAATCTTTGCATCAAAAGAGTCGAGATAATCATACTCCACATTATTCTCATTCAGACACATATGTATATATTATGTGATTCTAACTTAAATTGTATGTCTAGGAAAACCATGCCTCCCGCTACTAACTATGATCACAAAAAGACCACCAACTACCTACCCAAACATCATCAAACAAAGGGACTCTCAGAATCTCAAGTCAAAATTTTTAAAGCTTTAGAAAGTCGGTACGTTCATGAAGGCAGAACTATAGATTCATCATTCTTAGAAGAAACAAACATCCGTGAACAAATGACTGTCATTCAATTTGATGCACTCCTAGACATAGATGAGCCAATCATCCCTAGGTTCATTCTCGAGTTTTATGCTTCCGTGAAACTCATCACTAATGACCTTGGATCTTTTAGCATCCATTTCAAAATAAACCAAAATCCCTACAATTTCCCATTAGATCATTTCGGGGAAGTATTAGGCATTCCTAGAGAAGGAACTTGTTTCTACTCAGACAAATGGCCTTTAACCATTCTTGATTCAAACCTAGGTCGTGAACACCCATATGATACTCCTCTAACTCCCAAAGAAACAATCCGTGATCATCTTTTCAAGCCTAGAAGCAACCAAACTAAGAAACTCCGAGGAAAAGATGTTAGTCGTGATCTATTCGCTATGGAACTCAATGAACTTAAACCCGAATTTAAGAAACTTGAAGAGATTCTTAGAGCAAATGTCATTAGCACTATTGGTAACAAAGATCATGTGAATGCAAGCTTATGCTACATGCTCTATTGTGTGTCTACTCATCAAAAGTTCAATCTAGCCTACTATATCGCCAAAAGAATGGTCGATATACGTGTCTTAGGAAAAACCTCAATGCCATATGGAATGCTTCTTACACGTTTGCTTAGAGCTTCCATTCCTATTCCTCTAGACTCATTCGGCTTTGTTCCAGACTACATCAAAATCAAACACACCTTCGTTCCGCTTAGTGACTATAGAGTGGCAGTAGGAAAAGGGAAACGGGCTCACACCTCATCCTCATCTTCATCATCATTATCGGCTAGTGATGAAGATGGTTTACCTAACTCTAAGCTTCCTCCAATCGACTACTTGAGTCAACTTCCTTCCCTTGATGATGAATCTGCGTAACATCGACAAGCAAAGGGAATTTTAAAGAATGTAGGACGATGGATGATGAAACTCCGCAAGGATCAGAAGAAAATACTTAAATTATTGAAAGATAAGTAAGATTTAAAGAGTGTTTGGTATAATACTTTATTAGACTATGTATCGTTAAATTTATGTGCTTACTAAGACCTTATGATAGTACTTGACTCTTTTGTGGTTTAGCTTAACTTGAACTAATGATAACATGCATTGTTATCAATTTTCCGAATTTAAGCCAGTGTTTGGCTTAACTTCTTTTGCGATGAAGTTTGTTGATCAATTTTATTTATAACGTGTGCTAGAAACTACATATTTGGTAGCTTTGCTTTACATAATAGACAATAGATATGTTCCAGGAGAATTTTCGGGTTTTCATTGAAAAACGCGAAATTTGCATTGCTCTCTGTTTGTTTTAGGATTTTTGTTAGGCGGAACTGGCGGATCCCTCAGTTTGGATCCGCCTAGTGTTAACGTTGGCTCCGCCTATCTTAAACCTGCGGATCAGACGGATCCAAAAGTTTTGGATCTGCATGCTTTGTCAATTGGATCCGTAGGAATACATAGTAATCTTTTTCACAAATTTCAACTCATTCCAATACTTAGATTGTAGTTTAGCTTTCTTAGATTATATTTAGACATCTTAGAAAATTAGGAAAATCCACCAAAATTTGAATATTTTGTCCTGCTCATAACTCACAGACTCTTTCATTACCTTCTCAAAAACCGTGAATCAATCACATTTCTCCCTTTTGAGTCATCTTTCTGCATACCTTCATGTCAACTCCATTTCTATGGATTGACTTTGTCAATAGGACAAACTACTTTATCTTACTCCAATTCTTTGAATTTTACACATCATTAAATCCAAACACCAACTTCCATAAAAATGGGAAGTATAAATTAGAACCTTAAGATGATCATAACATACTAAATCTTCATCTTCTTTGCACACCATTCTTGTAAACCTCTCACAATCCACAAATTAAAAAAATATCATATGTCTAGACCATACAGACAAACCGCTAGAATTAGTGTTAGACCTTACTGGCTCGTTAATCTAGTTCCAAACGTAAGCTCACCAATCATATCCACTACTACCACTACAACTTCTATCATAACTCCTATAGTTAACATGTCTTCATTTCCAAAATCACCATCACCAATTATAATTCCACTAGGTACAACATCATCACCCACATATAGCACACCACCACCTGTAACTACACTAATAGCTTCCTCACCATCACCTTTACCATCTGAAGAAAGAAAATCATCATCACCACTAAATCCACCCAACCTTCAACCACATGATCTACTTACCACACTTCAACACATTGATGATTCAATGTGGCTAAATCAAACAAACACTCAAGAAAATGAAGAACATGACACTAACCTTTGTGACACTAAGGATTTAGAAACTATGTGGCTAGCTTCCATCATATCTCCATCAACACCAACAAATTCCACTTCATAGAAGCTGTTAGCTTTTCCTAAGTATCATCTTAGTGTACTTCGTAGAATTATTCTAGGATTTCTTCAATTTTTAGGGACTTTCTAATGTAACTTCAAGTTTGAGACGTTTGTCACAAACAAATTTTCAATGAATAAAAGTTATATTTCAATGTTTGTAGGTGATCAAATATTTGTAGTACTATCTTACTTTAAATACATGATAGATTTGGCCTCTCATATTTTAGACAATTTTTTTTCTATCAGACACTAACATTTAAATTTTCCTACAAGCTTAACGACGGATCTGGCGGATCCCTCATTTTGGATCCGCCATGTGTTAGCCTTGGCTCCGCCATTCTTCAACCTGCGGATCAGGCGGATCCCAAAATTTGCATCCGCACGCCTTGTTGATTGGATCCAAAGGTGTAACAGTAACAATCCCAAATATTTTTGACTCATCCCGATTCTTAGATTTTAGTTTCTAGTATTCTTTAGAATAGGTTCACTGATCATTAATCATCTTCGAATGATTTAGGAACTTTTAGAAACTTAAGAACAAAATTTCCCACCAAAATTTGAATTTTCAAATTTTAGGAGTGAGTTACCTTTCTGATACAAACAAGGAACCCTTTTTAGGGATCCTTCAAATCCGTGGGAACATCACATCACAGGATTTTCCACTATCTCTTTGCATTTACTGCATATCTTCATCATATTACTCAACATAAGTTCTATGGATTGACTTATGTGATGTGATTTGCACAAATTTTTGTTCCAAATCATTAGGAACCAACATTCTCTATTGGATTTACATCAAATCCAAACACTAGTTTCTATAAACCATCTGCCTATAAATTAAGATCATAACTTAGAGAAAAACTCACATATAACCTGTACATCTTAGTTCTCTTAGCTCACCATGACCAAATCAAACAACTCTTCAACCTCTAAACCTCCAAAACGAACCGCACGCATTAGTGTTAAGCCTTGTTGCTTTATAAATCTTGCAAACTCATCATCAGAGGAATCATCTCCTCTTAATATCTCATCTCCTATTGCAAGTGA
Organism: Artemisia tridentata subsp. tridentata; assembly: GCA_021014915.2. NCBI lineage: Eukaryota > Viridiplantae > Streptophyta > Magnoliopsida > Asterales > Asteraceae > Artemisia > Artemisia tridentata. The sequence continues at coordinate 329,640,034 of CP139502.1, forward strand.
GAATTTCCTCAATCTATCAACACCTACACCATCAAATGTGGTCATACAAACTCCTCCTCCAACAATCACACCCATAGCAACCACACCACCACCCGCTCCATCACAGACTGTCAAATCCCCATCACCCCCAAAATCACCCAAGTTGCAACCTATGGAGCTATTTAGGACTCCACCTACATCACCTCATCCATACCTTGATGACTTGGAGGATCTCCCACCAAGATCAACCAATCCTCCACCCATGACCTTTGAAGGTCAAGAGCCTATGCTTTTTCATCCGATTTTCCCAGATATCCATGGTCCTTTATACCATGATGCACCATCATCTCAACCTCAAATACCACCTCTCTCACCCACATCAACTCTCATTGCCATAGACGAGGCAATGTGGATCAATTTGCCTCAAACCCAAGAGGAGATTAGTGAAGAGCTCAACCGTCTCTATACTCTCTCAGGTATGGTAGATCACCGCCTCAATGAAGCCATGGACCTCCAAACCATCCTCATGAGCTCCCTCCAAACACCACCACCAACCAATGAACAAGCACAACAATCACCACCCAACAACCAATCACCACCACCACCACCATAACCAAATGAGTCTACTCTTCCGCCCGGTTTTCCTCGCCATGATTGCAACAAGTGTGAAAGAACCGCTCACATAGCTCAAAGGACAAACATTTTGGTGCACGAGTTCCAAAATGAAATGAGGTTCATATTGAACCACATTCTTGAGCGTCTAAACTCCATCTCTCATCCTCCTTAATAGGAGTATTCTAGTCTCATTATATAGGACCTTTAAGGATGTTGTCTTAGGATTTTTAGGATGTATTTTTCATTTTCTTGTAACTTCATATTTTTGTGACTTTGGTCACATATTTTCAATATATATGAATGTTATATGTTATGCTTGTGAGTGATCAACATTAAACATATTATCATTATTTAGGTGACTAACATCATTATATAGCCATTTGGAATCTACATTATAGTTTGATCACTTGTACTTTAGGTACAAAATTTTGATCAGACACTACATTTTGACTTTTTCAAGTCAACTAGATTAACATTCTTATTTGGATGACCATTTCATATGCATTATGCTTCTCCATTGAAGCTATTCACAACTAACATTTCTTTTTTAGCATCTCATACCCTTCAAATGTATACGTTGGGACTCTTGTAATGGGGAGTATACATCAAGGGGGAGCATTTCATATTCTAACCATTTGTTTTGTAGGATCATGCATCATTACCTTGTTACTCCATTTAGGGGGAGTATCAAACAAGGGGGAGCTCTTAAAGTTCTCAAAATCGCATTCCGCTACGCAACTCTTCTTTTTGTTTCGACAAAAAGGGGGAGAAAGGATTAAGTTTGCATAACTGTGAATCATCACAGTACATACACTTTTGCATAAAAATAGTTTTTAAACTCAAAATAAAACAAACTTAATCTATATTTTAAAGAACTCATGCTATATTTATTCCTTTGCTCAAAAATATACTTTATGTTTTGTCATCAACAAAAAGGGGGAGATTGTTAATACAAATATCGTCCTAAAAACGTTATTTATATTTTACGATCTTTACTTAGTTTTGTTAATGATAATTACAAAGCATATCTTTTAGCAAATTATAAATACTAGCTAAAGTCTCTTTAAAACACATTTTACATTTCACAAGATTACTTAGAATTACATTTTACACATCTACTAGTTTATTTCCTTAAAGGGAAACTTTATTTTCAAAATGATATAATGACATCATGGCATGCATCATACATAGATTATGTGATATCTTAGTTAGATCTTCAAGCAAGATAGTTGACTTTGGAAGATCTTGATATGACAACACAAAGATATGGAAAGATTGTGGAAGATTTGGAGAGATTTGATAAATCTCTTAGCTGTCATACCTGCGGAACCAAATGACTACAAAGACGGATCCCTTTTGTGGGATCCGCCGGATCCGTGGGCTGTTCACCAAGTTTGCCTATAAATAGCAGACTTATCATTTGTGCATTTCATCACTTAAAAAGTAGAAAACATTCATCCATTTATTTACTAACCCATATTAGTCATATCATTGATCTCTCTTTTGTAGCAAAGAAGATCAAGCTAAAGAACTTCAACAAACATACTGTTGCAAGTTGTAGTAGTTAAGCACTGTGTGATATAGTTGTAGTTCACACATCATTATTTGTATCATTTATCTCAGTGAGTGTGGTTAGTGTTTTAGTCCTCAAAACACAAAGAGTGTAGGGAGTGGTTGTACCCTTGTGAAAGAACCAAACGGGAGTGGTTGAACCCTTGTAAAGAACTCGACATCTAGCTTAGTGTTGGTAATTGTATAGGCGATGTTAGGTTGGTTCTGCCTTGAAATAGAACCCGGTGTTTAGCTTAGTACCAGAAAAGGAAGTAAGCAACGTGTAAAGGTTTTCTCCACCTAGAAAGGTGTTTGTTTCTTAGTGAAGGATTACTCTCGAGTTAAAGGCTCGGGGAAGTGGAGTAGGGCAAGGAAAAGAGTCCTTGTAGCCGAACCACTATAAACATCCGTGTTATGTGGTTTGATCATTCCTCTCTTTACTTTTCGGATATATTGTTTGATTATATTTTATGCACAGTTCCATTGAATTCACATAAGTTACAAAACGGTTTAAATTAATTTTAAACGGTAAAACTATTCAACCCCCCCCCTTCTAGTTTTCCACAATTTGCAAATCAAATATGACACTCTCGATGTTAACTTGAACATGCAAATTAAATCTCTAAACAAGGAAATTTCTGAATTAACCACCCAACTTTCTAAACAAAAATCAATTTGTTCTGATCTTGAAAAAGAGAAGAAAGAATTGCATGCTAAGTTTTCAAAACGAGAAAATGATCTTCTTGATGAAATCATTGACAAACAAGAAAGCATTAAAAAGTTGGAAGAATTGCTTGTAAAAACGGGTCATTCAACACAAACAATGAAGAAAATGGCTATCGGTTGTGAAAACCCTTATCATCTCATGAAAGCTCAGCAAATTCAGAATGTGTTATATAATGGTAGTATACTAAATGATAAACATGATCCTCCCGAGGTTCGTGATTCTTATGAAACGATTGAGCTTACTGAAGAGAGTCGTGTTAAAATGAGACAAATGAATCCAGAAATTAAACCAATTGATTATAACAAGCTTAACACAGATTCTGGCGTTCATCTTGTTCAAAAAGAGTCACCATTGTTTTTCAAAAAACCAGTGGCTGTCGCAAAAAGAAAAGTTGTTTCGAAACATCTTTCTAACATCGAACAAATGTCCTCTAGAAACACTTGTAACACAAGTGAAGCTAGACAATATTTGGATGATCTTAAAAGAAGAATTGAAATGCTTCAAACGATTGTGGCATCCAAAACAATTAGTAACTACAATGGCTGGTTTTCAAGTTTTCATTCAGAACAGAAAAAGATGTTTGAAACAGATATCAACCCTGTGATTTCTGCAATTTATGCAATAACTCTTAATGTTGAAAGAACTTTTCTGAAAGAAACAGCCGACTTTGTCAAGGACCACAAATCCCTGGTAAAAGAAGCTAATGAAAACATTGAACACATAAAAGTTTTGGAAAGACACAATGACATACTCTCTGAAGTAGCTCTATCGACTGAAATTATGTCCATTATTTATCAAACATATTCTGTGGAAGATGATGAAAGAATTCGAGCTGAGACTTCTGAAATTGTTGAAAAATATGAAAATGCATTTGCTAGGATTGAAAAGGAAAACATAACATATTTTAAACAACTTGATCAGAAAAAGGAACAATGCAAGTATGACAAATTTTCGTATGAGCGTTCTTACAAAAACATGCAAGAACAAATTGATCTTTTGAAGTCTCAGCTTGAAATTCAAAAAGGGAAGGGTGAAGAAAATAAGGGTGCTAGACCATCAACTTCGGACAAATCGGCTGTTAGACCAAAAATGTCTATTTCAACACCCTTGCCTAAGGAAAGTGAAAAGTCAACAAGTGTTGACAAAGGGAAAGCAGTTGTCGAAACATCAAAAGTAATAGCACCTGGCCTTTATAGGATTAGTCCCACTACTGCGTCTACCTCTACATCTCAAACATATAGGGCGATAGACAAACGTACTAAAGATAATCCAAAAGAGACTAGGAATGCTACTGATGACAACAAGATAAATTCTAATGAGTGTGCCTTACCTTCTACAGGAGTAGCAAGTACCTCTAGGAGCAGCAGACCAAAGCCTAGGAGCAATACAAGGAATAGAGTCTCGCCTGCATCTGAGAGTGAAATCAAGAATAAAACGGAAGAAGTAGAAGAACACCCTAGGATTTTACCGCTTTCTAAGAAGAAACATATATCATCTGGATGTAATGTTAAGAACACTATTTCAAGTGCATGTAATGACTCTGTTTGTTTAATGTGCAAGAAATCTTTGTCTGAAAATGTGTGTGATGATATTGTTTCTAATAATGTGAATGTGAATGATATGCCTGAACAGAAAGATGTGTCTTCAAGAACTAGTGCTAGGTCAAGATATGTCAAAAGACTTATTAAACTAGCTTGAACAACCACTAGTAGCAAATTGCCTAGAGACCATCTTAAGTTTTGTGCATGGAAACCAACTGGTAGAATGTTTCCACTTAAGAATGACACATCAGAAATTGTTCCAAAAGTTCAAGTTGAAACCATCTCTAAGTGTGATTCATCTGTTACCTCTAACCCCATGGAACCAAATGTTAAACGGTTTCCATATACAAAACCATATGTTCTTTGCAGGTCATTGAAATTTGTCTTTGGATCGTCGACTCGGGTTGCTCCAAGCACATGACCGGGAATCTGAAGCTGCTGATCAACTTTGTATGGAAGTTCATGGGAACAGTTCGGTTTGGAAATGATTATGTAGCAGCTATTTTGGGTTATGGAGATCTTCAGTTCGGGAATTTCTTAATCACTCGGGTTTACTATGTCGAAGGATTGCGACACAATCTGTTTTCAGTCGGACAGTTTTGTGATGCAGATTTAGAGGTTGCATTCAGAAGGAATACATGTTTCGTTAGGAATTTGATTGGAGATGATCTCTTGACCGGAAATCGTGGAACCAATCTTTACGCTATTGATCCGTGCTAAATAGTGTATATAAATATTATGCAACGACGGATACACGTGAATAAATACAAATCACCCTTTTGTGAAAAAGGATACTTGCAAAAACTCACGTTTGTGTGTGTAGTGTGAAACCAGGTAAGTGATTACCCGGATCGTTTCCCAACGAGGTGCGAATGGGCAAATTGTTCAAGTTTTGGATTAGAGTGACTGATGATTATATATTTTTGGATTTTGCTTTTTTATATCTAATTAACAAATGAGAAACAAATATACAAAAGAAAATTAAACGCGAATTAATAAACTAAAAACGCGTAACGGGAAATTTAAAATGGGACTAAAAAAAAGTGAAATCTATGAAATTAAAACCTACAAGTGTAAAATTACTTAAAACTTATTTTAAAACTAAAATTATATTTTTTTACACTTTATATTTAATTATTATTAATTATTTATTATTTAATTACTTTTTAAACAATTTAAATTTATAATAAATACTAAATGAACAAAGAAAAATCTAAAACTTTTTCTAAAAATATTATGAGGTGCAAAGAAGCTAAGAAAATTATAAAAATAAAAAGTGCTTAATTAAAAAATTAAAAAGATAAAATCTATTAAATAGAAACTATCACTTATTTTATATTTTATTTTTTTTAAGGTCTACAGATATGATTATATTTTTCCTAGATTCTACTTAATAAAAGAAAATTATGAAAATTAAAATTATATTTTTCTGATTATTATTCTATTTATTATGATTTAATTACTATTATAAACTAATTAAAAAGATTAAAAATATCAAATGACTTAGGAAAAATCTGAAAAATTCAGGATAAGTCTAAAATATTATTTAAAAGCTAGGAAAATTAAAATCAAAAGTTTACTAAACCCTAATAAGCAGTTGGGCAGATAAGCAGTTTGGGAATAAGCCCAAAAATAAGCTAATAAGCACAAAAATTTACCAAAGGCTCAGGACAAGTTTAATATACTATTAGAAGCTTAAAACAACTTAAAAATACAAATAAGCACGAGGAAATAAGCTAATAAGCAGATTGGCAGTTGCAAAACTTATGCAGAAAAATCAGGCAAACACCCCAACTTGCAGAGCACTTTAAGCACTTCAAATAAGCTAATTTGTGGAATATTAAGGGGGCAAAAGATTGCTAGTACTACTGGCTTTCCTAAAAACCAAAAAGCAGATCCAGAAGAGCTTATCTAGGGCTTAAAAAATAAGCTTGAAAAGCAGCTAACCACACAAGTGTATACTGATCACTCAGTATATGCTTGTGTGATAGAGGGCTTTTGAGCTGAGTTTAAAGCTTGAATAAGCTAAGCTAAGGTGCTGGCTTTTGGAGATAATCAAAGATGACCTAGCAACCTATCTAGAAACCAAAAATCAGGAGGTGAGCAAAAAAAATAAGCACTAAAACTATAGCATGAAAAAGGTAGCAGACTGCTGATAAGGGTCTGTGTGATCTGTTTTGTGTGCAGAAGTGCACAACACCAAAGGGACCAATCCAACTCTTTTGTTTACTTTAAATGGGTCACAAGGGACTCAGAAAAGCTACAAAAAGGGTCAAAAAGAGCTTATGGCTAAATATGGCTTATTTGGTCTTTTGAGGTTATAATATCACCACAGTGCACTCAAAGCTGTGAAATCATTCTAATCTGCTAAAGTGAACTTAAAAACAACTTAATATGGTTAAAATAAGCTGGTTTGAAGTTGGTGATATGGCAAATGTACAGTACAAGCTAATTTGACCAGCTTAACTTGCTAAACCAAACACCCCTTTAAAAGGTGTCTGAGGTGATTTTTCAAAGGCAAAAGCTATATTTAAGCTAAGGTTCTAGATTTTACTAATGAGATGACTTATATTAGCTATGATAAAAAACTTTTAAACTAAAAATAAGCAGTAGATTAAGCCATGCTATAAAAGGCTATTTTTGGCTTTTTAAGTGTTTTAAAGAGAAATAAAGAAAAAGCTATATACCTACTGATAACACAGATGAAATATGTTTAGAAACTAGTAATAAGAATATAACAACAATAATAAGCTAATAATAAGCTGTTGCACAGTACACTATTGTTTAATGCTAAAAATTTAGAAAGCTTACAACTGATTAGCTATGACACAGAGAACCAAGGACCAGAACAAAACCTAGCTTGTTCACACAAGCTAGAAAACCCAAGAAAAGCCTTCCTAAATAACTTTTCTCTTCAGGAGAGCTTATTGAGAGCTTATGTTGACTTTTGTTGACTTTTCTCCATTTTTTGAATTAGAACTGAATTAAACTAAAATAAACTTACAACAAGCTATTATAAGCTTGTATAAGCTTATAGAAACAACTAAGAAGTTATTTCAATTATCACTTAACATGGTTCGAATTCTCAGTACACATGGAATTTTAGAAATTTGGAATTATCATTAGCTACTGGAAATTGTACAAAGATTAACAACAAACAAACTTAAATTAACTTGTATTGATTGTTGAAACTTGAAATTACAAATTATCACTACTGAAAATGAAAATACGATTATGCTACTTTATCTACTTGCCATTTAAGGCTTACATTGCTTCCTATTTATACAAAAACTAAGTAGGATATATCCTATCTTCTTCTCTGATCCTTTCTGAGCCCTTGGATAGTCTTCAAACGATCTCAGCCTTTGATATGGATTTTTGGCGCCAAAATTGAGTGAGTGGGAAATACCACTAGTACTGATAACTTGGGAGGATGAAGAAGCAATTAATGCCTTTTGGCATGTTAGGTAAGGTGGATAGGTGGAAGGTGGTGGGTTTGTCAGAGAGGCGGTGGAAATGGTGGGTGGTTTTGGCGGGTCAAGGTTTAGGAGAAGAAGGTTTGACTGAGTCAAACCTTCTGTTTTAACTAAAAGGTCGGGTTGGGATGGTTTTGGGATTGGGCTAGTGTAAGTGAATGGGCTGGGGTTTATAATAAGGGTTAGGTTAGGTTATTTAATTACTGGGTTGGGTTTATTGTAGTGGGTTTGGTTTTAGTAAATAGGATCCGGTTTGGATTTATTAGTTAAACACAAGGACCATTGTTGTAATTTTTGAGTTCTTGAAGGGTTGAAAGTGTAATTTCCATTAAGTTATCAAAAAGGTTAAATTGTAACATGTGAATAGTACAAGGGTATTATTTGATAAATTACATTTTTTTAAATACCCGAGGACTAAATTTGCCAATTTTGAAACTTGAGGGTTAAAAGTTTCCATTTTTAGAAAACTTTCATCCAGGGACTAAAAGTGAACATGTTTGATATCCCAAGGACTAAAGTTGACTTTTCTTTCATTTTAAACCCTTAGGGACTAATTCTGCCAATTTGTGAAACTTCAGGGACTGAAAATGACAATTTTGTGAACTTTGCGTGTTTTTCACTTGTTTTCAATCTTTTTGTTCCTGATTCATATAAAAACATATTTTATGATATTTTCTGTATTTTGAAGCATATCTGCATGTTTTTAAATGTTTTTGCAGATAAAATGTGACAGAAATGATGAGTATTTAGACACTCATCACTATCGACATTAATCAAATGGCCTCTTCATCACCAATTTGTCTCATGACAAGAGCTGACGAAACTAAGTCCTGGTTGTGGCACAGACGTTTATCCCATCTCAACTTCGACACCATAACAAAACTTGCCAAAGACAACATCGTCACCGGTCTCCATAAATTCAAATACACCAAAGAACACTTGTGTCCATCCTGTGAGCAAGGCAAAAGCAAACGGGCAACATACAAACCTAAAACCGTACCCAGTTTGGTTGATAAGTTACATTTGTTGCACATGGACTTATGTGGCCCAATGAGAGTTGAGAGTATCAATGGGAAAAAGTATATTCTTGTGATTGTCGATGATTATTCAAGATATACATGGGTAAGGTTTCTAAGGTCAAAAGACGAAGCACCAGGCATCATCATCACCTTTCTGAAGCGAATTCAAGTCCTTCTTCAAGCTCCAGATAGGATAGTAAGAACTGACAATGGCACGGAATTCACTAATCAGGAGTTAAGAACATATTCTAAAGAGACTGTAATCACTCACCAGACATCAGTTGTTAGAACTCCACAGCAGAATGAGGTAGTTGAAAGAAGAAATAGAACTCTTGTGGAAGCTGCTCGCACAATGCTGATTTATTCCAGTGCACCGTTATTCTTATGGGCTGATGCTGTTGCAACTGCTTGTTTTACTCAGAACCGATCCCTAATCCATCAAAGATTCAATAAAACCCCATACGAATTAGTGAACAACAGAAAACCCGACATCTCTTACCTTCATGTATTTGGCGCTTTGTGCTATCCTACAAATGACAGAGAGGATATGGGGAAGCTGAAAGCTAAGGGTTATATTGGAATCTTCATTGGTTACTCAGATAACTTGAGGGCATTCAGGGTGTATAATAGAAGGACTAAGAGAGTAATGGAGACGATGAATGTGAAATTTGATGAGATTTCACAAATGGCTTCTGAGAGACTCGCTCTAGAACCTGCGCTTAACCCGATGGCTTCTAATCATATCGGATTAGGGCCCGCACCAAACAGTCAAACTTCTGGACATATCAGTTCAGGACTCGTACCCCAAGGAGCTCAGTCAACTACAACTGAAAAACCGACAACTCAAGAACTGGATAATTTTTTCGAGTTTATGTATGATGAATACTATGGTGGAGCTTCGATAAATGCAACACAACAACGTTCTGCTGCACCCGCTCCACAACATCAACCACCACCACCACCGCAAAATGCATCTACAACATTCGAATCTGACGCACCAACTCCCTCAACGTCATCAACATCTACTCCCGCAACTCCAGTAATTGAGATTGTATTACCAAGAGTTGATGAGCAAAACCAAACAACACCAATTCAAGAAGAACAACAACAAAACGATGTTGTGTTAGAAGACGAAGAACCATTTGAAAATCCATTTGGAACGGAATCTGCTGAATCTTCTTCTAGGTTACATGAACCAACTAACACGCATTCGTCTAATCCAAGGTACCCTTCAACGTTAAAGTGGACTAAAGACCATCCAATAGAACATGTTATTGGTGAACCTTCAAGGCCAGTACAGACAAGAAGACAACTCGCCACCGATTGCGACATGTGTATCTTTGCCTGCTCAGTCAGTCTAAAAGAACCAAAGAACATTCGGGAAGCGATGACAGACAATGCATGGATTGAAGCGATGCAGGAAGAACTTCCCCAATATAAATTACATGAAACTTGGGATTTAGTGCCGAGACCAATCGACAAACTTGTCATTGATCTTAAGTGGTTATGGAAGAACAAAAAGGATGAAGAGATGACTGTAATTCGCAACAAAGCTCATCTCGTGGCCAAGTGATTTAGACAAGAAGAGGGGATAGATTTTGATGAGTCATTCGCGCCAGTAGCTAGACTTGAGGCGGTCAGGATTTTCTTAGCATATGCGGCTCACAAGAACATCACGGTTTATCAGATGGACATCAAGACGGCTTTCTTGAATGGAACTCTGAAAGAAGAAGTGTACATGAGTCAGCCAGATGGATTCGTTGACATAGATCATCCAGACTACGTCTACAAGCTAATGAAAGCTATCTATGGTTTGAAACAAGCCCCAAGGGCGTGGTACAACGAATTATAATCTTTCCTACTTCTTAATCATTTCACCAAAGGAACAATTGACCCGACCTTGTTTACCAGAAAATTCAAAGATGATATTTTGATTGTTTAGATTTACGTGGACGACATAATCTTTAGGTCCACTAATCCGGAACATTCAAAACATTTTGCAAATCTCATGAAAAGTAAATTTGAAATGTCTATGATGGGCGAATTAAAATTCTTCCTTGGACTTCAAATCCATCAATCCCATCGTGGCATTTTCATTAATCATTCTAAATATACAATTGAGATTTTGAAAAAACATGGAATGGAAAATTGTGACTCTGTTGGTACTCCAATGGTCACTTCACCCAAAATTGGCCAAGACCTATATGGGAAACCAATTGATCCAAAGAAATATCGGAGCATGATTGGGTCTCTCATGTACTTAACTGCTAGCCGACCCGATATACATTTTGCTGTCTGTTTATTAGCATGGTTTTAGGCAAGGCCTACCGAACTTCACCTCCAAGAGGTTAAACGGATCTTCCGGTACCTACGAAGAACCATCAACATGGGACTTTGGTATCCGAAGGATTCGGAGTTTACACTAACAGCCTTTTCAGATGCCAACCATGCTGGATGCCAAGTTACCGCAAAAAGTACATCTGGGGGAGCAAAATTTCTGGGAGAAAAGCTAGTAGGCTGGTCATCAAGGAAACAAGACTGTACGGCGTTATCAACCGCAGAAGCTGAGTATGTGTCTCTATCTGTGTGTTATGCCCAAGTTCTATGGATGAGGACACAACTCACAGATTATGGCTACTCTTTCAACCGCATACCTATGTATTGTGATTCAAAAAGTGTCATAGCCATCTCGTGCAATCCCGTGCAACACTCCAAGACCAAGCATATTAGAGTCCGCTATCACTTCATAAAGGAACACGTCGAAGAGGGTACTGTTGAATTATTTTTCGTGAAGACTGAATACCAACTCGCCGATCTATTTACTAAAGCCCTCCCAAAAGAGCGGTTTGATAACTTAGTTCGTCGAATTGGAATGCGAAGCCTAACTCCCGAAGAGTTAGAAAGTTGATGCGTGGTTTTGCGACCTTACAACAGGTTTTACCTCTCGAGGGATCTCAAGAGGCTTGCAATCCCCACCAGGCAGTGTACCTGACCGATGTAGTATAGTGTAGTGGCAAGTACCGGGGGATTGATCGTTCTCTAGGGGAATAGTGTCGTTAGGATTGAAAAACTACTCTAATAGGTCTAAGGGTGAGGGAAGATTCTTTTTGTATTTTTTTATATTTTTATAAAAGCAAGTAAAATCTCGGCTTTGAAGGAGTGGGCGGAATTAATTGCTAGTCAACTAACCCAAATAACTACAATTGCAAATAAAATAAAATAACTGAAAATAAAAAGGTTGTGGAACTTATATGGAGAGAAATGTGTTTACTTAGATTTCCTTACTCCCTAACTATCTTTTACCGGTTGATTAGTGTGTGTTAATTGCGTGGATGACGGGTGTATTCCTTAATACCAATCGTGGGGTGGCGTACGTACTTCCCCAACTCTATAAGCTCCTACTTCACTCCTATGTCGAGCCGGCTAAGAAGCTCCTAACATGGGATCACTAGAATTCGCTCATGCATTAAATACAACCATAACAACCTTAGTACGCATTGGTTCATGTTTCTTAAGACGTTCAAGCAAGTTACCGTATAGGAGGTTAGCCAGTTTTCTTAAGCCTAACATCGATAAACAATCATCCAATACAATTAATAACACACCAACAACCAATAATCAATAGTTAGGTTTCATTAGATCTAAGCAAACACAAGATAAATCTAGCCTAGCATGTTAAATAAAAGACAAGAACAAGATATAATCAAACAACACATAGACATATTGAATGATTAATTGATTACTTATCTTCAATTGAACATGGGAGATCCAAGGGTATAAAACCCTTAAAAATGGCAGAAAAATCGTCTTAGGGTTTCTCCTCACAAAGTTGCACACTAATGACTAAAAATTATGAGAATATATATAGAAAATCAGATCTGACGGCGTCACGTTATAGATCTGACGCCGTCACCTCACCGCGGTTAGGGTTTCTTGATGGGCTTCTTGACGCCGTCCCCTTTTAATCATCCAAAATCCTCTCTGGCGCGTCAAGGGTTGACGGCATCACAATGGTGCTTGACGCCGTCACAGGTACTTTTCCAGCCGATTTTGAGAATTTGTCGTTTTCTTCACTTTTATGCTCCAAAAACGTCCAAAATGCTTCCTTTTCCAGATTTCTTCTCCAAAGTACCTAAAATGACAAAAGGAACGATTTAGGGCAATATTTGATCAAATAAATACGATTTAGGGCTTAAATGACCCTCTAAAAGCGGTACACTTTTCGCTTCATCAAATACCCTTACACTTGAGATTTGCTTGTCCTCAAGCAAATGCGCTTTTATTCTAATCAAAATACAAGTTAGGGGTCATTTAACGCTAATATAAAAGTAATTACAACAAATAGTCATCCACTTTAATCATAATAAGCACGGAAATTACACACTAGCACCTCACAAGTAGTGTTTAGATACTCACATCTCTCAGGTGTCATAAAAGTATATCTCATAAATGAAAATGAATAATATCTCTCACTACCTGTCATAGCAAATAGATTACCATAGGCTTGGGAAAGGATCAAAAACCTCCTCCACTAGGCGTAAGCACCTAAGATAAACTATCAAAGAGGGCTTTTAAACGGGTTATAACGTTAGGTGTAGGGATATGATAAACACGGTTTTGTTGGATAAAGGATATTTTACTGGTGGCGAGTTAAAGATCTTGATTAATTATATGTACAATATGGCGTTGCTAAGCCAAGACTAGACTCGACTTAAGCTAATGAAAAAAATAACAAAAAGATAAAATAAACATAAAATGAAACGGGATGGTAGTCCGTATGTTTTTTTTTTCTACTTTTTTTTTTTTTTTTTTTTTTTTTTTTTTTTTTTTTTTTTTTTTTTTTTTTTTGCATACACTCTTGCCCTACCATCCAAAATAATACATCGTAGGGGGCTCGGTTCTCTCCTTACACTTGAACTTTTACATAACTTTACAATTAACTATTCTATCGACTCGAATTAAGATAATCGAAACACTTGGAGTACTTTTAAAATATTTAGCACATATGGGGGTAATAATGTTGTTCTTCCCCATTACTCCATTACACTAGTACTTTACCCATGAGTCCCAATCGTCCCAAAACAATATGTACAAGGATATGACTCGACTTAGCAACCATGTAATCAATTAGATAATTAACTTGGGGTTTAAACAAATGTTGTCACAATAATGCACTAAAAATGAGTGCATACAAGGTAGGCTAAGGCGATTTGGGTGTACATTTAAGTGGGGTGTTAACAAATTCTTACTTTAAGTAAAATGCTTAAAGTTAGAAACGAAAAGATAGGTTCTGAGGGGTGTACTAGGGGTATCGTGTACTAAAAATGAGTACAACGCAAAGGGTGTGGGAGAATTACTTGACCAATGTAGCCAACGTAATTATAACAAAAACACAGGTGTAAAACAATGGGTTAATCCTAATGCCTCTTATCATGTAGTAAATCTAACTACACGAATGTAGTCTCACTTGTGGCCTCGGAATGGTCCTAATGCAAGTTCTAGAATCTAAGTGCTATCGGTACACACATCATAGCATAAATGCTTTTCCTACCAATTCTAGGGGCGAACCTCACATATTTGGGGGTGGAAATTTTTTTTAGTGGTACGGTTTTGTGCTAGTCATATAACTCCTATCCGTGAGACGCTCATTAAGACCAAAGTTTCACTCCTATATGTTGTAAAAAAATTTAAATTTGGCACTAAAATTGCCTTAACAGGTATTTCTCTCAGTTTTATTACACATCTACCATTAAACAAACGAAAAATCAAGCGTAATAGCATTCTCTAAGGTATCGTACTTTACCCCCTTACACTTAAGATGAACATTGTCCCCAATGTTCAAATAACAAGATGTAAAAGTAAATAAGGTAAAAGAATGAAATCAAATACTCCCCTGATTCGCTCGGTGGATAAAGAGGTAACATGGTTAGATCTTCTTCCAAGGTAATGTTGAAGCTTCAAGATTAAAGCAGCGCCAAAAGCTAGATTCTACATACATCTCCTTGTCTAAAATAACCTGTTAAACCTGAGAAAACAAACACGAAAACCTGCATAACATCGGTGGGATAAATCTGTATAAGGATATAATGCTTGTGGAATGATTATTTTGCAGATTCCTGGAGTTTATAAGTTAGAGATTTAATAAATCATTTTATGATTCCGGAAGAAAAACAAAACTTTCAAAAAAAATTCCAGAAAACTGTTCCTGACGCCGTCAGACTGGGGTCTGACGCCGTCAGAAGTGATCTGACAAATTTTTCATGTTAAGTTTCCGGAAAATTTCTGGAAAAACTCAATCCTTATTTCCTGGAAATCCTGCAAAATATCATTATGACTCGATACAAGCATTTGACTCAAACAATTACTAATATGTATGTTAATTTAATATTGTTATGATTCATGTTCATTTGTTCTAATAAACCGATTTGGATTTCCCTTACACTTATCTTTTTGCAAAATACCTTTATATGTAATTAAGACGAAGTTAAAAACAAGATAAAGCATTTTCACAATTTATTTTCGAACATGAATCAATAGTAATAAAAATTAAACATACATACGGAAGCAAATAAAATCAAACAAATAAATAAATAAACACACAAAGCAAATAAAGCTTAGGTTGCCTCCCAAGAAGCGCTTTTCTTTATTAATGAGTCTTGTAGCTAGACTCAAAGTCACCGTACATTACGTGACTCCATCATTGGTCACGGTTTCTAGGCCATTCTCATGTCCGGTTTTATATTCCGGTCCTAATTTCAAGCAATCCTTGTAGAAACCGGATATCCTTTCCATAACATAGTCTACTCCTTTACTTCTATCTCCATCATTCCTATAGTAGACTGCTTGCTTAAGCTCCTTCTCAACATTTGACAAGTGTTGGAATTGCTCTATCTTATATGGCATTTGGTAGTTTACCTCATCGGTCTCATCCTTAAATCTAACTATCCCTAAGAAAGGTTCATAAGTCATTCTAGAGACCTCAACAAATGGTTTTCCAAAAACTACTTGAGTTAAGCATGCATCGACTATTGGGCGGATATCTTCTACAATTACAAAGTCGGTGGCATAGGTGAAGTTTCCTACATAAACCGGTAATCCTTTAACTCTTCCCGTGAAGTTACTCATCCAACCCTTATCAGGGAACATCCTATACCCAAGTTGATTTTTCATTATCAAGTTGTAGTGGGCTCTAGTCATGATGTTTATGGGCGATCTAAGGTCGATGTAAGCTTTCCACACATGTAAATGTCTGATGTTGCATGGTATGTTGAGATTAGAAGGGTCGCCCATTTCTATAATTGGTCTACCTAGGAAGTATGGTGTCTCGGGGTCATCGAATAAGTCTGTATGATATGCGCGCTCTTCCTTAGTGGGTAGCCTATTGAAGTAGTCCTCATCATCATCTACTTTTTCAATCTCACTTTTCCTAACTTCTTTATCAACCTCGACTTTCTTAACCTCATCCTCAGGTTCACTATTATCCTCATTCCTATCAATTGGTTTA
Source organism: Artemisia tridentata subsp. tridentata (assembly GCA_021014915.2). NCBI lineage: Eukaryota > Viridiplantae > Streptophyta > Magnoliopsida > Asterales > Asteraceae > Artemisia > Artemisia tridentata. The sequence goes on from CP139502.1 coordinate 329,656,446, forward strand.
ATAGTGACAATGTTGACGAAGTGGACATGTTTGGATGAAGAGGGGTCTTTTACTTGGGGTCCGCTATTTGTGTTCCTAGCGTCCTTATGTGGAGGTGATAGCACTTGGTTATTGAGGGCTTTCAATAAGTTGTCAATTTTATTGGTCATCTCCGTTTGTTGTTGATTGAATTCGGATTCGAATCTAGCTATCCGAGCTTCTTGAGATGCCATAAATTTGGACATCAATCCTTCAAGATTATTGGTACTACCATAATTGTTGGAAGGATTGTTATTGAAAGTACGGTTTGGGGATGAACCGCTTGATTGGAAACGATTAGGTGGGTTGGAAGAATTGGTTTGTTGTGCGTTTTGGTTTTGTTTCCACCTAAGGTTTGGGTGATTTTTCCATGAGGGGTTGTATGAATCACCGTGGGGGTTTGGCTTGGGTTTGAAAGTGTACCACTTGTCTCCCGCTTCGTCGGTACGCGAGGATGTGTAGTCCGCAAAAGCTTGTTCGGGGAGTTCCACGAAATCACGAGTGTCGTGGGGACCACTACATAATTCACACGAAGAAGTGATTTTGTTCACTTGGCTTGAAGGTTTAGGAGCCTCGTAGGATTTCATAAGAAACTTGACTTGGTCTTCAAGTTCTATGATCCTACGGTCGGAAGTGCTTGAATTGTTCGAAGGCAAAGATATTGCCTTGACCGTTTTATTCAAATCGCGGGGATCATTCCAACTTTCGTTGTCATAAAGAGCAAGATCTTACAGGAGAGCCCATGATTGTTCTGCACTTAGATCACGTAGCTTACCACCGGCCGATTGGTCAATGGTTTGCCTCGTGGAGAGATTGATGTGGTCATAGAAGATTTGGACTTGGAGCCAAAGTTCTATGCCATGGTGAGGGACTTTTTGGAGTAAGTCCTTGAATCGAGTCCATGCCTCGTAGAGGGTTTCGCCTTGACGTTGTTGGAACATCAAGATATCATTCCTTAGCTTGGTAGTTCTTCCTGGTGGGAAAAACTGAGCGAGGAAACGAGTGGTGAGATCATCCCAGGAGGTGATGGATCCTGCGGGTAGACGCTCTAGCCATTGACTAGCTTGGTCCCGCAGGGAGAATTGCAAGAGACGCAGTCGGGTCGTCTCTCGAGTGGCAACATCAAGGTCTATAGAATCAACGATTTTGAGAAAGTCCTTGAGATGTTGATTAGGATTTTCGGAACGAAGTCCATGGAATGCGCATCCGCTTTGCACCAACCGGATGGTGTCGGATCGCAAGGGAGTGACATTGGCTCCTTGAGTGAGCTCAATGGTGTTTCGATAGCCATGGTGGCTAGGACGGGAGTAGTCTCCTAAGGTACGGGCTCTAGGAGGTGGGTGTTGTTATGGTGGTGGGTTGTTGGGATCGAGGATATTACCACCTTCCATGATGTCGGATGGTAATGGTTACGAACAAAGAAACGAAGAAAAAAAGATAGACTAAAGAAAAACCTAGAAAAATAAAATAAAAATCTCACTAGAAAGGAATCTAGTGAGTAGACCTAATAAAATAAAAATTCAACCTAAACAATAACTATTCCCCGGCAGCGGCGCCAAAAACTTGATATGTGGTTTTGCGACCTTACAACAGGTTTTACCTCTTGAGGGATCTCAAGAGGCTTGCAATCCCCACCAGGCAGTGTACCTGACCAATGTAGTATAGTGTAGTGGCAAGTATCGGGGGATTGATCGTTCTCTAGGGGAATAGTGTCGTTAGGATTGAAAAACTACTCTAATAGGTCTAAGGGTGAGGGAAGATTCTTTTTGTATTTTTTTATATTTTTATAAACGCAAGTAAAATCTCGGGTTTGAAGGAGTGGGCAGAATTAGTTGCTAGTCAACTAACCCAAATAACTACAATTGCAAATAAAATAAAATAACTGAAAATAAAAAGGTTGTGGAACTTATATGGAGAGAAATGTGTTTACTTAGATTTCCTTACTCCCTAACTATCTTTTACCGGTTGATTAGTGTGTATTAATTGCGTGGATGACGGGTGTATTCCTTAATACCAATCGTGGGGTGGCGTACGTACTTCCCCAACTCTATAAGCTCCTACTTCACTCCTATGTCGAGCCGGCTAAGAAGCTCCTAACATGGGATCACTAGAATTCGCTCATGCATTAAATACAACCATAAAAACGTTAGTACGCATTGGTTCATGTTTCTTAAGACGTTCAAGCAAGTTACCGTATAGGAGGTTAGCCAGTTTTCTTAAGCCTAACATCGATAAACAATCATCCAATACAATTAATAACACACCAACAACCAATAATCAATAGTTAGGTTTCATTAGATCTAAGCAAACACAAGATAAATCTAGCCTAGCATGTTAAATAAAAGACAAGAACAAGATATAATCAAACAACACATAGACATATTGAATGATTAATTGATTACTTATCTTCAATTGAACATGGGAGATCCAAGGGTATAAAACCCTTAAAAATGGCAGAAAAATCGTCTTAGGGTTTCTCCTCACAAAGTTGCACACTAATGACTAAAAATTATGAGAATATATATAGAAAATCAGATCTGACGGCGTCACGTTATAGATCTGATGCCGTCACCTCGCCGCGGTTAGGGTTTCTTGATGGCCTTCTTGACGCCGTCCCCTTTTAATCATCCAAAATCCTCTCTGGCGTGTCAAGGGTTGACGGCGTCACAATGGTGCTTGACGCCGTCACAGGTACTTTTCCAGCCGATTTTGAGACTTTGTCGTTTTCTTCACTTTTATGCTCCAAAAAGGTCCAAAATGCTTCCTTTTCCAGATTTCTTCTCCAAAGTACCTAAAATGACAAAAGGAACGATTTAGGGCAATATTTGATCAAATAAATACAATTTAGGGCTTAAATGACCCTCTAAAAGTGGTACACTTTTCGCTTCATCAAAAGTCTTCTCGAAACTTCTTGAATTTTATCTCTAAAAGCTTCGCATGTAAATATTTTTGAAAAAAAGTAAAATACAAAATTTGAAAAACCAACAAAAACAAAATATAAAAATAGAAAATTTCAAAAATTCAAAAACAGTAAAAAAATATAAAAACCAAAAATATTCTTCTCACGACATGTCTCTCGTATAAATCAATATTTTGTACGTACCTAGAAATGTCATTCAACAATGATACGGGCATGTACAGATGCTTGAGCGAGAGTTCATTTAAAACTTTTCTAAAACATGTCTTTTCTCAAAAATTTCTTAAATAATGGCTTTCGTATATATCAGTACGAGACCCGCACCTAAATGACGGCTTTCATATATTTCAGTACGAAACCCGCGCTACAATGATGACTTCTGATTATTTCAAATCAGGACTCGCATTGTTAATGGCAAATGAAAACAAAGAATCCTTGAGCACATGATCAAGATTTTTCAAAAAGATTTTTCAAAATATTTCTCCAAATTCTGTGCTCAAGATTCTTCAAAATTAAAACTCCCTCTATACCCTTAAATGATTTTAAACTTAAGTGTTTAAAAAACATATGCTTTATTTAAGGGGGAGTTTTACAAAGAAAATTCAAAAATGTTCTAAATTCATGCAAATCCGTCCATCTCCACAAAAAGCTCTCGTTTTAATCAGTTGATATCAAAAATATCACTACATGCTATTTTTGAGGGGGAGAGGACGTGATTAAAATGTGATCAAAATTTTAAAGATCGTGGATTGAATCTCAAAAGAGCTCGACCCAAGATTTTAACCCTCGAATTGACGAAATTAAATGTCCGTTATCGAAAAGACTTGTCCGGGACGGGTAATAATTTCAAGCTAGTTATCCAGTGATGTAAGCGTGTCTCGCAAAGGACTTTTCTGAGTAGAATATACCAATTCGAGAGATGATCATTGAATATGACCGGGACGAGTAATAATTTCAAGCTAGTCTAACTAGTGATGTAAGCGTGTCTCGCGAAGGTCATGTTCATTGAAAATCGATCAATTCAAAAATGTGCGAACTCTACCCAACATGTGCAAATTTATCTTAAAAAATGCATGGGCACATGTGAAGGGGGAGTATTTCAAAAATGTAAAACTCTCAAAAGTGTTAACTAAAATGTGTTTACTCATAAACACTTTGAGAGATTTTCACAAAAGGTTTTATGGCAAGTGATCAAATCTAGGATAATCATGGAGTAATAAGGTGATTATTGTTAGGTTATGTCCAATGATCCGTCAGAGCCGGAGGGATCTACCCAAGGACAATTCCAATAGATTAGAATTAGAAGTCCTTAGGTAAGATTGAAAAAAGGAGTAATATGAGAAAGGAGAAAGAAGGGGTTGAAGAATGAAAAAGAAAAGTTTAATGAAAGGGTGAAAAGAAATAGCCCTCCATGAAAACTTAGGACAAAAACCGAGTCAATACATCTGCTATCGGTATTCACTAAGGTGATACTGATATTGAAGACAAGACGTCATGGACCCAGTGACGCGCTGCACCACCCCTCCTAGCCACTCAGATATCTCTTAAAAGATATTTGTTTCATTTCTCACGGAGAACACTGCATAATCTATCGGCCTCTCATTCCGAGATGTGTTGATATTGAAAAGCATGCCTCCGACAACTAAAACCAAAACGCACATTATCGAGTCTAGAGCCATGAGATTCATCAAAATATCTCTTAGGAACACTTCCATTATAATACCCTTGTGTTCACCAAAAAGGACACAAGGTGTACAAGAGTCTTAATGAGATCTAAGGATCTTGCCATTTATATCATGATGGTTACGTGCTTCAAACGGTCTACAGTCGTGGGGTGATCTCCAGCGACTCACTGAATCGTGGGTGCACTTCGGTGTGTCCGTGTAAGCCCTCTCGGGGGTATCCGGTTCAGAACGGCCTAGGTTAAGATTAGAGAAAGTCTTCACAATATGCTGTTGACAATCTCGAAGTCTAAACCTGTAAGCGCTGGATGATTTATCACTAACAGTTTTATGCAGCTACCTATAAGCATCCATCTACCATCATCAGATATGTCAATCATCTTCACCTCAGCATACTCATACTTATGAAGAACAATCCCAACAAAGCTCAAGTGTAAAAGTTCAAGACAGAAGGATCAAGTTAAAGACCAAGTGTTAAAGACGAAGTCAAGAAGCTAATCAAGATGTCAAGAACAAGTTCATATGATAAAAGATTATGGGGAGATTGTTAGCAAGGGGAGATTGTTTGCATAAGTATAACAGTCCAAGATGTATGAGTATGTTGGAGGACACGACATCATCTCAAGAAGATTTTGATCAAGGCAAGAACCACCACTAAAGACGATACTTTGAAGATCACGATTGCATGAAGGAACAAAGAATGAAGACTATTCTGCATCGACACACCAAGTTCAAGACATTGAAGACAAAAGACCATTCACCAGAGCATCATTGAAATGACCATCCCTTAGGGGGAGATTGTTAGCATTTATATTTTAGAAAAGTGATGGTCATTTGTAATATGTTAAAGATAGTGTGTCGTGTAGTAGTATATGTAACACAAGCCCACCAAGCCCAATCAAAAGCCATTAGGGCGCCGGCCTCAAGGCTATATATATCACACTCTCACACTAAATTAGGGTGTGCCTCTTAGATAGTATAGGTGAGAGTGTGTAGGTGTATGTGTGTGTTTTGTATCTCTTGTTCTCTCATGGTAATATTAATCATTCGACTAGAGTTTATTTCATACACATCTTCTACTCTTATCTTTACATTTCTAGTTTGAGTGTCACATAGGTTCGTATAGTTTATAGTTGTAGTGATAGGGTCGATTTATCTTAGATTTACAGACTTTCTTGAAGTCTTTCCTGAGGATTTGTCAGGACTTCCACCAGTCAGGCAACTCGAGTTTCAGATTGACTTGATACCAGGATCTGCACCTGTGGCGCGAGCACCATACCGATTAGCTCCTTCAGAGATGCAAGAATTGTTGGAACAACTACAAGAACTCTCAGAGAAAGGTTTCATTAGGCCAAGTTCCTCACCATGGGGAGCCCCTGTTCTGTTCGTAAAGAAGAAAGACGTATCCTTTCGGATGTGCATCGACTATAAAGAAATGAAAAAGTTAACGGTGAAGAACCGATACCCACTTCCTAGGATTGATGATCTATTTGATCAACTACAAGGTTCTAGTGTGTATTCAAAGATCGACCTTCAATCTGGATACCATCAACTTTGAGTCCGAGAAGAGGACATTCCAAAAACCGCATTTAGAACCCGTTACGGACACTATGAGTTTCAGGTTATGCCATTTGGTTTGACAAACGCACCAGCCGTATTCATGGACCTTATGAACAGGGTGTGTAAACCATATTTGGATAAGTTTGTGATTGTATTCATAGATGATATCCTGATCTACTCCAAGAACAAGGAAGAACATGAGCAACATCTCAAGATGATTTTGGAATTGCTCAAGAAGGAGGAATTGTATGCGAAATTCTCGAAATGTGACTTCTGGATTTCTACTGTATAATTTCTCGGTCACGTGATTGACACCCAGGGTATTTACGTGGATCTCGCAAAGATTGAATCAATTAAGGATTGGGCGACGCCAACAACGCAACCCGAAATACGCCAATTTTTAGGACTTGCCGGATATTATATGAGATTCATCGAGGGATTCTCCAAGATAGACAAACCCTTAACAACCCTAACCCAGAAAAACGTGAAGTACGTTTGGGGTAAAGACGAAGAAGAAGCATTTCAGACGCTCAAAGAAAAGTTGTGTAGTGCACCCATATTAGCCTTACCAGAAGGAAGCGATGACTTTTTCGTATACTGTGACGCTTCGCCCAAAGGGTTAGGTGATGTGTTGATGCAGAGATAGAAAGTGATTGCTTACGCATCACGACAACTCAAGACGCATGAAAAGAACTACACAACCCATGATTTAGAACTGGGAGCAGTTGTGTTCGCTCTTAGGATATGGAGGCATTACCTGTACGGCACTAAGTGTACAGTGTTTACAGACCACAAAAGCCTGCAGCATATTCTAGACCAGAAAGAGTTGAACATGAGACAACGTAGATGGTTAGAATTACTCAGTGATTACGACTGTGAAATTCATTATCAGCCGGGAAAAGCCAACGTTGTGGCAGATGCTCTTAGTCAGAAAGAACGACTCAAGCCCTTAAGGGTCAGATCATTAGGAATGACGATTAGTTCACCTCTCCCATCGAAAATTCTTACTACTCAGATTGAAGCACTCAAGGAAGAAAACAGACCAAGTGAAAAACTCTATGGTATGCCCGAGAACGCAAATGGATTTATAAAGAGATCAGACGGAGTATTGTGCTTCAAGGATAGAAGCTGGGTACCACTCTATGGTGGGATACGAGAGTTAATTATGCATGAGTCGCATAAGTCCAAATACTCTATTCATCCCGGAGCTGATAAGATGTACCTTGATCTTAAGAAATTATATTGGTGGCCTAACATGAAGGCGGATATCGCACTATATGTCAGTAAATGCTTAACTTGCTCCAAAGTTAAAGCAGAACATCATAGACAGTCCGGATTACTAGTGCAACCAAAACTCCATATATGGAAATGGGAGCGAATCACTATGGACTTCATAACCAAACTACCAAGAACATCCGGTGGATATGACACGATTTGGGTGATTGTTGACAGACTCACCAAATCTGCTCATTTCCTTCCCATTAAAGAAACGGACAGTATGGATCATCTCGTTCGCTTATATCTGAAAGAAGTAGTCCGCCGACATGGAGTACCAATTTCGATCATCTCCGATCGCGATAGTCGTTTTACTTTGAACTTTTGGCAGTCACTTCAGAAAGCTTTGGGAACTAAGCTCGACATAAGTACAACTTATCATCCCCAAACAGACGGCCAAAGTGAAAGAACCATCCAAAAATTGGAAGATATGCTCCGAGCTTGTGTTATTGATTTTGGAAAGAAATGGAACGGACATTTGCCCCTAGTCGAATTTTCATATAACAACAGCTATCATACGAGTATAACAGCCACTCTTTTTGAGGCACTTTATGGACGTAAGTGCTGATCACCCATTTGTTGGACTGAAGTAGGAGACAGTCAACTCACAGGACTCGAACTCATCCATGAGACAACCAAAAAAATCGTGCATATTCGTAACCAGATGCAAGCTGCACGAGACCGACAGAAGAGTTATGCCGATAAGAGACGTAAACTACTTGAGTTCCAAGTAGGGGACAGAGTTATGTTGAAGGTTTCGCCATGGAAAGACGTGATACGATACGGCAGACGTGGAAAACTAAATCCTTGTTACATAGGACCTTTCGATATTTTAGAAAGAATCGGACCGGTAGCGTACCGACTCCAGCTACCGTAAGAACTCAGCAGTGTACATGACGTCTTTCATGTATGCAATCTTAAGAAATGTTTGTCCGAGGAAACTCTCGCTATTCCTCTGGAAGAGATCGAGATTGACGATCGACTACGCTTTATTGAAGAACCTATTGAAATCATGGACCGAGAGGTCAAGAGATTGAAACATAGCCGTATACTGATAGTTAAAGTTCGTTGGAATTCCCGAAGAGGCCCTGGATTCACGTGGGAACGTGAAGATGAATTCAAGGCCAAATATCCCCATCTTTTCGTATCCTCTTCTGAAAATATGAGTAGAATGTCGGGACGACATTCAAATAAGGCTGGGAGGCTGTGACAACTGGTAATTTTCCCAACTAATTAATAATAATTAATTACCAGATTATGTGTGTTAATTATTTTCTGACTTTTAAAAATGAGACGTTATCTCATAATAGTTAGTTATTACACTATAATAACTTGAAAATGTTTATACGTGATATATTGATCTGGAACGAGCTCACACGCGTACCCCGAAACCTCTTAAACTTAATATAAACCCAATGGACCCTAATACTATTCCTAAGCCCAAAAATCCAACCCATTACTATTCATTCGGCCCAATTCAACACTTAGTTTATTTTTCTTTTCAAATTTCTGTTGACCAAGACTCATTAGCTTTGCCCCTCTCATTTCGAATTTCTACACATAAGAGATATATATTTTTAGCTCACTCATTTCTTTGTACTTCAAACTAATAGGATGCCAAATCCCAAGTCCTAATTCGAACGTTTGATCCACGAACCAAGACCAAAGTAAACGTTCAAAGACACATTACTAAACCGTATGATTATTTTCAATATTGATCCATTTTGCATTCCAACGATTTCCTCTATATCATTTGGATTTCTAAAACATATTTTGAGATTGTAAACTCGTTTTCTCACTTTATCACTCGATATCACACGTTAAATATTTCATTTAAACCTTTAAACCATACGCAACCCACAAACCCATTCGGTTTCTCCCTTAGTTACCCATGACTCTAAACCCTCCCCTAGGGCATTAAATGGCAGGAATATATTCCCTATCTTATCTTCTCCTGCTCCTAATCGAATAATCCACAACTTGTGCAAGTGGTATTATATATTTCGACACATGCATGCATCCTTTCGTCCAAGACCAAATGCATACCATTCTCTTTGTTCACTCACTCACACACACCCTTAAACACTCTAAACACTCCTGGGAATTCATTCGAAGCAAGCTAAAGCCATTTCATTGTTAAACAAGTTCTATATCACACGTATAAATCCAATTCGAGTTATCCTTGAATCAACCAAACGTTTAACCTCATTCCTTTAGCATTGTAAGTTTTCAAAACTCACTTCTATTCGAGTCCTTCTTCATTTTATACGTTTCCTTCTTTCAATTCGAACATATATATAATTATCTCTCTTATTTCAGTTCGTACGTATTACATTTATTTATCTTTACGTATTTTAAACAAATGCCTCCTATATGGAAGGCTAGAATAACGTTTTTACATGTTTATTTCACATTTCATATTTACTTTATCCATTCATTTCATTATCGAATTCATTTCATATCATGTTCATTATTTTACGTTTTCATTTATATATTGTAACTCGACTTAGAAACCACCTCGTTAAACCATATATTTAAACACGACCTAGTATTTTTATTATTTCTCCTGATTTTTCATAGTATAATCAACCAAAACTTAGTTTGGTGTTTCCTCTCATAACGCCTTAAATCCCTTCGAATTTGTCCAATCCTAACGCGAGTCGCAAAGTTTTAAAAACATTTTATAAGTTTATGTGGGCTTATTAGCCCAATAAGCATTTTCTGGCTTATTCTGATAAGCTATCGAACCCAACCCTATTTCAATGTTTTTATAATCCAAAATCAGGCCCAAAAGGAAGCCCATTAACCCTTCAAAGCCCACGCTTCTAAAAATCTTAGTGGGCCGAGATAAAACGTTTTAAAAGCCCATTTATTTGAAAATAAGCTAAACGAGCAATAAGCACTTAAAAAGCATTCGAATAAGCCATAATAAGCGTACCAAACTCTCAGAAATATTTTCCTTTTCTTTTTGTACAAAAAGGACTAGTTTTGCAAATGATTTCAAACTCAAGGGCTAAAACTGACAATTCGGTAAAAGTAGGGTATAAACTGTCCAATATTTAACTCGGGGATATTTATTGTTAAAATAGTTACTTTATGGTTTAAAATGTCATTTTTTGAACTTTTGGACTAAAAATATAATTTAATGACTAACGGTGCAAATATTACACTGTTAGGGTTAAAAGTGTAAATTTTGTATAATTTCAAGGACTGATAGTAACTTTACTTTATTTTCATTTTCATTTTATATTTTAAGATTTTCATTCATTTCACGTGCATTATATTTCATTACGTTCAACATATGTTATATAACGTATATATTTATATATAACGGTTTTTCACGATTAACTTAACGTTTTCTTCAAACCATTTTCGAGGAAACGATATTTATGATTTAAATAACATAAAAACAAGATAATATTATATATAATATTATTTTTGAACTTTAAGCATTTTAAGCATATCATTCACTCTCATCACAAACCACTTCGTCATTCGATACCATTTTCCGTCGTTATTCGTATTAGGCCGAAACCGTCAAAATCTCAGACTTCCTTATTATATTCCAGGTCGTGTGTTGGAGCCGTTCCCCTAACTTGCTTAATTTTATATTTCACCTTGCCGGTTGCATTCAAGGTGAGTCATAGCCCCACTTTTACTCTTTATTACTTGTTTTAAATTATTTGGGGTGAGAAACATTGCTTGTTTTTATGGATCATTGAAACAATACTTTTGTTTGGAAAACTATTACCTGCTGGCCTAAGTACCTTATTATTGCCCATGAATATGTACCGATTAATTCCCTGCTGGGAAGCACGTATGATATAAATAGATCTATTGAGGGTGACTCCTCCATCCGTGTTGGGATTCAACAGTCCGGATTGGACAAGCGGATGTATACCATGCAGATTATAACATGAATACTTCTCATGCCAACTTGTCTTAGCATCGGTGACATTAAATCTTAGCATAGCGTAATAGCCTTTTATGTAACATTGCATACTTCCTGATGTTAACTCAAAACTTATGATCCAACTTTACTGCTTTTTATAAACCTATGAACTCACCAACCTTTGTGTTGACACTTTTTAGCATGTTTTTCTTAGGTGTTTAATTGATGATATATGATGGTGCAAGGCAGTGCGTGGCAGGGGCATAGGCACACTTTTGGAGTGTACTCATAACACTCATGACCAAAGTTTTTGTACAATGGGACAACTAAATAAATTATTATGGGCCTTGTTTTTGGCATTTCAATTATGTAAAACATATGTTTTATTAATAAAGCTTTTAAAATGAATTACATAAATTCGTGCTTTATTACTTATGTTATGATCCTGTTAAGTAGCACCCCAGATGTTAATTCCGCTGCATTATGATTTTGGGGGTGTTACAATATTGCAATCCATTTTGAGATCGATAACATTTGCTTGCACATTTTATAGCCCTTTCCACTAAATATGTGAGGATTTGAGCCTTTTCATATATAGCATATATCTTTTATGCTTGAATCTTTTGCTATGAGTGTGCCGGTGATTTTATTTATTCTAGAACTTGTACTTGTAAATCATTACCAGACCGCAGTAAGATCACATTCGTGTGATATAAGTGTATATGCGAGATAAAGAGGCACCCTTAGGAATAAAACCAAATGGTCTTCCGTTTACATCTAATGATATATTAGCTAGCTACATTGGCTAGTTAACCACCCATATGGACCCATTTGTAGCGCTCATCTTTAGCGCTAGATACCCTTAGTTTCACCCTCCGAGCTAATCATTTCGTTTTTGTTACATCCACAAAAATAAAAAAATATTTTACACCTTAAACTTTAGCCTAACCCTTTGTCAAAGTCTGAATGGTGGGTTGCTAGTTGCTTGGTATATTGGATTGTTTTTTATGATTATTGGTTAGCCACACTTTGCCATTCGTGTGTGCCATTCCGACAAAGATGAAGATTGATCACTTTTATGTTTTGTATTTTTGTGGTGTATGCTTATACGAAGTGTGTAGAAAATATGATGTACAAAAAAAAGAAAATAAAAAAAGTGAAAAAGAATGAGAAAAGAAAAAACAAATGAAAATAATTCATCGCAACTATAAGGTGACAATTATAACCAATGCGCTATATATGAAGGAAGATGAAGTATGTTTGAGATATTGATTAGCCAATGTGCTAAGACGTGATATATATAATTTATATAATGATAGATATGTGAAGTAGAGAAGATTATAACTTTAATCATTTACAGGTTTGTGGTTTGTTCGTAACTAGCAACAATGGGACTTAGACTAGACTTTATTTTTCTTTTACCAATTTCACATATATTTCCATGCCTTATCCTTACCCTTACCAAATTACTATATTCGTCGTTAGCTTTCGAGCATTCGGACATAATAATGGCTTCGTGAAAATATCTAGTGCATTAATATTCTAGTGACCATCCGGTTTTTGAGTAATCAAATAACGCACCAGCGATCTAAGGTATATTACTTTAGTGACCATCCGTTGTTCGAGTAAATCAAGAATTCGCGCCAATGATCTATTATGTTTTGGTATGAGATGTTTGAACATAAGCCTGGTAAAGCCCTTAAGCCAAACATTACAACCTGAATAAAAAGACCTCTTTAGATGTTTACACTTGGTGCTTACACCACGTCGGTGGAGTTTTGTTTCTTGTACAAGCCTATGGTAACATTTAGATCATGACTGAGCAATGAGTGTATTATTCCTTAAATACTAACCACCACTAAATAAATTGAGTGTTGAGTGAATTATACTTCATTACTTTTTCGTGAGATGCTTAGCTATGTTATTAACAAATAATCATAGTAGTGAAAGGTTGTCAGTTTGGTGTTATTAACCTAGCTCTGATACCACTTGTTAATACTAGAAATCTAACCTTTATCACATAAACTAGCCTATATATTAAACGTGACACTCAACTAGAGATGTAAAGATGAGAATAGAGATGTGTCGTGTCTACTTTTAAACCGAATGTTATATATATAAAACCTTGAGAGAAAAAACACACATGAAACACACACTACACACTCTCACCTTTACTACACTTTGAGGCACTCTAAATTTGTGGTGAGAGTGGTATTTATAGGCATATGGGATGCCCTAGGCTCTTAGCTTGGGCTTTGTGTGGGCTTTTGATGGGTTGGACTATTACATACATATTTCCATCATATTACACTAACAAAAGCCCACACTTATCCTAGACATATTAAAACACACGACACACAAGACTTAATATTACAAATGACCATCACTTCACTAATAAATTAAATGCTAACAATCTCCCCCTAAGGGATGGTCATTTCAATGATGCTCCCAGTGATAGGTCTTTTGTTATCAACGTCTTTAACTTTGTGTGTCGATGTAGAATAGTCTTCATTCTTCATTCCTTCATGCAATGTGATCTTCAAAGTAATCGTCTTCTGGTGGTTCTTGCCTTGATCAATATCTTTGTCTGGTGATGCGTCGTGTCCTCCAACATACTTATACATCTTGGACTTTATACTTATGCTAACAATCTCCCCTTATTCTTTCATCATTTGACTTGTTCTTGACATCTTGATTAGCTTTTTGACTTTGTCGTTACACTTTGTCTTTAACTTGATCCTTTTGTCTTGAACTTTTACACTTGAGCTTTGTTGAGGATGATCTTCATAAGTATGAGTATGCTGAGGTGAAGATGTTTGATATATGTAATGATGGTTGATGGATGTTTATAGGTAGCTGCATAAAACCGTTAGTGATAAATCATCCAGCACTTATAGGTTTAGACTTCGAGATTGTCAACAGCATATTGTGAAGACTTTCTCTAATGTTAACCCAGGCCGTTCTGAACCGGATACCCCCGAGAGGGCTTACATGGACACACCGAAGTGCACCCACGATTCAGTGAGTCGCTGGAGATCACCCCACGACTGTAGACCTTTTGATACATAGTAACCATCATGAGATAAATGGCAAGATCTTTGGATCTCATTAAGACTCTTGTACACCTTGTGTCCTTTTTGGTGAACACAAGGGTATTCTTATGGAGGTGTTCCTAAGAGATATTTAAATGAATCTCATGGCTCTAGACTCGATAGTGCGTTTTGGTTTTAGTAGTCGGAGGCATGGAGCAGAGTGCCACCTTTTCAATATCAACACATCTCGGAGTGAGAGGCCGATAGATTATGTAGTGTTCTCCGTGAGAAATGAAACAAATATCTTTTAAGAGATATCTGAGTGGCTAGGAGGGGTGGTGCAGCGCGTCACTGGGTCCATGACGTCTTGTCTTCAATATCAGCATCAACTTGTGAATACTGATAGCCGATATATTGACCCGGTTTCTGCCCTATGTTTACATGGTGGGCTATTTCTTTTCACCCTTTCATAAACTTTTCTTTTTAATTCTTCAACCCCTTCATTCTCCTTTCTTATTTTACTCATTTTTTCAATCTTACCTAAGGACTTCTAATTCTAATCTATTGGAATTGTCCTTGGGTAGATCCCTCCGACTCTGGCGGATCATAGGACATAACCTAATCATAATCACCTTATTACTCCATGATTATCCTAGATTTGTTGATCACTTGCCATAAAACTTTTTGTGAAAATCTCTCAAAGTGTTTATGAATAAACACTTTTAGATAACACTTCGAGAGTTTTGCATTATTGAAATACTCCCCCTTCACATGTGCTCATGCATTTTTAAGGTAAACTTGCACATGTTGGGTAGAGTTCGCACATTTGAATTGATCGATTTTCAATGAACAGGACCTTTGCGAGACATGTTTACATTACTAGTTAGACTAGCTTGAAATTATTACCCGTCTCGGTCATATTCAATGATGATCTCTCGAATTGGTACATTCTACTCAGACAAGTCCTTTGCGAGACACGTTTACATCACTGGATAACCAGCTTGAAATTATTACCCGTCCCGGAGAAGTCTTTTCGATAACGGACATTTAATTTCTTCAATTCGCGGGTTAATGCTGAGTCTATTTGGATAAGAGCTCCTCTGAGATTCAATCCATGATTTTTGATCACATTTAATCTCGTCTTCTCCCCCTTATACCTAATCTCCCCCTCAAAAATAGCACGTAGTGATATTTTTTATTTCAGCTGATTAAATGAGATTCCTTGTGAAGAGATAGACGGATTTGCATGAAGTTGGAATATGTTGTTTTTGATTACGAGTCCTGATTTGAAATAATCAGAAGTCTTCCTTTAGGTGCGGGTTTTGTACTGATATATACGAAAGCCATCATTGTAGAGCGGGTTCCGTACTGAAGTATACGAAAACCATAGAGACGATATGTTCTCGCTCAAGCATATGTACATATCCGTATCATTGTTGAATGAAATTTCTAGACACGTACAGAATATTGATTTATACGAGAGACATATCGGAAGAAGAATATACATCATTTTTTATTTTTTTTTAATTCTATCTATATGTATATATATATATATATATATATATATATATATATATATATATATATATATATATATATATATACTTCTTTCTTATTTTTATCTAACTATATCTATATGTATCTACAGTGATAGAATTCAAGAAGTTTCGAGAAGACTTTCTAACTCTTCGGGAGTGAGGCTTCGCATACCAATTCGTCGAACTAAATTGTCGAATCTCTCTTTTGGAAGAGCTTTAGTGAATAGATCGGCGAGTTGGTATTCAGTCTTCAAGAAAACTAGTTCCATAGTACCCTCTTCTAAGTGTTCCTTTATGAAGTGATAGCGGACTCTAATATGCTTGGTCTTGGAGTGTTGAACTGGATTGCACGAGATGGCTATGACACTTTTTGAATCACAATACATAGGTATGCGATCGAAAGTGAAACCATAATCTGTGAGTTGTGTCCTCATCCATAGAACTTGGGCACAACACACAGGTACCGAAAGATCCGTTTAACCTCTTGGAGGTGAAGTTCGGTAGGCCTTGCCTGAAACCGTGCTAATAAACAGACAGCAAAATGTATATCGGGTCGACTAGCTGTTAGATACATGAGAGAACCAATCATGCTCAGATATTTCTTCGGATCCATGGGTTTCCCATATAAATCAGCGCCTATTTTGGGTGAAGTGACCATTGGTGTACCAACAGAGTCACAATTTTCCATTCCATGTTTCTTTAAAATCTCAATTGTATATTTAGCCTGATTAATGAAAATGCCACGATGGGATTGATGGATTTGAAGTCCAAGAAAGAATTTTAATTCCCCCATCATTGACATTTCAAATTTACTTTTCATGAGATTTTTAAAATGTTTTGAATGTTTCGGATTAGTGGACCCAAAGATTATGTCGTCCATGTAAATCTAAACAATCAAATGTCATCTTTGAATTTTTTTGTAAACAAGGTCGGGTCAATTGTTCATTTGGTGAAATTATTAAGAAGTAGGAAAATGATAATTCGTCGTATCATGCCCTTGGAGCTTGTTTCAAACCATAAATAGCTTTCTTTAGCTTGTAGACGTAGTCGGGATGATCTTTGTCAACGAATCCATCTGGCTGACTTACGTACACCTCTTCTTTCAAAGTTCCATTCAAGAAAGCCGTCTTGATATCCATTTGATAGACCGTGATGTTTTTGTGAGCTGCGTATGCTAAGAAAATCCTGACCGCCACAAGTCAAGCTACTGGCGCGAATGACTCTTCAAAATCTATCCCTTCTTCCTGTCTGAATCCTTTGGCCACGAGAAGAGCTTTGTTGCGAATTACAGTCATATCTTCATCCTTTTTGTTCTTCCATAACCAATTAAGATCAATGACAAGTTTGTCAATTGGTCTTGGCACTAAATCCCAAGTGTCATGTAATTGATATATATTGGAGAAGTTCTTCCTGCATCGCTTCAATCCAAGCATTGTCTGACATCGCCTCCCGAATGTTCTTTGGCTCTTTTAGACTGACTGAGCAGACGTAGATGCACATATCGGAATCGGTAGCGAGTTTTCTTCTCGTCTGTACTGGCCTTGAAGGTTCACCAATAACGTGATCTATTGGATGGTCTTTAGTCCATTGTAACGTTGAAGGGTACCTTGGATTTGACGAGTACGTGTTAGATGGTTCATGTAACCTCAAAGAGGATTCAGAAGAATCCGTTGCAAATGGGTTTTCAAATGGTTCTTCTTCTAACACAGCATCGTTTTGTTGTTGTTCTTCTTGAATTGGGGTATTGTGGTTTTGCTCGTCAACTCTTGGTAGAACAATTTCAATAACTGGAGTTGCTGGAGTAGATGTAGATGACGTTGAGGGAGTTGGTGCATCAGCTTCGATTGTTGTTGATGCATCTTGCGGTGGTGGTGGCGGTTGATGTTGTTGAGCGGGTGCAGCGGAACGTTGTTGTGATGCATTTGTCGAAGTTCCTCCATAGTACTCATCATACATAAACTCGAAGAAATTTTCGAGTTTTTGATTTGTTGGTTTGTCGGTGTTAGTTAACTGAGCTCCTTGGGGTATGAGTCCTGAACTAATATGTCCAGAAGTTTGACTGTTTGGTGCGGGTCCTAATCTGGTATGATTAGAAGCCATCGGTTAAGCACGGGTTCTAGAGCGAGTCTCTCAGAAGCCATCTGTGAAATCTCGTCAAATTTCACATTCATCGTCTCCATTATCCGTTTAGTCCTTCTATTATACACCCTTAATGCCCTCGAGTTGTCTGAGTAACCAATGAAGATTCCAATATCACCCTTAGCTTTCAGTTTCCCCAGATCTTCTCTGTCGTTCGTAGGATAGCACAAGGCGCCAAATACATGAAGGTAAGAGATGTCGGGTTTTCTGTTACCAGGTAATGATCAAAAAAGGTTGTGGATGCCAGGTTTTTGAAGATCTAACCCTTAGCTTAGTTGTGAAATGTAAACTTCAAATGGTTGTGGCATCAAAAACAAATAATCATTGCATTAACGACTGGTATTCAAGATTTCATAATGAAATGAAAAAGGTGTAGGAAACAGAAATTACTACTCCACTAATTGCAATTCATGCAGTAGTTCTTAATGTTGAAAATGCGCTTTTAAGAGAAACAGCCGACTTTGTCAAGGACCACAAATCCCTGGTAAAGGAAGCTAATGAAAACATTGAACACATCAAAGTTTTGGAAAGACACAATGACACTCTCTTCGAAGTAGCTCTGTCAACCGAAATTACATTATTTATCAAACATATTCTGTGGAAGACGATGAAAGAATTCGAGCTGAGACTTCTGGAATTGTTATAAAATATGAAAATGCATTTGCTAAGCTTGAAAAGGAAAATATATCATATTTTAAACAACTTGATCGGAAAAAGGAAGAATGCAAGTATGACAAATTGTCGTATGAGCGTTCTTACAAAAACATGCAAGAACAAATTGATCTTTTGAAGTCTCAGCTTGAAAGTCAAAATAGGAAGGGTGAAGAAAATAAGATTGCAAAACCAAAAATGTCAATTTCAACACCCTTGCCTAAGCAAAGTGAAAAATCAACAAGTGTTGATAAAGGGAAAGCAGTTGTCGAAACATCAAATGTGATAGCACCAGGCCTTTATAGGATTAATACCACTGCTGCGTCTACCTCTACATCTAAAACATATAGGGCGATAGACAAAAGTGTGAAAGATAATCCAAATGAGCCTAGGACTGCTAAAACAAACTCAAATGACAACAAGATAAATCCTAATGCGTGTGCCTTACCTTCTACAAGAGTAGAAAGTACCTCTAGGAGCAGCAGACTAAAGCCTAGGAGCAATACAAGGAACAATAGAGTCTCGCCTGCATCTGAGAGTGAAAACAAGAATAAAATGGAAGAAGTAGAAGAACACCCTAGGAATTTATCGCTTTCGAATTAGAAACATATGTCATCAGGATGTTATGTTGAGAGTACTGATTCTAGTGCATGTAATGACTCTGTTTGTTTAATGTACAAGAAATCTTTGTCTGAAAATGTTTGTGATGATATTGTTTCTAATAATGCGGATGTGAATGCAATGCCTGAACAGAAAGATGTTCCTTCAGGAACTAGTGCTAAGACTAGATATATTCAAAGACTTATTGCAAAATCTAGGAAAACCACTAGTAGAATATTGCCTAGGAACTATCTTAAGTTGTGCATGTGGATACCAACGGGTAGAGAATTCAGTATAGTCAATGGTAAATTAATGGCTCTAAAAGAACCAGTAAAAACCGTATATGAATATGATTCGCCTGTTACCTCTAACTCCATGGAACCAAATGATAAATGGTTTCCAAATGCACAATCTTCTGTTATTGGAAGGTTATCGAAATTTGTCTTTGGATCGTCGACTCGGGTTGCTCCAAGCACATGACCGGGAATCTGAAGCTGCTGATCAACTTTGTATGGAAGTTCATGGGAACTGTTCGGTTTGGAAATGATCATGTAACAGCTATTCTGGGTTATGGAGATCTTCAGTTCAGGAATTTCTTAATCACTCGGGTTTACTATATCGAAGGGTTGGGACACAATCGGTTTTCAGTCGGGCAGTTTTGCGATGCAGATTTAGAGGTTGCATTTAGGAGAAACACTTGCTTCGTTAGAAATTTGATTGGAGATGATCTCTTAACCGGAAATCGTGGCACCAATCTTTATGCTATCGACATCAACCAAATGGCCTCTTCATCACCAATTTGTCTAATGACAAGAGCTTGTGAAACTAAGTCCTGGTTGTGGCATAGACGATTATCCCATCTCAACTTTGACACCTTAACTAAGCTAGCCAAAGACAACATCGTCACCGGTCTCCCTAAGTTCAAATACACCAAAGATCACCTATGTCCATCCTGTGAGCAAGGCAAAAGCAAAAGGGCGACATATAAACCTAAAACCGTACCCAGTTCGGTCGATAAGTTACATTTGGTGCATATGGACTTATGTGGCCCAATGAGAGTTGAAAGTATCAATGGGAAGAAGTATATTCTTGTTATCGTCGATGACTATTCAAGATATACATGGGTAAAGTTTTTTAGGTCAAAAGACGAAGCACCAGGCATCATCATCACCTTTCTGAAATGAATTCAAGTTTTACTTCAAGCTCCAGTTAGGATAGTAAGAACAGACAACGACACGGAATTCTCTAATCAGGAGTTAAGAACATATTTTGAAGAGACTGGAATCACTCACCAGACATCAGCTGTTAGAATTCCACAGCAGAACGGGGTAGTTGAAAGAAGAAATAGAACTCTTGTGGAAGCTGCTCGCACGATGCTGATTTATTCTAGTGCACCGTTATTCTTATGGGCTGATGCTGTTGCCACTGCTTGTTTCACTCAGAACTGATCCCTTATTCATCCAAGATTCAATAAAACCCCATATGAGCTAGTGAACAACAGAAAACCCGATATCTCTTACCTTTATGTATTTGGCGCTCTGTGTTATCCTACGAATGATAGAGAAGATCTGGGGAAGCTGAAAGCTAAGGGCGATATTGGTATCTTCATTGGTTATTCAGATAACTCGAGGGCATTCAGGGTGTATAACAGGAGAACTAAAAGGATTATGGAGACGATGAATGTGAAATTTGATGAGATTTCACAGATGGCTTCTGAGACTCGCTCTAGAACCCGCGCTTAAGCCGATGGCTTCTAATTATACCAGATTAGGACCCGCACAAAACAGTCAGATTTCTGGACATATCAGTTCAGGACTCGTACCCCAAGGAGCTCAGTCAACCAACACTGAAAAACCAACAAATCAAGAACTGGAAAACTTCTTCGAGTTTATGTATGATGAGTACTATGGTGGCGCTTCGACAAATGCATCACAACAACGTTCCGCTGCACCCGCTCAACAACATCAACCACCACCACCACCACAAGATGCATCTACAACATTCAAAGCTGACGCACCAACTCCCTCCACATCAACATCATCTACATCTACTCCAGCAACTTCAGTAATTGAAATTGTTCTACCAAGGATTGATGAGCAAAACTACGATACCCCAATTCAAGAAGAACAACAACAAAAAGATGCTTTGTTAGAAGAAGAACCAATCAAAAACCCATTTGCAACGGATTCTGCTGAATCATCTTCTAGGTTACATGAACCATCTAACACGCATTCGTCAAATCCAAGGTACCCTTCAACGTTACAGTGGACTAAAGACCATCCAATAGAACACGTCATTGGTGAACCTTCAAGGCCAGTTCAGACGAGAAGACAACTCGCCACCGATTCCGATATGTGCATCTACGTCTGCTCAGTCAGTTTAAAAGAGCCAAAGAACATTCGGGAGGCAATGGCAGATAATGCTTGGATTGAAGCGATGCAGGAAGAACTTCTCCAATATCAATTACATGACACTTGGGATTTAGTGCCGAGACCAATCGACAAACTCGTCATTGATCTTAAGTGGTTATGGAAGAACAAAAAGGATGAAGAGATGACTGTCATTCGCAACAAAGCTCGTCTCGTGGCCAAGGGATTCAGACAGGAAGAGGGAATAGATTTTAAGGAGTCATTCGCGCCAGTAGCTAGACTTGAGGCGGTCAGGATTTTCTTAGCATACGCAGCTCACAAAAACATCACGGTCTATCAGATGGATATCAAGACGTGTTAGAAATGAAGCTGAGCGATATTTACGTGAATTGGAGTAGTCAACTAGTATGCGTATAACGCAGGGACTGCTAATGTAAAATTAGAATAGTTGTCATGTGTAAGGCCTATAAATACCCCTCAAGTCTCCACTTGAGGGGTGTGAGAGTGTAACCTCATTTTTACATCAATAATATCTAGTTTTCCTCTCAACCTTCTCTTTACTTTCTCTTTCTAAACTATCATGGATTTCATCTATTTTGATCAACCTTGACCTCCTGAAACCGATTCTTGGTCATTACAATTGGTATCAGAGACAGCCAGGGACGATTCTTGGTGTTTTTGAGGTTCGATTCATGTTTTAGGCTGTTTTTATCACCATTTTTAGTCATCGGAAAACTTTTCTGGTCATCGAATTTTTTTTTCCGTTTCATTCGATAAAAACAGATCTATTACATGTCTTATATATCATAAATGGTCAAAACGTCATGGGATTACTCAATTTCATCTCAAATCTATGACTTGTTTTGTCATTTAATCCGTGAAACGTGGTCGGATCTGATGGATATATGGTTGAGTTTTATGCTCGAAATGGATTTTATGGTTAGATCCGGTCGCAAAAAGGTGGACAGAAAAGATGGTCGGAATTTTTGGTCGGAAAAGTGGAACAATGGATCTCAATAATTGATCTCAATTATTGGTGGAATTTCGATAAAAAGTCAACGCATTATCGCAATTGTGGTTGTATTATCGCAATTGTGGAGTTTATCGCAAATGTGATTTTTATCGCAAATGTGGTTTTTATCGCAATTGTGAGTTTTTTCGCAATTGTGAGTTCTTTCCAATTGTGAGTTTCTTTCGCAATTGTGAGTTCTTTCGCAATTGTGAGTTCTTTCGCAATTGTGAGTTTATCGCAATTCTATTCTATCGCAATTGGGAAAACTTGAGTAAAATTTAATTTTTTCAAGTGATTAAACGTTCAATTTTTACGCGAAATTCAAATTTTGGTATAACAGTGAAAATTTTGGCCCAAAATTCAAATTTTTAGGTCAAAATTCGAATTTTTTCGGCGAAAATTGGCGTCAAAATCTGCTACACTCAAAATTTTCCAGTATCCTTATTATTTCATTTCCTAGTGTATTTCAAATTATGAAATAAAAAAAAAAAAAAAAAAAAAAAAAAAAAAAAAAAAAAAAAAAAAAGGAGGGATATAGGGATACCATCGCAACAATCACGGGGATACATTGTTCACGGCTAAAATATTATGGTTAAGGAAAATGACTACGGGGAAGTACGGTATTATTATTTGATTTTGAAGTGACATTTCAAGGGCATGTGTACTTAGTATCTCAAAGTCTAGGGGTTGGTTGGATGCAAGACATTTGGAGATCCTTGTTTGAGCATTTATAGAATAGTGATTAAGACTTGGACATCTAGCTATGTGTGAGATCTATAAACGCATAAGTTGGTTCTTAATGCTCACAATAGCTATCACTTTAAGGAGTTACGTTGTAGAACTCAGTGTCACAAAAGGTTTTGGATTGTTCAAGAGACGGATATACAATAAAGGATGGATGGTTGGGTATATGCCACTACCTATAATTTAAGGAGTGACGTTGTTGTGCTCATTATAGGTTCTTAATCACACATTAGTACAAGCTTAAGTCACAAGTCTGGAAATTTTACTTCATTCTCAAGTTCGTCATATCGGGTTGTCTCCATCCTTGGTCATTTACTATTAGCCAGAGGAAGAGAAAAGAGGTTTGATAAAAGGTTGATCTAAAGAGAATTGTAGAGAGAATAGTTATCGACATCCACTCATGGGGTATTGATTTGTATGTTGCTTCCAGTTGATATGTTTATGTACACATATGTAGGATGACTCCGAAAGATCGTCATCATCCTGGACGGAGAAATGTGTACACCAGGGCTTTTATTGAAGAACTGGAAGCATTCTAAGTGAGTTGAAGATGTCGATATGATGCTCCCCAAACAAACCTGTGAAGAAGTTACAGATTATCAGTCTATGATCCATTTTCCGCTGTGCAAGAGACTGAAGACAATTTGGGCAAGATGTCAGAGAAACTTCTTCTACAAGCATCAGGGTTATATCAAACGGGTTGTCAATTTGGGAGGGAGCATGTAAATGAAAAGAGCTTAGTAATTGGGAGGGAGTAATAACCCAATTAGATCATTACAGTAATTCTGCAAGTAATTCAAGCAAGCTGAGAAAGATACAAGAAGATCAAGAGCTGTGAAGACATCCTCAGAGGAAACTACTCTACTTCAGCATTGTATGCATCATTGTTATGTACTTGTTAGGAATCATTGTAACCAATTCACGTATATCTACAGCTGGAGGAAGATTGTTAGAATTTTAAATAAAAAAAATGATGTATATTCTTCTGCCGATATGTCTCTCGTATAAATCAATATTCTATACGTGTCTAGAAATTTCATTCAACAATGATACGGATATGTACATATGCTTGACCGAGAACATATCGTTTCTATGGTTTTCGTATACTTCAGTACGAAACCCGCTCTACAATGATGGCTTTCGTATATATGAGTACGAAACCCGCACCTAAAGGAAGACTTCTGATTATTTCAAATCAGGACTCGTAATCAAAAACAACATATTCCAACTTCATGCAACTCCGTCTATCTCTTCACAAGGAATCTCATTTAATCAGCTGAAATAAAAAATATCACTACGTGCTATTTTTGAGGGGGAGATTAGGTATAAGGGGGAGAAGACGTGATTAAGTGTGATCAAAGTCCGTGGATTGAATCTCAAGACTCA
Organism: Artemisia tridentata subsp. tridentata; assembly: GCA_021014915.2. NCBI lineage: Eukaryota > Viridiplantae > Streptophyta > Magnoliopsida > Asterales > Asteraceae > Artemisia > Artemisia tridentata. Next base: position 329,681,261 of record CP139502.1, read on the forward strand.
GGATTAACCCTCGAATTGACGAAATTAAATGTCCGTTATCGAAAAGACTTGTCCTGGACGGGTAATAATTTCAAGCTGGTTATCCAGTGATGTAAGCGTGTCTCGCAAAGGACTTGTCTGAGTAGAATGTACCAATTCGAGAGATAATCTTTGAATATGACCGGGACGGGTAATAATTTCAATCTAGTCTAACTAGTGATGTAAACGTGTCTCGCAAAGGTCATGTTCATTGAAAATCAATCAATTCAATGTGCAAATTCTGCCCAACATGTGCAAGTTTACCTTAAAAATGCATGAGCACATGTGAAGGGGAGGTATTTCAAAAATGCAAAACTCTCTAAGTGTTAACTAAATGCGTTTATTCAAAAACACTTTGAGAGATTTTCACAAAAGGTTTTATGGCATGTGATCAATGAACCTGGGATAGTCATGAAGTAATAAGGTGATTATGGTTAGGTAATGTCCAATGATCCGCCAGAGCCGGAGGGATCTACCCAAGGACAATTTCAATAGATTAGAATTAGAAGTCCTTAGGAATGATGAAAAAAAAAAAGGAGTAAATGATAAAGGGAAAGAAGGGGTTGAAGAATTAAAAAGAAAAGTTTAATGAAAGGGTGAAAAGAAATAGCCCTCCATGAAAACTTAGGGCAGAAACCGGGTCAATACATATGCTATCGGTATTCACTAAGGTGATACTGATATTGAAGACAAGACGTCATGGACCCAGTGACGCGCTGCACCACCCCTCCTAGCCACTCAGATATCTCTTAAAAGATATTTGTTTCATTTCTCACGGAGAACACTGCATAATCTATCGGCCTCTCATTTCGAGATGTGTCGATATTGAAAAGGTGGCACTCTGCTCCATGCCTCCGACTACTAAAACCAAAACGCACATTATCGATTCTAGAGCCATGAGATTCATTAAAATATCTCTTAGGAACACTTCCATAAGAATACTCTTGTGTTCACCAAAAAGGACACAAGGTGTACAAGAGTCTTAATGAGATCCAAGGATCTTGCCATTTATATCAATGATGGTTACTATGCTTCAAACGGTCTACAGTCGTAGGGTGATCTCCAACGACTCACTGAATCATGGGTGCACTTCGGTGTGTCCGTGTAAGCCCTCTCGGGGGTATCCGGTTCAGAATTGTCTGGGTTAAGATTTGAGAAAGTCTTCACAATATGCTGTTGACAATCTCGAAGTCTAAAGCTGTAAGCGTTGGATGATTTATCACTAACGGTTTTATGTAGCTACCTACAAACATCCATCAACCATCATCAGATACATCAAACATCTTCACCTCCACATACTCATACTTATGAAGATCATCCTCAACAAAGCTCAAGTGTAAAAGTTCAAGACAGAAGGATCAAGTTAAAGACAAATTGTAACGATAAAGTCAAAAAGCTAATCAAGATGTCAAGAACAAGTTCATACATCAAATGATGAAAGAATAAGGGGATATTGTTAGCATAAGTATAAAGTCCAAGATGTATGAGTATGTTGGAGGACACGACGCATAATCACACGAAGATATTGATCAAGGCAAGAAGCACCAAAAGGCGATTACTTTGAAGATCACATTACATGAAGGAACGAAGAATGAAGACTATTCTTCAACGACACACAAAGTTCAAGACGACAAAGACAAAAGACCTATCACCGGGAGCATCATTGAAATGACCATCCCTTAGGGGGAGATTTTTAGCATTGAAATTATATAGAAGTGATGGTCATTTGTATTTTATTAACTTTATAGCATGTGTGTCGTTTGTATGAAATAGTATAGTTCAATAAGGCTTTGTGTTGGACCACATTAGAATGTAATAGACAAGTCATTGTAACATGTCATATCCCAAGTCCAACACAAAGCCCATCAAGCCCAAGTGAAGTAACGTAGGGCGTCCCATCTTTGCTATTTAAACACACTCTCACCACAAAATCATGGGTGCTTCAAAGTGTAGTAAAGGTGAGAGTGTGTAGTGTGTGTGTTTTATATCTTTTGTTCTCTCAAGGTTTTATTAATATACATTCGGCCATTAGTATTTCATATGCATCTCACATCTTCTTCTCATCTTTATTCTTTATTGTTGAGTGTCACGATTTAAATATAGTAGCTTAGTTGTAGTGATAAGGTTAGATTCTTAGTTTTACAAGTGGTGGATCGTATGAGATGAATTTGAAGATCTCTGATACCAGGTTTTTGATCATTACAATGATGTATATTCTTCTGCCGATATGTCTCTCGTATAAATTAATATTCTGTACGTGTCTAGAAATTTCATTCAACAATGATACGGATATGTACATATGCTTGAGCGAGAACATATCGTCTCTATGGTTTGCGTATACTTCAGTACGAAACCCGCTCTACAATGATGGCTTTTGTATATATCAGTACGAAACCAGCACCTAAAGGAAGACTTCTGATTATTTCAAATCAGGACTCGTAATCAAAAACAACATATTCCAACTTCATGCAACCTCGTCTATCTCTTCACAAGGAATCTCATTTAATCAGCTGAAATCAAAAATATCACTACGTGCTATTTTTGAGGGGGAGATTAGGTATAAGGGGGAGAAGACGTGATTAAGTGTGATCAAAGTCCGTGGATTGAATCTCAAGACTCAGGATTAACCCTCGAATTGACGAAATTAAATGTCCGTTATCGAAAAGACTTGTCCTGGACGGGTAATAATTTCAAGCTGGTTATCCAGTCATGTAAGCGTGTCTCGCAAAGGACTTGTCTGAGTAGAATGTACCAATTCGAGAGATAATCTTTGAATATGACCGGGACGGGTAATAATTTCAAGCTAGTCTAACTAGTGATGTAAACGTGTCTCGCAAAGGTCATGTTCATTGAAAATCAATCAATTCAATGTGCAAATTCTGCCCAACATGTGCAAGTTTACCTTAAAAATGCATGAGCACATGTGAAGGGGGAGTATTTCAAAAATGCAAAACTCTCTAAGTGTTAACTAAATGCGTTTATTCAAAAACACTTTGAGAGATTTTCACAAAAGGTTTTATGGCATGTGATCAATGAACCTGGGATAGTCATGAAGTAATAAGGTGATTATGGTTAGGTAATGTCCAATGATCCGCCAGAGCCGGAGGGATCTACCCAAGGACAATTTCAATAGATTAGAATTAGAAGTCCTTAGGAATGATGAAAAAAAAAAGGAGTAAATGATAAAGGGAAAGAAGGGGTTGAAGAATTAAAAAGAAAAGTTTAATGAAAGGGTGAAAAGAAATAGCCCTCCATGAAAACTTAGGGCAGAAACCGGGTCAATACATATGCTATCGGTATTCACTAAGGTGATACTGATATTGAAGACAAGACGTCATGGACCCAGTGACGCGCTGCACCACCCCTCCTAGCCACTCAGATATCTCTTAAAAGATATTTGTTTCATTTCTCACGGAGAACACTGCATAATCTATCGGCCTCTCATTTCGAGATGTGTCGATATTGAAAAGGTGGCACTCTGCTCCATGCCTCCGACTACTAAAACCAAAACGCACATTATCGATTCTAGAGCCATGAGATTCATTAAAATATCTCTTAGGAACACTTCCATAAGAATACTCTTGTGTTCACCAAAAAGGACACAAGGTGTACAAGAGTCTTAATGAGATCCAAGGATCTTGCCATTTATATCAATGATGGTTACTATGCTTCAAACGGTCTACAGTCGTAGGGTGATCTCCAACGACTCACTGAATCATGGGTGCACTTCGGTGTGTCCGTGTAAGCCCTCTCGGGGGTATCCGGTTCAGAATTGTCTGGGTTAAGATTTGAGAAAGTCTTCACAATATGCTGTTGACAATCTCGAAGTCTAAAGCTGTAAGCGTTGGATGATTTATCACTAACGGTTTTATGTAGCTACCTACAAACATCCATCAACCATCATCAGATACATCAAACATCTTCACCTCCACATACTCATACTTATGAAGATCATCCTCAACAAAGCTCAAGTGTAAAAGTTCAAGACAGAAGGATCAAGTTAAAGACAAAGTGTAACGATAAAGTCAAAAAGCTAATCAAGATGTCAAGAACAAGTTCATACATCAAATGATGAAAGAATAAGGGGATATTGTTAGCATAAGTATAAAGTCCAAGATGTATGAGTATGTTGGAGGACACGACGCATAATCACACGAAGATATTGATCAAGGCAAGAAGCACCAAAAGGCGATTACTTTGAAGATCACATTACATGAAGGAACGAAGAATGAAGACTATTCTTCAACGACACACAAAGTTCAAGACGACAAAGACAAAAGACCTATCACCGGGAGCATCATTGAAATGACCATCCCTTAGGGGGAGATTTTTAGCATTGAAATTATATAGAAGTGATGGTCATTTGTATTTTATTTACTTTATAGCATGTGTGTCGTTTGTATGAAATAGTATAGTTCAATAAGGCTTTGTGTTGGACCACATTAGAATGTAATAGACAAGTCATTGTAACATGTCATATCCCAAGTCCAACACAAAGCCCATCAAGCCCAAGTGAAGTAACGTAGGGCGTCCCATCTTTGCTATTTAAACACACTCTCACCACAAAATCATGGGTGCTTCAAAGTGTAGTAAAGGTGAGAGTGTGTAGTGTGTGTGTTTTATATCTTTTGTTCTCTCAAGGTTTTATTAATATACATTCGGCCATTAGTATTTCATATGCATCTCACATCTTCTTCTCATCTTTATTCTTTATTGTTGAGTGTCACGATTTAAATATAGTAGCTTAGTTGTAGTGATAAGGTTAGATTCTTAGTTTTACAAGTGGTGGATCGTATGAGATGAATTTGAAGATCTCTGATACCAGGTTTTTGATCATTACAATGATGTATATTCTTCTGCCGATATGTCTCTCGTATAAATTAATATTCTGTACGTGTCTAGAAATTTCATTCAACAATGATACGGATATGTACATATGCTTGAGCGAGAACATATCGTCTCTATGGTTTGCGTATACTTCAGTACGAAACCCGCTCTATAATGATGGCTTTTGTATATATCAGTACGAAACCAGCACCTAAAGGAAGATTTCTGATTATTTCAAATCAGGACTCGTAATCAAAAAAACAAAATATTCCAACTTCATGCAACCTCGTCTATCTCTTCACAAGGAATCTCATTTAATCAGCTGAAATCAAAAATATCACTACGTGCTATTTTTGAGGGGGAGATTAGGTATAAGGGGGAGAAGACGTTATTAAATTTGATCAAAGTCCGTGGATTGAATCTCAAGACTCAGGATTAACCCTCGAATTTACGAAATTAAATGTCGGTTATCGAAAAGACTTGTCCTGGATGGGTAATAATTTCAAGCTGGTTATCCAGTGATGTAAGCGTGTCTCGCAAAGGACTTGTCTGAGTAGAATGTACCAATTCGAGAGATAATCTTTGAATATGACCAGGACGGGTAATAATTTCAAGCTAGTCTAACTAGTGATGTAAACGTATCTCGCAAAGCTCATGTTCATTGAAAATCAATCAATTCAATGTGCAAACTCTACTCAACATGTGCAAGTTTACCTTAAAAATGCATGAGCACATGTGAAGGGGGAGTATTTCAAAAATGCAAAACTCTCTAAGTGTTAACTAAATGCGTTTATTCAAAAACACTTTGAGAGATTTTCACAAAAGGTTTTATGGCATGTGATCAATGAACCTAGGATAGTCATGAAGTAATAAGGTGATTATGGTTAGGTAATGTCCAATGATCCGCCAGAGCCGGAGGGATCTACCCAAGGACAATTCCAATAGATTAGAATTAGAAGTCCTTAGGAAAGATTAAAAAAAAAGGAGTAAATGTGAAAGGGAAAGAAGGGGTTGAAGAATTAAAAAGAAAAGTTTAATGAAAGGGTGAAAAGAAATAGCCCTCCATGAAAACTTAGGGCAGAAACCGGGTCAGTACATCTGCTATCGGTATTCACTAAGGTGATACTGATATTGAAGACAAGACGTCATGGACCCAGTGACGCGCTGCACCACCCCTCCTAGCCACTCAGATATCTCTTAAAAGATATTTGTTTCATTTCTCACGGAGAATACTGCATAATCTATCGGCCTCTCATTTCGAGGTGTGTTGATATTGAAAAGGTGGCAGTCTGCTCCATGCCTCTGACTACTAAAATCAAAACGCACATTATCGAGTCTAGAGCCATGAGATTCCTTAAAATATCTCTTAGGATCACTTCCATAAGAATACCCTTGTGTTCACCAAAAAGGACACAAGGTGTACAAGAGTCTTAATGAGATCCAAGGATCTTGCCATTTATATCAATGATGGTTACTATGCTTCAAACGGTCTACAGTCGTGGGGTGATCTCCAGCGACTCACTGAATCGTGGGTGCACTTCGGTGTGTCCGTGTAAGCCCTCTCGGGGGTATCCGGTTCAGAACTGCCTGGGTTAAGATTAGAGAAAGTCTTCACAATATGCTGTTGACAATCTCGAAGTCTAAACCTGTAAGCGCTGGATGATTTATCACTAACGGTTTTATGCAGCTACCTACAAACAAACATCAACCATCATCAGATACATCAAACATCTTCACCTCCACACACTCATACTTATGAAGATCATCCTCATATTTGCGATAAGTCTCACATTTGCGTTAAGTCTCACATTTGCGATAAGTCTCACATTTGCGATAAGTCTCACATTTGCGTTAAGTCTCGTATTTGCGATAATTCTCACGTTTGCGATAAGTCTCACATTTGCGATAATTCTTACATTTGCGATAATTCTCACATTTGCGATAAACCCTCTTTTATCGCAATTCTTATACAAGAATTCGATAAAATAGCAATTCGATGAAGATCCAAAACGCGTCACAAACACACTTCGAATCCCTTTTTCACGAACAAATTACCTCAAAAACCCGTGAAAACTTATAAAGATCAAACCTTTATCGCCTATTTTACTTATCCAATATATTTCGATACAAGATCTAACCTTTTAACGATATAACCAAGAAAAAACTCGAAGAGTTTGGCGCATGAACAGTACCAGATCTTCAAAAAACACACCACAAATCACACTTTTCACCTCAAAAACCCACGATTCGCCCCTGGTTAGCTCTTGATACCAATTGTAATGATCAAAAACACATATTCAGGAGGTCGAGGAAGCTCGAAATAAAGGTTAAACATGGTAGAATTAGATTAAAGAATGGGGGAGGTGTGTGTGTTTTCTATAGAGAGAAAGAAGAAGAAACACACACCCCCCTTATTACAATGAGACATCCAACCTTCCTAGTTGTGACTAGGAGGGTATTTATACTACAAGACTAGCCCTAACTTTCTAACATTGGCTAAACTAGACCTTGTAAATATAACGAAATGCAATTCCCAACTATGACATAACTTTAAGGCTAACAATGTTATCAAGCGAGAGAATTATTAGGGCATTGTCAAACATCTCGGTTTTTCACTTAAAGCTTAAAACGATGAATCTTATCTCACGTGCATTAATTTTTCTTAATTCTAGATTTGCTTGAGGGAAAGCAAAGTTTAAGTGTGGGGGTATTTGATAACGCTCAAATTGAGTATGTTTTTAGGAGCGTTATCATGGCTTTTGTGCATGTTATTTGGTTATAATCATATTCTTTTGTTGCTTAATTGTATAAAGTGTGTATGCTAGTTCATTTATATCCAAGTATAGGAAAATGAAGAAAAAGAAGAAGAAATGACGAATAAATGAAGATTTATGCACATATGAAGATTCCCGCATCAAGAATGGAAGCCTTTCAAAGACTAAGTGAATCAACAAATCAATGCATCCAAGTTCCAAGACAGTGAAAAGACCAAGTTTGGATGAAGAATAAAACGCTACAAACAAGAGACAAGCATTTGAAAAACGAAAACGGAAAAAGAAATAAAAATCCCCTGCTGAAGGCCTCTAGCCGATCGGTTACAGCCCGCAACCAATTTGGCTGGAGGAAACGTAGAAGACCAGTCGATCGGCTGCCTTGTATACCGATTGGCTGGAGTTGCCTGGTCTGCCATTTTTTCATTACTAAGACTCCATTCGTGTATAAAACAATTCTAGATCCTTCCCAAGAAGATTCTAGTCCATTCCAAGCTACTTGGTCACCAAGTTAAGCATTAATGACCCTAGGCCTTGGGGGTAGTATAGATAGGACTCATTTGTGTGTGGTTTCATCATCCAACAACACAAAACCACACAGAAAATTATCCCTTTCACCACAAGGATGAATTTCCCCATCTATCACTCCCAAAAGGCTAAAATATTCTGCCATTTCCAGAAGTAGTGCTCAAGTGCTAAAGAAAGTGTTCGGGTATAATTTTTTTATTGGTTAGAAGCTTGTAGTTGATTGGAGGCCTAAGGATTGCTCTAATTCCTTCCATTACCTATTGTAATCCTACTTTGATAAATTACTTTTACTTTTCAAGATGTTTGTTATTGATATGATTGTTAAGACTTTGTGTTTGATTGAAATAATCTGGGAGAGTTGAAATATTTATTGGGTATTGAGGTTATTAAACATGATGGTGGTGTTTGTTTTACTCAAAGAAAGTATTGTCTTGAATTGTTAAATGAGTTTGGTATGATGGGATGTAAACCAGTTTCTACTCCAATTGAAATTAATACAAACAAACCCAATGTCAAAATTATTGATAAAAATGATTATCCTTTGGTTACTTTTGTAAATTTTCAAAAATTGGTTGGAAAGCTCATATACTTGATATCACTTGACCTGATATATCTTATGTTGTGCATAAGATAAGCAGGCTATGCATGGTCCTTTGAAATTTGATCTTAAGTTGGCTTTTAAAGTTCTCAGATATCTTAAGAGTGCTCCTGGAAGGGGGGTGCTTTATAAAGCCAGTAGAAACTTTGAATTAACTGCTTATGTTGACCATGACTGGCCAAGTGCAATGCTACCAGAAGATCTATAACAGGATATGTAGTCTTTCTTGGCAGCTGCCTTGTGTCTTGGAAGAGAAAAAAGCAATATGTTTTAGCCAAATCCTCAGCTGAGGCTGAGTATAGGGCTATGTCTAATGTGGCTTGTGAAATCATATGGATTCTAAAAGTTTTAACTGATTTAAAGGTTGATTACACTATACCTGTGCAGATGTTCTGTGATAGTAGTGCTGCTATGCAAATAGGTGCTAATCAAGTTTTCCATGAGAGAACTAAGCATTTTGAAATTGATCACTTTTTCTTAAGAAAGAAAATTTCAGACGGAGTTTTTAAGACTTGTAAAGTTTAGTCTGAGAATAATACAACTGATGTGTTCACTAAAGGGTTGTGTTCTACTGAGCACAAAATGATGTGTGAATTGTTACACTTGGTAAATATTTTCCAGGTTTAGTTTAAGGGGGTGTATTGAAATACATATACTTTGTTAAACTAAAACTGGAAATATAAGTCCAGGGGGTGTTATGCTAATCCTTCTTAGTTGCTTTGTAATGTGTTGTGTTTAGTTTTCAGGTTTATATCAAGTTAATGGGGCCTTTGAGTAAGATTGGATAAAGCCTGAGGTTCTAAAGTGTACCTGTCTAGAAGTCTGAAAGATCAAATGGCAAAGCTCAGAGTTATCAAGATTTAGCTGTATATAAGCTGGATTTCTTAAGGCTACTCGCAGTCCCACGGAAAAAATCGGTCGGTCGGTCACCCAAATCAAAACCGACCGATATTACCTTTGGTCGCTTGGGTTGTAGTTGGTCGGTCGCTTGGCCAAGAAATTCAATATCGATCGTTTGTTCGACCGATTTTAAACTTTGCATATTCACAATTCCAATTAACTGTTGCATAAAAAAAAAAATAATAAAAAAAAAAAAAAAAAAAAAAATAATAATAAAAAAAAAAACTTTTTCAACCTTATAAATACCAACATCAAACACACAATTTCACACACAATTTCAAACACAATTCAAACAAATTCTCATTGATATTCAAACAACATTTCTATCAATACCTTCAAACACATTTTTTTAATTATGTCTTCGTCTTACGAGCAATTATTCGGTTCTTCGTCTTCCGACGATGATGAAGTTCTGAGTGAGTTTCTTGAGTTCGGGAAGTATTGTTGGAACGCTTACCAAACAGTAAGGAAAGATGTGGAACGGGCTTTTGGTGTGTTGAAGAAGAAGTGGAAAATGCTTAAAGTTCTGGCACGAGGGCTGTATAAAAAGGATCTCCAAGATATTATATATACATGTATCATATTACATAATATGATCATTCGAGACAAGCAGCGAGCGATATGTCCTACATGGTTCGAAGGTGAGGGCCATCAGGATCACGATCCCTTAAGAACGCATGAAGAATCGTTAGTAGTTACCCAGGAGATTATTGACTCATCAACTCATCTAAACTTAAAATCTGATTTGATTGAACACATTTGGAGAAATCGTAGAAATCAAGTCAATCAAGGGAATGAAAACGAAGACGGTAGTGATGGTGACGATGAAGAATTTTTGTAATGTTTTTTTTTTTTTTTTTTTTTTTTTGTTATTTGAATAATTTACTTACTGTTTTTAATGTTTAATTGAATAATATATGTAACGTTTTTATTATTAATGAATTTTAAGTTTATTTTAAATATTTGATTAAAAAAAAAAAAAAAAAAAAAAAGGTCGGTCATCGACTGTGGCAGGTCGGTCGCTTTTGGTCGCTGGAGAGAGAAAGCTGACGTGGCAGCCGGTGACCCAGGTCGCCTGGGTCACCGACTGTGTCCAGCCTTAATTATTGTTCATTCATCTGTGTGTGAAAATCATCCAAGTATCTCTCAGTATTTTTGAGTTGGTTTGTTAGGATCTGTAAAACTCTTGTATTCTTTTCATTCTTTTGTAACTGTAAAACATTGATGATTCAAACCATAAGGGTGCTTGGTTGGGTTTGAATCTAATAAAATACTTTTGTTCTTGAATCTGGTGTTGTTTGATAAAACTTTACAATATTACATCTCTAAATTGACCCATTCTAATTAGAAGGGTCGGAATTGCCACGTCTAATTGTAGTGCATCTATCTTAAGTGGAATAGTGTAGTTTGTTATCAAGATTTAACACTTCACATATATTTATATTGAATACCATTGTATTCTACCAGATGGACCCGACCTTTTGGGAAGCTATTCATTTTGAGAAAATGCTACTAAAGCTTAGGTCTTATGATAGAAGACAATTTTCAATAGCCGTTTTGTTTAGCAATGACAATAAACAAACAAAAGTAAAACAACATTGACATTCTTATCTTCTATTAGAGGATTATGATTACTACAAAACCAAAATAAGCCTTAGGTCAAGGGTTGTTAGGACTAAAATCTTATATTGTAATTTGAACTCGCTATTTAGAAAATGTCTAATAATTCCAACTACAAATAAGTTTGTTATTTATTTAAAAGCACATTGATGATAACTACATTACTTCATAAAGAATTTTGTTGTTGTTATACACGGACAGTTATATGTGGTATTATCAAAAGTTACAACGAATAAGGGGATGAACGTTCTTATATGCTAATATGTACATATTCTTACTAAATGATACAATAATAATATTACAATTAAAACTTATCGAATATATAAAAGCACCCAAGCAAAAATCTATCTCAAAACTTTGTGCATGCACCGGTATGTAAAACTAGTTCATTATAAAAGATGTTTTTGCACATTGGTTTTCCTTTTAAGTGGTACATAGTGTTTCATGTAGTATCTTTACTTTGGTTTCGGTCTAAATGTTTATCTATTGGCACGTGTTTGTTACAAATACTTAACAAATCTTACGGGTCTATATATAGTCTAGTTTTTACTATAAGATAGTTTTAAAATGTTAACCACCATTAAGAGATAGTTTTACTTGAACTTAGCCCTCACCTCTCACACACACTAAAAACACGCACACAATGAGCTTCTTCGCATGGATCATTATTTGTATAATAGTTTTTTTTTTTTTAATACTTCACTTGATGGATTGTTCAGACAGAAGAAGAAGAGAAGAGGACAGGGTACCTCCAAATAATCCTTCAAACAGAAGAAGAGAAGGGGACAGGGTGCCCCCAAATAATCCTTCAAACGGAAGAAGAGAAATTCCAAGGCGAGTGGCTCCGGAAAAACCTACGAATTTTCGAGTGGATCCTGAACCTGGCGATAACTTGGGCATTCCAAAAAGTAAAAAGAAAGTGGCTACGTTTAGTGCACCTCCACCGGGAAATTGTTATTACTACGCGAATTTTCCAGTGGATCCTGAACCTGGCGATAACTTGGGCATTCCAAAAAGCACAAAGGGGAAGGAAAAAAAATAAAATTGATTTGATTATGATGTCTTCTATATGTTTTAGTTTGGATTTGTGTTGTTTTTTTTTACCTTCACAATCTGTATTTCTCTTGTTTTGATTTGTGGATCTTGAAATAATCTTGTAACTTGTTTGTGTTTCAGTTTGGTTGATAAAAGATTTCAAAATTTCTGAATTTTTTTTTCCCTCTCTCATTAGTGTTTTATTTTCCATTTGTGTTAAACATAAGTTAGTTTTGTTTTCTTTGAGGAATTGTCTGCTTAATTTATTGTAAACAAATTTATGGTGCTTTGGTGGTGCATATTAGTACAGTTAAAAATCATTTTTACCAGAAATCCAAGCAAAAAAATGTCATGATGATAGGCCAAGTGTTCAGAGATTGAACTTTTTTTCTCGTGTCTTCAACACAGTATGATCCATTGTTTCAAAAAAAGCCTACAAGACCGATTAATCACCGCCTAGGCGCTACTTGCCACCAACCTTTTCAATTTTTGTAAATCGGTCAGCCTTGGTCAACGATGGTCAAACCTACCGGAACTTGCAAATCTTGCCGCATAATTGTATACTCGCTCGCTTTGAGCTGATGGAAGCAACCAATAAATTTGAGTGTCTGCTTTTTCTGTATTCATTGTTCACAAAGTCACTTATTTTCCATGCTTATATTGACTTATTTAAGTATCAATAAAGTGTTTACATGTTTTCAGATTTTATAATTATTAATTAGGTTACTGAATATACTGTTAAATGATGGTCTCCTCACATTTCGTTGAGGTACTGCTTCAAATTAAACCGAGTGGTGGTATTGAATAAGTGAAAGTGGAATGAATGAACTACTTTATTTGAGAAACTAGTGCGGCTATATATAGCCTTGCATGAAAATTTGAAACTAAGGTGAAAATTTGCATGAAAACAAACCCTCGTCTAAGTGACTGAATAACAAGCAAAATCAAACCTACGACTAAAACAAACTAAGGTGAAAATTTGTTGCGCGAAAAAGGTTTGAAAACTGTTTCACCAATTTCAAACCACGTTTAAGTGACTGAATAACAAGCAAAATCAAACCTACGACTAAAATACTTTGTTTGCCATGCCAATTTGCTCGCTAAGATAATTATTTTGTGGATTTCACTGGGTGTTGACACGTGTATGTGCAAGCAAAATACTTTGCTCGCCATCCCAATTTGCTCCCTTCGATTATTTTTTAAAACGTTCCGTGCACACATGTGGAACTTCTTTTACTCACCCTCCCTATTTGCTCGCTTCTTCCCTCCCAATTTACTTGCTTCTTTTTTATTTTACATGTCATCAGTTGATTGTTCGAATATGTGAATCATAAAATACTATAAACACATAAACATCAAGTTCACGCAGCGGAATGGATCTACATAAACATATAATTAATTAAAACTAAAAGAAAGCGTACCTTTTTGATTCCTAGCAAGAACAAGGAATCACGTGCTCCAAGAACAAAATATAAACCCTAATATGGGGCTTATATGGATCGAACAACACCAAAACACACAAGCTAAAATAAGCTTGTTACTCGTTCTTGTACACACGTAATGCTAGCGTTCCAATGGGAAAAGCTAGGTTCAAGAATCACAAACAAACCAAACACTTTGTAAGCTTTACTTGGATCGACAATTCCAAGTGGAATTAAAAAGAGGTCGATCGGTTCTATGCTTAGAGGAGAAGAGAAGGAGAAGAATGGCTTGTTTAGGGATTCAAGATTAGGGAAACAATGAAACACAATGGGATGTATTTATAGTTTTCCTTTGGCTTGTTCCCTACTCCATCAAACCGACAACCCTAGCCCATAAGGGATATTCGGCCGATCAAACCCATGGGTATGGGTTCTAGATCCTTCTCTTCCTACTTTGCATAATTAGTCCTTTAACGGCCGTTATCTCTAACTCCGTTAAGTACTAACTGTCGTTAAGTATTTGTTTTGTGAAATGAATAAATAAAATATAAAATATATTTAATTTATTCAAACCATTGGAACTCTCACGTATTGTGTGCAATCCCGAGTCTCGGGTTCGAAACCGGACATACTTATATTAATAATTATACATAAACTCTAACAGCTCCCACTTGGATAACTATTAATATAGTAATGACATGGGCTAGTCTAGCTTAACAGTTCCCAATGCCCCCAGCTCAATCCGAGTATGGTTTTCCTGGAAAAACCACGTGATGAATTTAATCATCATACTTATCCTTTTGTTTCTAATACCGCGTTAATATGGATATGGATCTTGGTCATTCCGTAATTAACTATTAGTTTCTCGTTTATACATAATTGATCAAGATTACCAAAACATCTGAACGTCTTCCAGATAGACTTTAGGCGTGCGCACGCAAACATCTTGTCAATCCTACGAGTGGCCAAGCAGTATTAAACTTCAACACAGAGTTGAAGGAACAAATCCTTTATTGACTACGAGCATAACCCTCGAACTTTGCATCATTTCCGAAAATAGCCCTTATAACTACCTTTTACGGATAGCGTTAGACTACCTTACAGAAAATGAGCTACATCCTCGGCAATTATCTGGTATCTCAAGTCTGAGGATAAATATTCATGATATACTTAATGACGACGATCCATAAAGTATAATCATGTGGTTGGGATAAGTCCTATATTCAATTTATCCAATATTGAATATCATGTGACATTGGTGTCTCAACCTTACAGTACATTCTACCAATCCTCACATTTGTCTTAGTTCAATAATATTCTCATATTATTAATTGACAACTGACTATTTAGAATAAAATAATTATTCACGGATTTAAACATGCAAATATAGGACACAAATATTAATAATGAGAATAAACGTTATCCGCACTATATTTCATTAAAATAATAATTGTTTACACGTCCTTATCGAAAATACTAATCCAACAGATTTACATGAAACTATCTGGCATACGAAGACCAATACCCTGAGCATGTCGAGTAAACGTTTCCTTAGGTAATGCCTTCGTGAAAGGATCAGCCAGATTGTCATCTGTGTGAACTTTGAGTACATTGATTTCACCCAGTTCGACTTGTTCTCGAACATAGTGGTATTTTCTACGAAAATGTCTGGCGCCTTTCATAACTGTAGGATATTCATGAACTAATAAACACAAGATTGGGTGGTTATATGGATCGAACAAGGAAGAAGCTAGAGAGAGAAATAAGTATGGAACCTTTAGAGAGATAAACCAAAAAGAAAATGAATTGAAAGCTTGCAAAGGTCCAACCCTCTCCACATGAGGAGAGGGGTATTTATACTTAGCCTACTTACTTTGTCCCTAGTAACCTGTGGAGCGAGCTGACAGTGGGTAAAGACCCGACTCACTCCACAATATTAAATAACTACTTTACTACTAATATTACTTGTAATACTACGAGCTATTTGATACAAGATAGTGCTCGGGGTGACCGAGTCTTCAACTGAATATTTATATTCCTAACTGTAAAACCCTAAAATCTGAAACATGTAAAAAGACCAAAATGCCCCTACAATCTTAAACTTTGATTAATAAGCTTATAAAAGTACCAAATGAATTCCAAACTTTGGGAGATGATCAAGATATGAAGTAAAATTATTTCCGCTACCACATTTGACATTTTGTGAAGTACCAAATTATTTTGTACCCAACATGTAGGCCGAAATTCATAATGTATATTAATATAATTATTATTAAACTTTATAATATATTTAAAATGCATTTAAATGCTAAGATAAGTATGGAAACTAATCAAATTGATTTGCTCTAATCTTGGGCCGTGTAATCAGTATTTCCCCCTCCTAAAGTCACGGCTCATTCCCTTTAATTGATAACAAACTCATTTGACCTAATTTTAGTATGCCGAGTGAAACAAAAACACACAAAAATTCTCTCAATTGCTCATTCGATTTTCTGGAGGTCTAAGATCATTTTTCTGGTGTTTATCATCATCCAAGGAAGGCTAGAAAAATTCGTTTAGGGCTGTGCTTTGCCTGGTTCAATCGTGGTGTAATTTTCTTGTCGCTAATCACATCTGATAGGTATAATTCCAAATAAATTCGTACGACTCTTCTAAAATTTGTTTAGAATTTTTCCCATGTTCTTTACATTGTATATGGTCTATGAAAAATGACTCTAAGGTCGTGGAAAGGCTGGAGTGGTCGTGGAGAATTTTTCCTTGTCTAATCGCCCATCCGAGTGGGACAAATTCGTGCGCCTATTTCTACACGTTCTATAATTGGTATGGTATTTTTCTCATGTTCCCCTACATCATATCAGTCTTATATAAAATGTGAAAATCGAACCATGCATGATCTATAATTCGTTTGTGAATTAAAACCCTAAAAATGAAATAAATCGCTAAGTAATTCATACGAATTTTTTGGGTGCAAGGCTAATTTTATTTGAATACTATATGATCAGTATAACTCAGGAAAAATGATAGTTTGAATTGTGGAGGCCTATTTTGTTCATATCGAATTAAGTGTGTAATCGAGTTTTAAAAAGAAAAACAAAAATAAAAGGAACCCTAGATAGTGAATTAGGGTTTGGGGTTTTTGGATGAAATATGGTGTAATTAATGCAATATAGTGATGGTACAATGATGGTGTAATGATTAGTGAAGCAAGGGTAAGGGTTTGTATTTTTAAAAGTAATACCGATGTGAATATTAAAACTATAAGGGGTGTTTTGTAATTATTGAAAGTCGTGGGTTATTTTTATAACATGCCTTAGACGAGGGGGTATTCGAATAAAATATAAAATGGAGGTCCTTTTCGTAAATATTGCAACTTAGGGATTTAATTTGTAAATTGTATGAAAAGTATAATCGATTTGTAATTTAATAAATTAGAGGGACTAAAAATGTAATTTCTGGAAAATTAGGGTTGGTTCGAATAATGATTTTTATTCAGAGGGTAATGTGTAATTTTGGAGATTTGAAGGCCTAATGTGTAATTATTAATATTTAAGGATTGAAATTGTAAAATTAAAGGATTTAATTTGTAAACTAAATAACTTAAAGGACTTATTGTGTAAATCATGTATAATTGAGGGTTGTTCGTACCATTATTAAAATGAAGGATGTATTCTGTAACTTTGTAATCTTGAGGGCTTGTTGTGTTAATATGGATACGTAAAGGGTTAAAATGAGATTTAAGGAAACTATAGGGTTTAATTTGGAAACTTTTAAACTAGAGGGTATAAAATGTAAAATGGTTATATTTGAGGTACTTAATTCGTACATATACTTAAAATAGGGATTGAATGTATAAATTGTGATAATTACATTTTAGACCCTTAACTTTGGTTTAATTACATTTAAAACCCTAAATTATGTAAAGTTATCATATTTAACCCTAAAATATTACAATTTGCTAAAATATATCCTATTTCCATAAATAAGCTTAATTATGACTTAACCTACTTTATAATGCTTAAAACTTACTAGAAATGGAAACTTACTAAATTTGGAAACCTGCTAAAAACAGAAAGTTACATAAAATGGAAAGGCAGTTAAGAACCTTTTGTAATACTCTTCTATTCCTTAGGTGTGAAGAAGGAGAGGTCCTGATCCATTTTTATACTTGCTATCTTTTGTCTTTGTTGGCATTCGTAATAAGGTACAGATATTCTACCCTTTCTCAGTAAGGGTGTTTTCCCTCTCATGACTCATTGATCTTGATTCGTTTTAAGATTCCCTAAGCCATTGCTATGTTCCCTACACTTTGGTTCGTTGTTCGATTCCTTTGACTTTGATGTTCGATATAACCCTTTTGCTTTGAGCCTCTATAATGATTCATTTGATGTTCGTTCGTGACCTTGCGATATTAGTATTCGACTCACTTGATACTTCAAAGGTTCATTTGATTTTGGTAAATAGATGTGAAAACCTTTTCAATTATATCATGAAAGTGTTTTGAGGAAAGCTTATTTTAAAAGGATGTTTATGAAATATGCGATACCACTTTTATTTGGAACTTTACTAAACTTTTATGAAAACTACTTTTAAAGATTTCTTTTGTAAAAACAGTTATTAAAGATCATTTAAATGAAAACCATTTGATAAAGATTTCTTAAAATGAACCAGTTGATGTTGAACCTTTGATATGAACCCATTGCTATGAACCTTTGATATTTGGACTGTGACTATGATTCGAAGACTTAGACCATTTGAACCTTTGCTTTGACTTGGACCTTTGACCTGTGACCCTTCAGTTTGATACCCGAGCCAAATGTGTTTCCTAGCCATGAAGGTAACATGGCCATGTCTTTGATGCACCAATGGCATGACTCGCGTATGGTCGAGTGATTTGCCACACCGTCCCCTTTGTGATTGTGATATGCATGCTTTATAGTATGGCCAATGTGATTTGTGTGTGGGGCGTATGGATGCATCCTAGGTACGTATTTGTGATGTGATATGTGATATATGTGGTGACTGAGGATGGGTGCAATCTACTTCTTTCACAAAATGTGGGAGCTAGCTACTCCAATTTGATACATGAGGCCACCCCTCATATTATCTGGTTACTTAAGAGGTATCCCCTCTAGATTACTACAGGATTGTGATATGTGATGTGATATGTGTGTGCTCGTGGTGGATTACTGACCTAACCTTTTCCCTTTCTTACTTTGTACCATTGTCTATACCTTATGTTATTCCATTGCACTATACCATATATGTTCATTTCCTTTTGCTTTCGTTTTCGTTTATATATATCTGTTCACTGGGCTTTTTAAGCTCAGCCGCATTTCTTTTCCTGCGGCAGGTTTTAGTAGGAAGCTGGGAATGAGTGGAGAGTACCTTGGACTTAGAAGACTTAATAGTTATTCTGGATTAGAGTTGATTAGAAGTTATTATATTTTAGAATTTCTATTCGCATTTTGTAACCTTGTAATTTCAGTATTTCATTTGTAACCTTTGAGATTCTTGTATTACTTGAAATGTATGCTTTGTTTTGATCTGATATGAAACCATTAGTGTGACATCTTTACCCTTGTCGGGTTGGGGTGTTACAATTATGGTATCAGAGAGACAGGGTGTGATACGTAATACATTTACCCTTGGCCTGTGTAAGTTAGGACCACTAAGTTTTCCCTGTAGGCGCTCGTAAGTCAACCTTTGAAAATTGCTTTAGGATTTCCCATAGGAACCTATGTTTTGACCGGTGAGGAATGGGTAGACTATAAGGCATTTGTTAAGTACCATTGCTTCCGCGTCACTCTGATTCGTGCCTTGCTTTTGGTTAGATCCTGTTGACACCACTTTTGGAAAGTGAAAGCTTATGCTTTGCACCACCTAAGATTTGAACCTGATTAAATCTTGAAGGCATTGAAAAGTTCATAATAATTGGCAGACACTATTTGATCCTTATCTTCATATCCCTTTTGTTAATCATTTTGATAAAGACCCGCATTTCACTCTGATTCTTTTGTTAATCACTTTGACGCCTCTTCAGGCATTCCGAGAACCTCCATGGCGATGACGTACTGGACATGTTTTGGTTAATTGTCTTTTTCTTTTGATAAGTATCTATGAATCTTCCGACACTATTTGATTTCGTTTCACCCATCTCTGTCCCTATGAGAAGTCTTGTGGTGTGTAACCACGAGTATAAGAATGTTTTCCCCTCACTTTTGAATGATAAAGCTTTGATTTGCGAACCGTCTTTCTTTGGATAGTTAACTTCGATTTTATTCTGACAAGGAATTTGTTGAGTGATCAGTCGAATATTGACAACTACCCTCCTATATCTCACCTTTAACGTTTGCAACAATTTTTGAACTCCCTACCATGATTACCGATTGTTAAACGTTCGCTATTACTCTGGAGACTCGTGTGTTACTTTCGCGGTCATAAGTTTTCTTAGAAACCATTTCGTACACCAATAAATGAACCTTATCTTGGAAGCTATTTGGCACTTTGAGTCGTCTGAGCATGAATCTTGTATTGAACGTTATTTGGCACCCTGCGTTTTCTGAATATGATTCCTGGTAGAACCACCAAAAATTTTCCATCGGAGCGTGAATTAGGATTTGACATGATACCGAGAGATTTCTAGTCACTAAACGAAGATGTCTTTCGGATCATACCAAATGATTGGAGCAACCGGGAAGAGCAGCAACCGAAGACCAAGAAGTGAGTTTACTTAAGTGTATCTTCTGGGCGTGTTTTAGTTTCGTTCGCGATAAAGAATGATGGCGACCGGAGATAGCTGAACCGTGTTACTGTTAGGAGCCGATATTCCTCTACCTTGGAACGACTATGTGTTTTGTTTAAATTCAGAGCGCGAAGTTTTCCTTTCTGATGAATTGATTTTATTCTTGAAATTTCCTTCCATATTCGTAAACGACTACTATGATGGTTAGTGACGCTAATGGTATTAGCTAAAGCTCTGACTGTTTCGTGAATTTGATAAATGATGTTTTCTCGTAAGTACTTGGGCAAATGGTCATTGTATGACTTAATGGTACATTCGGAGACGAGGAAGAGCATGAAAATCATTTTTGCACCTTGTTAGAAATTTGACGATCATTTGTGCATTCTGGGAGATGGATATTTGTTGAGACAACGGTGTTCTTTGCCTGACCTGGAGTTAACAACAACGGAGGCTACCCTGAAGAGTGAAGACAGTCCTTACAAGGCAGAGTTGTTGGCGATGCAGAAGAAGAAATTCTAGTCAAGATGGCGGACCTGAAGCTGATGAAGACGTACAGTCTCACTTCCCTATTCATCTTGGTTGTACTAAGATGAATTGAGAGCGGAAGCAGACTGGATGATGAAGAGATTTAAAGATCGTGCCAGAAATCCACAACACTCCATCACATTCCAAGAAGAACTGCAGGAGGCTCGATGAACCAGACACAAGTTCCCAATTTTGGTTTCACTTCCCGATTAATGGATAGGCGAAGACAGATTAACCGGACTTGAAGAGATTTGAGGTGTTGAATGAGCGGAATTTTGAAACAGACCCTTCATGTTTGGAAGATTAGATTTTATGAAGGCCGAAGTGCTTGACGATTAAATTTTATTTCCGTTGAATCCCTTAAGTTTCGTGATGAAGTAATAAGACCCTCTTATGATTTAAGTTTCCTAGAAGCATTTCAGATCGTGTTCATTTTCGTATGTTCGGTGATGGCTTTGTTTGAGAGATTTTGGCGAGATGTGGAAGATATGATGCTTATGACGGCGTACCTCACTTCAGTTTGGCAATCTGGGATTTTGATACTCTTGCGAATAGTTTTGTTTTCCCTCTTGACTATAGTATTCGATTTTGGTTGACCTCTGGGACTGTAGAAGTACTAGGTGGATTAAGATAGGTGGTTTTGATTACGATTTGAGATAAAGTATGACCATCATGAGGGCATATTTATATGATGCCAGTATTATGACGTCTGGCCAACGTGATAATACTTACATCATATAACGTGCACTTGTTGTGGGCATAGGATATCTTGGAGAGTACCTAAGAAGTTAAGAATTTGAACTCCGTTGGATTATCCGCGAATAGTGAGACTTTAGGTTCATCCTATCTATCCGTATACTCTGCTTTCGTTCATTAGATATCCGGATGAGTTTGGACTCTCGTTTTGCATGCTGTTGACCTCAGTCAATTTGATTTGAAATCTTGTTCGTTTTCCATATGAGCTTTCCGGGAGATTCACCTATCCTTCATTTTGTTGCATGGTCTTTTGATCGGAATCAACCTAATGTGTCTCCTTCTGAGGAATTTGAACCCACCTCATTTTGATTTGAGTCATGAGAAACTATTTTGGTATGAAGATCTTTCTGGAAGAACCTCCTCGGGCATGAGAATATTACGATGATCTGTTGCGACTTGCTACGATTTCGTTTCACTTTGCGACTTCAAATTTCGAGGACGAAATTTTTCTGTTAGAGGGGAAGAGTTGTAAAACCCTAAAATCTGAAACATGTAAAAAGACCAAAATGCCCCTACAATCTTAAACTTTGATTAATAAGCTTATAAAAGTACCAAATGAATTCCAAACTTTGGGAGATGATCAAGATATGAAGTAAAATTATTTCCGCTACCACATTTGACATTTTGTGAAGTACCAAATTATTTTGTACACAACATGTAGGCCGAAATTCATAATGTATATTAATATAATTATTATTAAACTTTATAATATATTTAAAATGCATTTAAATGCTAAGATAAGTATGGAAACTAATCAAATTGATTTGTTCTAATCTTGGGCCGTGTAATCAGTATTTCCCCCTCCTAAAGTCACGGCTCATTCCCTTTAATTGATAACAAACTCATTTGACCTAATTTTAGTATGCTGAGTGAAACAAAAACACACAAAAATTCTCTCAATTGCTCATTCGATTTTCTGGAGGTCTAAGATCATTTTTCTGGTGTTTATCATCATCCAAGGAACGCTAGAAAAATTCGTTTAGGGCTGTGCTTTGCCTGGTTCGATCGTGGTGTAATTTTCTTGTCGCTAATCACATCCGATAGGTATAATTCCAAATAAATTCGTACGACTCTTCTAAAATTTGTTTAGAATTTTTCCCATGTTCTTTACATTGTATATGGTCTATGAAAAATGACTCTAAGGTCATGGAAAGGCTGGAGTGGTCGTGGTGAATTTTTCCTTGTCGAATCGCCCATCCGAGTGACACAAATTCGTGCGCCTATTTCTACACGTTCTATAATTGGTCTGGTATTTTTCTCATGTTCCCCTACATCATATAAGTCTCATATAAAATGTGAAAATCGAACCATGCATGATCTATAATTCGTTTGTGAATTAAAACCCTAAAAATGAAATAAATCGCTAAGTAATTCATACGAATTTTCTGGGTGCAAGGCTAATTTTATTTGAACACTATATGATCAGTATAACTCAGGAAAAATGATAGTTTGAATTGTGGAGGCCTATTTTGTTCATATCGAATTAAGTGTGTAATCGAGTTTTAAAAAGAAAAACAAAAATAAAAGGAACCCTAGATAGTGAATTAAGGTATGGGGTTTTTGGATGAAATATGGTGTAATTAATGCAATATAGTGATGGTCCAATGATGGTGTAATGATTAGTGAAGCAAGGGTTAGGGTTTGTATTTTTAAAAGTAATACCGATGTGAATATTAAAACTATAAGGGGTGTTTTGTAATTATTGAAAGTCGTGGGTTATTTTTATAACATGCCTTAGACATGGGGGTATTCGAATAAAATATAAAATGGAGGTCCTTTTCGTAAATATTGCAACTTAGGGATTTAATTTGTAAATTGTATGAAAAGTATAATCGATTTGTAATTTAATAAATTAGAGGGACTAAAAATGTAATTTCTGGAAAATTAGGGTTGGTTCGAATAATGATTTATATTCAGAGGGTAATGTGTAATTTTGGAGATTTGAAGGCCTAATGTGTAATTATTAATATTTAAGGATTGAAATTGTAAAATTAAAGGATTTAATTTATAAACTAAATAACTTAAAGGACTTATTGTGTAAATCATGTATAATTGAGGGTTTTTCGTACCATTATTAAAATGAAGGATGTATTCTGTAACTTTGTAATCTTGAGGGCTTGTTGTGTTAATATGGATACGTAAAGGGTTAAAATGAGATTTAAGGAAACTATAGGGTTTAATTTGGAAACTTTTAAACTAGAGGGTATAAAATGTAAAATGGTTATATTTGAGGTACTTAATTCGTACATATACTTAAAATAGGGATTGAATGTATAAATTGTGATAATTACATTTTAGACCCTTAACTTTGGTTTAATTACATTTAAAACCCTAAATTATGTAAAGTTATCATATTTAACCCTAAAATATTACAATTTGCTAAAATATATCCTATTTCCATAAATAAGCTTAATTATGACTTAACCTACTTTATAATGCTTAAAACTTACTAGAAATGGAAACTTACTAAATTTGAAAACCTGCTAAAAACAGAAAGTTACTTAAAATGGAAAGGCAGTTAAGAACCTTTTGTAATACTCTTCTATTCCTTAGGTGTGAAGAAGGAGAGGTCCTGATCCATTTTTATACTTGCTATCTTTTGTCTTTGTTGGCATTCGTAATAAGGTACAGATATTCTACCCTTTCTCAGTAAGGGTGTTTTCCCTCTCATGACTCATTGATCTTGATTCGTTTTAAGATTCCCTAAGCCATTGCTATGTTCCCTACACTTTGGTTCGTTGTTCGATTCCTTTGACTTTGATGTTCGATATAACCCTTTTGCTTTGAGCCTCTATAATGATTCATTTGATGTTCGTTCGTGACCTTGCGATATTAGTATTCGACTCACTTGATACTTCAAAGGTTCATTTGATTTTGGTAAATAGATGTGAAAACCTTTTCAATTATATCATGAAAGTGTTTTGAGGAAAGCTTATTTTAAAAGGATGTTTATGAAATATGCGATACCACTTTTATTTGGAACTTTACTAAACTTTTATGAAAACTACTTTTAAAGATTTCTTTTGTAAAAACAGTTATTAAAGATCATTTAAATGAAAACCATTTGATAAAGATTTCTTAAAATGAACCAGTTGATGTTGAACCTTTGATATGAACCCATTGCTATGAACCTTTGATATTTGGACTGTGACTATGATTCGAAGACTTAGACCATTTGAACCTTTGCTTTGACTTGGACCTTTGACCTGTGACCCTTCAGTTTGATACCCGAGCCAAATGTGTTTCCTAGCCATGAAGGTAACATGGCCATGTCTTTGATGCACCAATGGCATGACTCGCGTGTGGTCGAGTAATTTGCCACACCGTCCCCTTTGTGATTGTGATATGCATGCTTTATATTATGGCCAATGTGATTTGTGTGTGGGGCGTATGGATGCATCCTAGGTACGTATTTGTGATGTGATATGTGATATATGTGGTGACTGAGGATGGTTGCAATCCACTTCTTTCACAAAATGTGGGAGCTAGCTACTCCAATTTGATACATGAGGCCACCCCTCATATTATCTGGTTACTTAAGAGGTATCCCCTCTAGATTACTACAGGATTGTGATATGTGATGTGATATGTGTGGGCTCGTGGTGGATTACTGACCTAACCTTTTCCCTTTCTTACTTTGTACCTTTGTCTATACCTTATGTTATTCCATTGCACTATACCATATATGTTCGTTTCCTTTTGCTTTCGTTTTCGTTTATATATATCTGTTCACTGGGCTTTTTAAGCTCAGCCGCATTTCTTTTCCTGCGGCAGGTTTTAGTAGGAAGCTGAGAATGAGTGGAGAGTACCTTGGACTTAGAAGACTTAATAGTTATTCTGGATTAGAGTTGATTAGAAGTTATTATATTTTAGAATTTGTATTCGCATTTTATAACCTTGTTATTTCAGTATTTCATTTGTAACCTTTGAGATTCTTGTATTACTTGAAATGTATGCTTTATTTTGATCTGATATGAAACCATTAGTGTGACATCTTTACCCTTGTCGGGTTGGGGTGTTACACTAACAATCTCCCCCTAAGGGATGTCACCCCGATAACAATGTTCTTAATTCAAGCACTCTATCCATGAAACTTGTCTTTGTAGCTCGTAGACATTGATTCTTCAGACTTTAGTAATCATTGTGCCTTCAGCAGTGGACTTTTGATGACTTTTCCTTTGTCTTGGATGATTTAGAGCATTCTTCGAAAATATCACCCAACATGTATCTTCAAGTCATCTTTTATCAGTATATCTCCAAGTGATGAAGTATTCTTTGAGCCGACATGCTCACACTATTTGGTGTCATGATCTTTAGCATCAGAGTTTGCAGAAGCCGTGTTAAAGGTCTTTTAGGTTGATCATGACTTTATTGGGTTACAATGATAATGTAGTGTGAGCACGTGGTAGAGGATTGGCATTTTTTCTGCAACCAGCTACAACAGCAACCAGCTACAGCATTCCACAGCTACAATCGCCAGAAGTTCCTTCATACGACAGTTAGCAACAAATCGACCGGTACTTACAGGTTCGGACTTCGAGATTGTTAACAGCATAGTGTGAAAACTCTCTCTAATCTTTACCAAGACCGTTCCTAATCGAAAACCCACAGAGGGCTTTTTAAGATCATACCGTAGTATATCAACGATTAGGTGAGTCGCTGGAGATCACTCCACGACTGTAGACCATTTGAAACCGCCGCGACCACTAAGCGTAATCCACGAGGAATTACCGAAGTGACCTGCTTTCAGGGATGCTTGATGTTGACCCTGGCAGGAATTTCCATTCAGTCATTGAGAAATACATTTGTAAATTCTCTCATAAATGTTCTGGCAGATTGCTAAGATCTGCGTAGGACTCATAAGTTTACAACTGGTGTCCTTAATGTTGAACAACCAGTGTAGAGATAATTTGTGTTCCTATGAGATCTTATGATGAATCTCGTGGCTCTAGACTCTATTGTGCGTTTTGATTTGGTGATCGGAGGCTGGAGAGGACTGCCACCTTTTCAATATCATCTAACTCGGAGTGAGAGAGACGATAGAAATGTATTGAACTCCGTGACAATTGAAACAAGAATCCTTTGAGGGACCTTGAGTGGCTAGGGAGGGTTGTGCAGCGTATCACTGGGTCCATGATACTTTGTCTTCAATGCCAGCAATCAACTATGTGATTCTGACAGCATATGTATTGACCCGGTTTCTGCCTAAGTTGTAAGAAGGGCTATTTCTTTTCACCCTTTCTCACTTCGTTTCTTTTTAATTCTTCAACCCCTTCAGTGCATACCAAGACTTCATTACTAGAACCTTGTTGGGTTTGTTCCAGTTCTAGCTCCATCTCAGTCGGCACTCTTCCCTAATTCACTTTTCTCCTTTTTTAATCATACCTAAGGACTTCTACACTATCTAGTGGATTGTCCCTGGGTAGATCCCTCCGGCTCTGGCGAGATCGTGGGAACTTGAACCTAACCTTATCATCCTTATAACTCCATGCATTAAATTAAAATGGTCAGTCTTTGGTGTACTTCCACAATTGCCAAACCAAATCTTTGAAAAATCTCTCAAAGTGTTCATGATTATGAAAAACATTTTACCAACACTTTGAGAGTTTTAAACTTTTCAAATGCTCCCCCTCAACATGTGCTCGAGTGATTGTTTTATAAATTTGCACATGTTAGGTAGAGCTCGCACTTTTTGAATTGATCAACTTTCAGTGAACATGACCGATTCGAGACACGTTTACATCACTGGTTAGACCAGCTTGAAATTATTACCCGGCCTGGTCAAGTCCACAGAAAGTTTCTCGAAACGGTACACTCTACTCAGACACATCCTTTTCGAGACAAAGACAGTATATGTTTCGTCAATTCATTGGTGAAGTCTGAGCCTTGCTCACGTGAGATGCCCAAATCCTTTATGTTTTGTTAAAAACCATTTGCTCCCCCTCAATATGTGCATCGATATACGAAAGATTTTAGCACATATGGAAGAGCTTGCTTTTATGACCAAAACATTTTGCTCCCCCTCAATATGTGCATTGATATACAAAGCAGTTTAGCACATACGGGAGAGCTTACATTAACTTCCAAATCATCACATTTTATCAGAATTTCATATTTAAATCACATTCTCTCCCCCGATCAAAAATTTCAAACCATTTGAGATTTGTGATCCCAATTGATTTAAATAAGTTTAGAAAATTTGGGAGAAAATGTGGCAGGTTTAAATGTATTCTGATTTAGGAGCATACAATGCTCCCCCTTAAACCACGAGAGAGTGTCACTGCTGATGTTGCACAAATTTGGCAAGGTGTCAGAAATTTGAACAAATATTCTCCCCCTCAATTAATGACCCGTTTTCCATTTAAAGAGCTGTAGTCATTCAATTGAGCGACGAGTATTTGTGAAAATTTAATTCAATTTACCACCTTGTGTAACATCAAGACTCTCTTGAAGAATCAAACAAGATAAAGAGTCTGATGTAAAGAAGACTTCTCTTCTTATACACGAAATGACGCACTGAAACGTACATCAAGTTGGTGAAACATGGATATAAAGTAATCCATGCCCAGGTGAACATCACCCAGTTGGAGGAACAGCCGTCTTTTTGGCGACGTGCTTTCCCCATTTTGAAGCGCGGGTTGCTATCTGAAGTAATAGCAAGCCATTAAGACATGTTTTAACTGATTAGTATAACTTCTGCTCGAGCTTCATTTAAAGATCCGTGTCATTGTTGAATGACATTTCTAGATCCGTAAATGTTATCGATAAACAGAAGACATGCCTAAGTAGGACTATTTTTGGTATTTTATGATTTTTCGATTTTTATTTTATTTTTATTTATTTTTTTATTTTTTATTTTTAATTCAAGATATATACAACTATGTACAAGGATATGAGAGAATAACCCTTTACTCCTCCTTTTCCTCCTGAAGACACTTGAGAGTTTCTGGAGATAAGCTCTTCATTCCAAGACGCGGGAGAATAAATTGAAACCTTTCTCTCGGGAGAGCCTTAGTGAAGATGTCTGCTAGCTGAAACTCTGTCCTCACAAAATACAGCTCCACGATTCCCTTTTCAACCTGTTCCCTGATAAAGTGATGCCTGATGTCGATGTGCTTTGACCTGGAGTGCTGAACATTGTTGCAACAAAGTGCAATGGCGCTTTTGTTGTCACAATATAGAGGAATTTTGTTGTATGAGAATCAATAGTCTGATAGTTGTGATCGCATCCATAGAATTTGTGCACAACAAGCCGACATAGCAATGTATTCCGCTTCAGTAGAAGATATGGATGTGCTCATTTGCTTCTTCGAAGACCAACTAACCAACTTTTCCCCTAAAAACTAAGCTCCTCCTGAAGTACTTCGACGAGTGTCCTGACACCCCGCATGATCTGCATCAGCATAAGCCGTTAACTCCATGGCTGTGTCCTTAGGGTACCAGAGACCCATATGAACTGTTCCTTGAAGATATCTGAAAACCCTTTTTACTGCTTCTAGATGCTTTTTGGTGGGTTTGGATTGATATCGCGCACACATGCATACAGCAAATAGAAGGTCTGGCCTGCTTGCAGTAATGTACATTAAGGATCCAATCATGCTTCTGTACTTCATTTGATCTACCGGAATCCCTGACGGGTCTTCATCTAGCTTAGATCTATCAATCATGGGAGTATCAACTGGCTCACTTGAATCAAATCCAAACTTTTTCAAGATCTCATATGCATATTTGGACTGATTGATGAAAATGCCTCCGGGACTTTGAGATACTTGTAATCCTAGGAAGAATGACATTTGTCCCACCATCGACATTTGGAACTTTGAGCTTATCTCTTTTGAAAATCTATCACATTCACTAGGGTCAGATGAAGCAAATATGATGTCATCTACATAAATCTGAACAAGTAGTAGATGTATGCTTGTCTTCCTGGTGAACAATGTTGGATCAACTACACCCTTTGAGAATCCATTTGCTAGAAGAAACTTGGACAATGTATCATACCATGCTCTAGGTGCCTGCTTCAACCCGTAAAGAGCCTTCTTCAAGCGATAAACATGCGTGGGATGTTCAGCGTCCACAAATCCTTCAGGTTGGCTCACGTAGACTTCTTCCTTTAAGTCACCATTCAGGAAAGCTGTTTTGACATCCATCTGGTATACTATCATATTCTGACTTGCAGCATTGGCCAGGAAGATTCTAATAGCTTCGATTCTAGCAACTGGAGCAAATGATTCTTCAAAATCAATGCCCTCTTCTTGTCTGTATCCTTTAGCAACTAGATTCACCTTGTTCTTTAAAACATCTCCATGCTCATCAAGTTTTACTTTGAAGATCCACTTGAGAGCGATAATCATAGCACACTCTGGAGGAGGCACTAATTCTCACACTTCAAGTTGATCAAATTCATGGATTTCATCTTACATGGCCTCGAACCAACAGTCTTTGGTCATTGCATCTTTGGCATCTTGTGGTTCGACTTTAGACAGTACAGAATTGAAGAAACACCACAATGCATCTGTTGCCAGTTGTTTACGAGTGGATACAGGACGAGAAGGATTGCCGATGATGTTGTCAATTGGATGATCGTTGGTCCATTTTCTGAGATGGTCATGAGGTTGAGGGTTTTGGATTGATGTTGCCGTGCTGTGTTCTTCATAAGAGGACATGTCTGATGAGGGTTCAGGAGCAAATATGTTCTCAAAAGGAACATCATCTATAGGAGCAAAAGGATTAACTTCCAAAGAATGATCATCTGCAAATTCTTGTTGCACCGGAGAGGATTGAGTATTTGATGTTGTGGGTGATTGACTTGCAGCAGAAGCATTGAAACTGATTGAGACTGAAGCTAGATGGTTTTCTGAGCCTTGTGGAACTTGAACATCCGCAGCGTCAGGTGCAGCTACTGCATTTGTGATTGTTTCATTTGTTGGCTCAAAGTATTCGTCAAACATAGGATCAAATAGCTTCTTCAACTCCTCACTCGTTGGTGGAACGAAAGACTCTGCAGGCGTGTGATTCTGTACAAGCCCTGAACTAATTGGTCCAGGTGTCAAAATTTTAAGATCGGGTCCAGAACTGGTTTGTCCTGAAACAGTTTGCTCACTTAGCTCGTCGAACGTGACATGGATGGTTTCCATGATTTGTCGGGTTCTCTGGTTGTAGATTCTGTACCCTCTACGGTCTGGTGCGTATCCAACAAAAATACCTACATCTGCTTTAGCTTTTAACTTTCCCAAGTCTTGACTATCATTAGTTGCATAACAAAGAGCACCAAACACACGAAGAAATGATAAATCTGGCTGCTTGTTGTGAATTAACTCATAGGGAGTCTTCTCATGAATGGGATGAATCAGAGATCGGTTTTGGGTGTAGCATGCAGTTGCAATGGCCTCTGCCCAGAGAAACATCGGTCCCTTTGAAAATATAAGCATGGTTCTTGCAGCTTCTACTAGAGTACGGTTTCGCCGTTCAACGACTCCGTTCTGCTAAGGAGTGCGAGGTATACTTTTCTGATGTGTGATGCCAATATTTTCATAAAAGTTTCTGAGTTGTTGATTGACAAACTCAGTTCCATTATCAGTGCGGATGATTCTGACAGTCTTGTTAAGCCTTACTTGCAGCTGTTTAATCAGCTTAATGATCACCTCTGGAGTCTCATCCTTGGTTCTCAAAAACTTTACCCATGTGAACCGAGAGAAATCATCTACTATCACCAGAATATATTTCTTTCCATTTATGCTTTGTACTCTCATTGGACCGCATAGATCCATGTGGAGGGTATGAAGAACTTCCAAGTTGGTGTTGACGGTTTTGGGTTTGTGGGTTTGTTTCTTGCTTTTGCCCAGTTGACATGCAGAGCAGAGATGATCTTTTTCATATTTTAATCTGGGCATTCCTCTAACAAGATCTTTGCGAGAAAGATCATTGATGGTACCGAAGTTCAGGTGGTTCAAACGACGATGCCACAGCCATGATTTTGTTTTAGAGGCTTTTGAAAGCAAGCATATGGGAGAGGACTTCAACATTTCTTCAATTGATATGGTGTATAGATTCGTACCCCGACTACCCTTGAGAAGATCTATACCATCCAATTCTCTGACGAAACATGTGTGTTTTCTGAAAGCCACTTCCAGATCAGAGTCACAAAATTGGCCCACAGAAAACAAATTGTGCCCTAATCCTTCCACATAGTAAACCCGTGAGATCACACTGTTACCAAACACATAATCTCCATAACCCATAATCGCACCAAAGTGGTCATTCCCGAATCTAACTGTCCCGATAAACTTTTTCACAAAGTTCTTGAGCCGTGAGCGATCCCCAGTCATATGTTTTGAGCAGCCTGAGTCCAAATACCAAAGGACGATTTGTACGACCTGCATTTGAAATCAGACAACAGTGGATAACTAAAACATGTGGATCCCCACTGGAATTTGGGGTCCGTTTGGTTAGCACACACAAGTTCTGGAGCAATAGACTTTTCTAATATTGATGCCTCTACAGTGGGAACTACTCTAGAGTTATCAAGGGACCTATTAGAAGAGCTATGTGTTCCTAATGGAAGGATTCGACCCGTTGGTCTCCATTCTTTAATCTTTACAATTTTATGTTTATTCAACTTAGGCAATGGTTTCTTGTTTCCTAAACTGAATTTCCTTCCAGTGGGTCTCCATTGATACCCAACCTTAGTGAAGATTTTTCCTGTGGCTTTCCAACTTTTCACATTACTTTCAGTTTTCCTAGCATGCATAATATGGGGTGGTACATGAGATATCAGAGACGACACAACACATTCATCATGATTAACAGAAATTAAGCATTCGTCACATGTTTTACAGACCATTTTAGAATTCGAATTAATTACAGTACTTTTGATACTAGAATCAACACGATTCCATCTAGTCGTTACAAACTTATTGTTCCTAGGTTGGGCTTCTACTCTTTTCTTGTGATCACTCTTAGCCGGCGCAGTTCTATCATTCCTTGCATCCTTTAGGCTTTGACCCGCTAGTTTGGGTGTCACTTCTTACTCCTGTAGAAGTAATGATGGGAACATTAGTTTGCTTCACTAACACATGCTTTCCTAATAATGATGTGCTAGGTTCTGATGTTCTTGGTGGTAAATCAAAGGACACATGCTTGTTCTTAATAGTGGACGATGAGGCACCTAAGCTATCCTTTTGGTAACTGGACCTAGGACCCGAGCTAATAGCATATTCTAGCTGTTCCTGGATCCTTTTAGTGAGGACACATGCATAACCTATTGCCTTATCACGTGGTTTTCCTATTCTGTCCTCTTCCACAACCTCTCGAAGAGTGTCAAGTCCATCCCTAAGGTGACTAAGATACATCTGATGGACAGGTCTGTTATTTCTTATGGGAAATGGAATAGGCCCCACATCAACATCATATATTTTACAAGCAGAAACCTTTGATGAAACACAATTACAAGATGCACATGGCATTTTACCTTTCACCTGAGTCTTCAGATTCTCAATTTCATTTAACAAAGCAGTTATCCTTTCATTATGACTATTTCTTGTAACTTTAACTGAGTCATATAACTCTTTGTAATGTTGTTTAATCTTAGAATTTTCTTCTCGAAAACACTCATTTTCATGATGTAATTTGTTTATGGTGTCTTGATATTGAAAATTCTGAGAATCTGACGACGACGGTTTATTGGTGCCATAAACATCACACTTGTTGGACTTCAATTGGGCAATTTGAGCCCTCAACAGACGAATCGTGTTAGTGTGAGCTTGAATTTTCTCATCCCGTTTGCTTAATTCAAAATACATATCAAACTCAGGAGCATCCGAAGATGTCTTGGCATTTGATAGTTTACATCTTTCTTCTAATTGTTGATATTTTAATTGTAAGTTAAGATGTTCAACCTCTAGTTTAGAAAAACGTTTGACCATGTCATCATGATCATCATTTTGAATTTTTTCAAGCAGTTTCAAATTCTCCCCCTCAAGCTCCACAACACGATTCTGGGTAACATTTAAAGCCATAGCATACTCATGATATTGACAAGCAGATAATGCAGAATCAGTTGCAGTAAAAAATACATCTTGTGCAATACATCTAGCAATCAAATTATCATTATTGATGAGCATGTTTTTCCTTTCAATTTCGCGGCTCTTAAGTTCTATTGCATATTCATTCACCTCATTTTCCATATCTTTAAACACTACTTTCATTTCTTTTATTTCTGTGTTGAGGGCAGTTTGCAGCCCTTCAAAATGTTCTTTGAGTAGTTTAAAGAATGGCATGACCTCAGTTAAGTAACACCTTTTTGCATGTTCAAAACACCGTTCCCCTCAGTAATGCCGGTTGGTGTGATTCTCTTCTTACATGTTTTATCAAAATCAGCAAACAGTTGCCAAAGCACATATAAGCTAATAAAGGTTTTGGATTCAGTGGGAAGAGACAACGGCACCAAATTCCTAGGTGTATTGGGAGGATACACCGTTATGGACGCAACTTTTCTAATGAGAGGGGTGTTTGCCTTAAGTTTTTCTTCCTTAAGTTTTTCAGTATCTTGTTTCCAGAATATCTGTTCAGGTGTTAACTTCTTTTGAGGAGCAAACACAGCCAAACGATTTTCCTCACTATAATCATGGGGCTTGATTATTATTCGTCTGGCTATGCACTCGGGATCCCTCATTTTCTCATTCATTCTTTCCTTTGTTCTCTCACTCATCTCCTCCTCCTCTTTAGTGTAGATAAGCTCAGGCGGATCATGATTAGGCATAAACATCACATTAGAATCATTTAATGCAGGTTGGGCTATATTAGCAATCTCATGAATAGCTAATTTAGATCTACCTACATTGCTTTCACTATGCTTGTCACTTAACTTTCTGTGCTTATACATCATTTGGGCAGTCTGTCTGGTTTGGTCTTGTGTGTACAACTTATCCTCAAGCTTATTTTTTAAGGTTTTGAGCCTAGAGAAATCATTTAAGAGTTCCTTTTCTTTTTCTTTGAATTCTAGCTTAAGTGTAGTTATACACTTTTGTACTTCCTGTTTCTGTTTGACAGACTGTTCTAGCTGACTTTTCAAAGAATTCAACTCTTGTTTTAATGTTTCTTATCTTACTCTAGACTCTTTAATAAGTGTACACATTTTACCTTCTAATTTCTGCTCACGTTCATTAAGCTCAAGCTTAGCACGCTGTTCATACATAGCTACTTGTTCTTTATAAATGTTTAGTCTAGTGATCAAGTTATTATCAGGTGCAAGAACTGTACTTTCACGAGTGCATGCATTATCTATTTCACGTGTAATTTCTACGGCACACAAGTCATCAATAACACAAGCATCATTTACAACAGAAGATTCAGCATTTTGTACATCAGGCACATTTTTCTGACTCAAATATTGTTCATATGGAATCATATTGCTATTATCCATGTCAACATTATTTGAGTCAGAGACAATTGCCTGTTGTACTTCGATGGGAAACTTTTTTTTATCAACTATTTCATATGTGTCATATAATCTTAGTACCTCAGATATCACAGAAGCATTTGAAGAACCAGCTTGTTGAGATGGAGAGGCCAAGGACGACAAATTGGCCATGAAGATAGTTTGAGCAGTTGGTTCTTCATCCACATCAGAGTCAAATGCATCACAATCATCAGCTTAGAAGACATTAGGATCATTGAGTGCCATATCTTGGACTGGTTGCTCATCCACATCAGCATCAAAAGTATTACCCCCATCACCAGCCAGAAACAACAATTCTTCCTCATCCAATACTGCTCCATTCTCTTGAGCCTGCATCAACAGCATCTTGTCCTTGAAGTAGTCTGAGTTCTGAGGTCATTTTGGTTGATTGCAGTTTCTTGCAATATGTCCCAGACCTCCACAATTATAGCACTTGATCTGTTTTCCTTGCCCCTGGTTGGCATTCCCAGCCCTGTTCTGCATAATACCTCGACCCATGTTTCTGCCAGCTCTCCCTTGCACATTTTGAACCACAATTTTTCCATCCTCCTCCATTGCAAGATTTCGCGGGTTGGATGAATTACTTAACTGATTGTTGGTCTGAGGGAGAGAAGCTTTGAACTGTTGAACAAGTAACGATACTTGATTGGTGAGGTTATCAAGCATTTTATCAGTCTGAGTATAGCCTGAGTCAAGTTGAGGATTCATAGCAGATGATGGTTGAAAGTTTGGTACAGCAGTTGCCATAAATGCTAGTGGATCATTGGAAGTGGATGGATTCAACTTCTCTCTTAACACCCGATCAAAGACAGCATGCTTCTCGTGTTGTTGAAGATAGGCATACAGCTGTTCATAGTTGGTATCCCTCAGACCTTTGTTGAGTTTGACAGCAGTAACAAATCTGTCCCATTCTGGAGTCATATTGTTCACAAACTTGGAGTTAAGTTGGATGTTGGGCATAGTCATTCTAATTATCCTCATGTCATTTACCAACTTATGGAATCTCACATAGTAGTCTGTAATATTCTCTCTTGGGTTCATTTTGAAATGTTCAAACTCATCATACAATTGAGATTCCCCGTCTTCCTTTGTCAGTTCTAACCCAGCCAACAGCATCTTCACATTGTCCCATACTGCCATGGCTTCGGTATTGAAGTTGATGAGTTTGTAGACATCCTTTGGAAGACCTTGAATGATGATATTTGAGGCTCTAATATCAGCATCATACCTCTTCTTTTCCTCCTCATTGAGATCATTGTACGTGCGAGGTCTGTCAATACCAAGTGTGACTGTGCCATCTTCACCAGTGGTCACAGCATCTCTGGTAGTACCCATCTGAAATGGTCTTTCATCAATGGACTTAAGGATGTTTGCCCCATTTTCTTTTCCCAAGCAATAAAGCCGTATTCTTTGTGCCCATGACTCATAGTCTGTCCTATCAAGCATAGGTGGAAGAGTATCGGACCCAGCTGCTTGAATATCATCGGAAGCTGTGCTAGCCATTGAGTTAGAAGTATCTTCAGAACCGCTAACATGCAATTCAAAAGCAAACCGCTACCCTTCTAGACAAACCGCTAATAACAAGCCGCTAAAACTGAGGACCAAACCTCTAGTACAAGTCAAACCGCTAAAGTAAACAGCTGAAACAGATAACTGAACCGCTAATAGCAAACCTCTGACCCAGAAGAGCTAAACCGCTAATTTAAACCGCTGAAATACGGAAGTATTAAGCCGCTGAAAGCAGAACTGCTAACAGTTAAACAGCTGAGGATTAAACCGATGAGGATTAAACCGCTGAACGCTAACCCGCTGAAATCTAACCCGCTGATATTTAACCCGCTGAAACTTAAGCCGCTGGACGACTAACCCGCTGAGACAAAGCCGCTGAACTTTAACCCGCTGATGATTAACCCGCTGAAACTTAAACCGCTGAATGATTAACCCGCTGAGACTAAATCCGCTGAACTTTAACCCGCTGATGCTTAACCCGCTGAAACCCGTAAACCTCTACCACAATACGACAAACCGTAAACCTCTAACACAAAACGACAACCCGCTAGTTGACAATTTCTGACAAACCGCTGCCACTAGTTGACAAACTGTCCTTTTCAGTACAGTTTGTCCTTTTCCAGAAACAGATAAATTACAAACCGCTATTAACCAAGCCGCTGGACCTAAACAGCCAAATTAGGGTAAACCGCTAACAAGAAACTTTCACCGAATATTAAACCGCTGCGAAGAAACTTAGTACGAAGTACAACCCGCTACCAAGAAACACGTCTGATCTTACACAAACAAGTCACAAACACTGTTGTAACTTATCAAGAACGATCTAAAACACCTTTTTGAGCATCAAGGTTCCTCCTTCCTCCTAGACTTTCTAAAAACTCTTTCCTAGACTTATGTTAGGCTGTTTAGATCAGTAGGGGATGAAAGTTTGGTTGTTTTGAGTGTGTGTCGCTTAGGGTTTGTAGAAAGAAATGAAATGGGTTTGATATTTATAGAAGGTATGGATTAGGGTTTGTGAAAATGACAATGAGGGTTAGGAGGGGACATATGGATGTGTTTAATTCCTATTGGTGCCATATGGATGGAGAGGAGGGGGAAAAGGTGGCGTATGGAGGTGATGGTGATGAAGGTGTGATGTGGTGGTGTTTAAACCATACAAGTATGTGGAGGTGTTGTGTTCTTTCATTTAGTGTCTTTGGGTTTAAGTAATTTAGGGTTTTAGTTTAGTTTTGGTTGGATCAAACTAGGTTATAGGAATTTGGGAAATTTGGTTCGAATAGAGCATTAGGTGGTTGTACATCATGCTTGGTCATGTGGTACTCTAGGGTTAGGGTTTAGGTAGGGTTCCTAGGGTTTAGGGATTTTTAGAAATAATTTTTAGGGTTTTCTGAAATATATACATATATATATCGATTTATATATATGTAAAGGAAAAATAATTTTGTGCATTGGGAAGTTGTACCATGGGCTTAGGGAGATGGTACTAGGGTTTAGAAAATAAGAAAAATATAATTTTAGTATTTCCTTATTTTATATAATTTTTATTAAGACTTTAAAGTAATTAGATGAGATTTTAAGTTTTTGTGCATTAGAGGGTTGTACTTTAGGTTTGAGGGCTTGTACAACTATTTTATAAATTAATAAATTTATTTCAAAAAATTAATATAATAAATTATTACAAAGTATGTCTTTAAATAGTTATTATTAAAGTTTATATAATGTTTTTACTAATAATTGATTTTTATGCATTAAAGACTTGTACTTTAGTTTAAAGGACTTGTACATATATATTTTATAAAAATATTATTTAGGGTTTGTGATTTTATTACATATAATAATAGTTTTGTGAAATTAGGGTTTTATCAGGAGTTATAGTGGAATTAGGGTTTCTGTGCTTTAGTGACTTGTACATTACCTAAATAAATTGTATTTTAGTATTTTTAGGGTTTCGTTATTTTTATATATAGCTATGATAGTTTAGGGTTTCATAAGAACTCTTATTAAATAAGAAACGTTCAGTTTTAAACGTACGTTAACGAATTAACGTAAAGTGGTAAATGGAATCTCATAAAGTTGTAGGTCAAAGATATTTATATAGATAAACATTAATTTAGTTAAGGTTGGGTTGCGAGCGAGCACGTTTATTAGAGATGTGATCTACGTCACATAAGATAACAGCTATGAACAGATAATAATAATAATAAAAATTTCTACGTGGAAAAAGGATAAGTATAGTTTTATTGTAAAGTCATATTTTTACCAGTGGTTACACTTATTTCCGATGCTATACACAGAATTATTTCCGTTGGATGCATGATTTTCCATATCAATTTCAAACACACCATCTAATGGAATTGCATTAAAATAAAAAACAGAATTTAAAGAAACCGAAATTCCATTATTATTAAAAGTATGCTCAAAACCAATATCCAACAATAAAGAAACTGAAACGACACCTCTAAAAATAGATGGTGCGTAATGACAATTGTTCAATACTAAAATTAAACCCGAAGGTAACAGTAAGTCAAAAGTCCCTATGGCTTCTACTGCTGCACGTATACCGTTGCCGATATACAAGTAGCACTCCCCATAGTTCAGCTTCTTAGCTCCTCTAAGCCCCTGCGATGTATTACAAATGTGAGTACCACATCCTGTATCATATATCCAGGCATTTTGCTTACGAGGAAAAGAAAATAATTCAACCATAAAAATACCTGAAGTGCTGGCGCCCTGCCCAGCCTTGGCATTCTTATTCTTGTGACACTCCTCAAGCAGCAATGGACAGTCCCTCTTCCAATGTCCAGGAGTGTTACAGTGGTGACAAGCAGCCGTATCCTTTTTAGGATAATCCTTCTTAGGAGGAGGATTCTGCTTCTTGGGCTTCTGCTGATGGATCACGACCTGTTTTCCTTTGTCAGCTTTCCCTTTGCCCTTCTTGTTCACTTTGTGCGGTTTACCGGGCTTAGCTACCCTACCACCTTTAATTGCCATCACAGCAGGTGTAGGAGCTTTCTTAGCGAGTCCTTTCTCATGTTCAACGAGCATTGCATGCAAGTCATAAAATGTCTTCCCCTTGCAATGCATGTTGAAGTTGCGCACGAAGTCACCATACAATTCCTCATTGAGGGATTTATTGATGAGGCCAACTTTAACATCTTCCACATACCCGCATCCAAGTGCATCCAATTGGTCAAGATATCCTTTCATCTCTAGCACATGGGTACTTACGAGTTTTGTTGCTTCCTGCTTGCACTTGGCTATAGAGTCAAGTACATCATATAACTCAACCATTGGAGGTTTCTCAAACATGCGTTTGAGTTCCTCAATCATTTGCATCGGACCATGATTCTCAAACTGTTTTACCAGCTGAGGATCCATCCCCGATAGCATGAGACAAGCCGCATCATTGTGCTTGTCATAGGCTTCGTTATACTCTCTAAGTGCATTATTAGAAGAGTTAGCAGGAGGAGCAACCGGAAGAGGCTCACTAAGACAATCAAAACGTTTGGCTATCCTAAGGACAAGCTTTAGATTACGATACCAATCGTTGAAATTTTTAGTCCCAGTCAATTTCTCCTTTTCAATCATCATTTTGAAAGCGGAGGTAATGTTTGGAGTGTTTCCGGGTTGGGCCATTTCTACATAAAAAGTTTAAAATTAGTATTTTTGATATTTAAACTTTTCAATAAAATTAAACACCCATTGGTTAAATAACCATTTAATTTCACAAAAAACTAGGATCCTAATTGACGCCGTTTCATTACATCAGCTTTGGCTGCTAGCAATGAAAGTGCTCAATAAGGTACGGGATCACCCAATTGCCAATATCCAATTGCAATTCCTAGAAATCATGGGACTTACATTATATTGCCAACATCAGTTGCAAAATGTAAGCATGTTTCATCCCCAAATCTTTATGCCTTGGCGCCATTCCATTACATCAGCTTTGGCTGCTAGTAATGAAAGTGCCCAATTAAGTTAACCAACTTAAGAAACTATAAATTGACGTCATTTCATTACATTCAGCTTTGGCTGCTAGCAATGAAAGTACTCAATTTACCCTTAGAAAACCACCCTTTGAACATCACATTCAGCTTTGGCTGCTAGTGATGTAGGATGAAACCTTAGGTGTTCCTTTTTGTAGTTGGGTGGCATATTACTTAAATTTAAGGGTATAAATTTTTGATGTGTGTTATCAAAAAAATATGTACAAAGATGTCATGCATTCATCTTTGTATCATATGTTTTCTACAAAAAAACTGTTTACTCATTCGCAGCTTAAATCAACAAAATTTAATTGATGGCGTTGAGAAACTTACAACATTGCCTTAAGATGCTTCGTACTTTTTCATGGTGTACTTGGTAAGTCTATTAATGACGCACAGGCGAGCGGAGGGGCAAACGTCCGCCGAAGCTAATTAAAAACGCGCCCCTTTAAGGTCACAATTTAATGCGTACCAACCTTATACCCACTTTATAGTTTGTCAATAATAGGTCCGCCGCTTCGACCACTTTTGTACAGTCGCATCAAATCAATTAAAACTTTAAGATTTAAAGCTTAAAACATTTATGTAGTAAATCATTAATTGCTAGTCTCGCCTGGGAGCAAATTACCGTGCGAAGCGAACCACTGTCGGCACATAAAACTTGGCAATTAAATGTTTTACTACAAAGGTTTCATAGTTATTAGGTTCATTTATTATTTATTTTTTATTAAAAAATTACCCTCTTTGTTGTTACAATCCATCATAATTAAACACAAAGAACAAGTAATTAAAAAAATAAAATAAACACTCAATAACACATATATGATCATTAACAATATCATATAGCCACATGCAAACCTTTTTGATAAATCCTATTAATTATCTATGTGAATTTTAATGTATCTAATTAATAAAACTCCCATTGGTTTTTCGAGCTCATTGTGCCCAATGGACCACAGACGCCAAATAGCTTGGCCGCGTAAGTTTTGATTAACTAGACACCACATTGCACATAACCAATTT
The DNA here is from genome assembly GCA_021014915.2 of Artemisia tridentata subsp. tridentata. Taxonomy (NCBI): domain Eukaryota; kingdom Viridiplantae; phylum Streptophyta; class Magnoliopsida; order Asterales; family Asteraceae; genus Artemisia; species Artemisia tridentata. The sequence continues at coordinate 329,722,979 of CP139502.1, forward strand.
TAATTAATATATTAGGGTCTTCCCTAATTTAAGATTTATCTTAAAAAATCATGTAGCATATTAAACAACAAAACATTCCATGACAAAATATGCAAGATTTTGTCATGGATCCCATATTGCACATATAATCATGTAATCACATATTATCATGTCAATATATTTATACGCAATCTAATTAATTAATGACATCACATAAGGTACTCATTAATTAATCTCTAAAAGTTTGCATGCAATCCTAGGGTTTCTACAAGTTTTAATTAAAAACTAAAACCCTAAAAAACTTTATGGGTGTCGACCCAATTAGGGTTTATAAAAAAAATTAAAAACCCTAGCTAAACATTGCATGTATCTCAACAAGATTCAATTTTTAAGGTTTTTAGTAATTAATTACATGTTAAAAACGCGGCTCATGATGCCACTGTTGGAATATGTGAATCATAAAATACTATAAACACATAAACATCAAGTACACGCAGCGGAATGGATCTACATAAACATATAATTAATTAAAACTAAAAGAAAGCGTACCTTTTTTATTCCTAGCAAGAACAAGGAATCACGTGCTCCAAGAACAAAATATAAACCCTAATATGGGGCTTATATGGATCGAACAACACCAAAACACACAAGCTAAAATAAGCTTGTTACTCGTTCTTGTACACACGTAATGCTAGCGTTCCAATGGGAAAAGCTAGGTTCAAGAATCACAAACAAACCAAACACTTTGTAAGCTTTACTTGGATCGACAATTCCAAGTGGAATTAAAAAGAGGTCGATCGGTTCTATGCTTAGAGGAGAAGAGAAGGAGAAGAATGGCTTGTTTAGGGATTCAAAATTAGGAAAACAATGAAACACAATGGGATGTATTTATAGTTTTCCTTTGGCTTGTTCCCTACTCCATCAAACCGACAACCCTAGCCCATAAGGGATATTCGGCCGATCAAACCCATGGGTATGGGTTCTAGATCCTTCTCTTCCTACTTTGCATAATTAGTCCTTTAACGGCCGTTATCTCTAACTCCGTTAAGTACTAACTGTCGTTAAGTATTTGTTTTGTGAACTGAATAAATATAAATATAAAATATATTTAATTTATTCAAACCATTGGAACTCTCACGTATTGTGTGCAATCCCGAGTCTCGGGTTCGAAACCGGACATACTTATATTAATAATTATACATAAACTCTAACATTGATATCATTAATTTTCTTAGATCTCTAATGTTTATCAAAATTATCTTTGTTTTGTAATGAAAATAAAGTTATTTCGAGAAAAAAATGTCTTCATTTAACACTTCTAAGTATGTGCCAAATTCTAAGGCTAATGGTAATGGTGACCACAAAAAGGTAATGGTGACCACAATTTCTGTGGTCACCCCCTGCCATATCAGCGCCACCTCAGTAGCATCTCTCCAAGACTATACCCCAACCACAATTTGCTAATAAGGTGATCGCAAGCACAACAAAAAACATACCTCACAAAAACTAATAAAAAAATGACACACGCAAACAAAATGAAAGTTTCGGTATTTGCTTCTTCCTCTACGACATTAAAACAACAATGTTACTTATACATACAAACATAAATGTGATATATACACGATAATCATGCACATATATTCATCTATAGACGTGTACACAGCAAATGAGTCGAACAACGTTCCCAACAAGGTCAGGACGTACTATATACACTTCTAGACATAACAAGTCAACATATCATTCTTTTGATCAAAGATAATTCTAGCGAAAATGAACTTATTTCACACAACATTACTCCCAACTGTTAATGGAAGAAGATATATTCAATTTTCAGGGTGTTTGGAATAGCTTATTAGAAAGAGCTTAAGCTGTACATAGCTTATGGTTAGGATATGTAAACCCATATGTTCTTTATTGCGCTTATTGTGCTTTGCAACTGCAATAAGCTCCCTAAATAAGCTAATCCAAGCACCCCCTTCACGGGTGTTCGCCATTATGTTTTAAAACTAACCATTTAATTATCACGTTTTCAAATCGCAAATAATCAGTTTTTAGTGGCTTGTATATCTTAAAACTAATTCATACTATGCATACTTTCAGGTATGTTATGACGGAAGGAGATATCATGTTACGAACTGAATCGTTAACCAATTGATCCAAAGAAAATAGATAGAAGCTTGAGAGATCTTGAAGACTTTTAGAAGAGACTTAATTCATATTTTCATTAATAATTTAACTGACTTCAAAGATTATATATAAATAGGATGAACATCAACCGCAATATAATAACTACTTAACCCACTAAGCTTAAGAAAAGGAAAATGTGCATGTAAACTGGAGCATACGTGCATGTAACTTCCATAATGGAACAACATGCTTAAGACTAGCTAAAACCAAGGAAACTCGACTTGTCCGCAAGGCGAAAATCCGGATATGAGTTGGTGGTAACCACGGCGGATGCAACTCGAATCGTACGGTAGCATTCGGAGCCGTTTTCATCAAGCGCCACGGTGGCCGTCATTCGTTTCTTCGAGTGACATTAGGAGAAGTATTATCAAAACACCATGTAGGGTGCCAGTCGTGTTTCACAGTGGCGCCTTCTATCCATTCTTCCTTGTTCACAAACAGGTTCAAGCTAAGTTGTGGGGATGATTTGAAAGGGTTGGTTACTGGTGTGGGCTTTGGGGTTGATGCAGGTGCAAATTTTGGTGCCAACGGGCTGGTTAGCAAGGCTTGTTGTGGTGGTGAGGCAGGTTGTGTTGCGGCGGAAACCGGTGGTGGCGCAGGAGTGGTAATTGGTGGTGGAGATGTAGGGTTGTGGTGAGTGTCAAATGCGGTTCGGGTCGATCGGAGCTCAGCGAAAACGGTTTCAAACCGGGATTCGAGTCTCGCAAAGGATTCCCTCCATTGATGAAACTCAGGTGTGGATAGTTTTTGAGCAGCCATAGGTCTGAGGGGGATCACGGCGCCCTTGATACCAATTGTTACGAACCGAATCGTTAACCAATTGATCCAAAGAAAATAGATAGAAGCTTGAGAGAACTTGAAGACTTTTAGAAGAGACTTAATTCGTATTTTCATTCATACCTTAACCGAGTTCAAATATTAACCGCAATATAATAACTACTTAACCCACTAAGCTTAAGAAAAGGAAAATGTGCATGTAAACTGGAGCATACGTGCATGTAACTTCCATAATGGAACAACATGCTTAAGACTAGCTAAAACCAAGGAAACTTGATGACCACTTTTAGGCACATAACATATCGCCACGTGACACTGTGACAGTACTGGTAGAGGATATTCCGGTTTCCAAATACAACAAAATATGTTTAATGGCATGATATATTTTCAGATACAGAATCAATGAGACCCCTTATAAAGAATAGCAGATAATAAAATTAAAAACGCATTTATGCAAGCACCATTATTATTTACAGAACTGAGTATGATCTCTGTCGTTGTCAATTGAAGACGTACAAACTAGTACTGTACAAAATTTCATAGACCATAAAATAACAGAAAACATAAATAACTGAGCTTGAATCAGGTTAGATGAGAAAAAAAAGGAAACTGAACTTTTGGGATGAAGTGCTAAATCCAGCCAAAATGAACTTGTTTCACACAATGTTATCCTTAACTGTTGATAATAACGATATATGCAATTTAGGGTGTATCTGGATTAGTTTTTTAAAAGAGCTTAAGGGATGACTGTGTTAGCTTATTCACCGGGCTTAGGAGCTATGTAAATTTGGAAAAGCTCATAGGGCCACTTTGTTACGCTTATGAGCTTATGTACATTTGGAAAAGCTCATAAGCCCATCTTTTTCGGCTTATGAGCTTATGTACATTTAAAAAAGCTCATAAGCCCATTTTTTTGGGCGTATGAGCTTATCAAGTTGAGTTTATGACAACAGAAAAGCCATAAGCTTAACTCAATAAGCTCATAAGTTAATAATAATGAGCTTATGAGCTTTTTGATATGTAAATAAGCTCATAATCACAGTAAATAAGCTAAACACACCCTTAATATATTGCTTTAAGAAGCTCAATCAAAAACAGTTCTTCAAAAATAAGTCAATAAGCAATTTATAAGCTCCTTATCTGGGCTTATCCTGTTTTGAAACTGCAATAAGCCATTGAAGCTCCCTAAATAAGCTATAATCCAGACACCCCCTTTACGCGTTTTCGGCGTTATGTCTTAAAACTAACCATTTAATTATCGCGTTTTCAAATCACAAATAATCATTATTTCTAGTGCTTTGCATATAGTAAAATCAATCATTTATGTCCATCCTTCTAATAACTACAACAAAACTAATAATCATATTACTATCTAACAATTTAGCGGTCCTTTTTCCATAACAAATCAACAAGCCTTAAAAAAAAAACATAGCTTTATAAAAGTTTACCAGTGTGTGATTTTGTAGATACAGATCTTGTGTCAGCCATTGTTAATCAAGTTTCATTTCAGAAATGAAGAATTGTACTAGTAACTTGTAAGTAAACATTTTGGACTGATGAAAGCCCAAAGAAATTTCATAATTGGGCTAGTGTAGCAATGAATATTTTGGCCCATAAGAAATTGTATGTCTTTCTATTATAGCAGGTCAAAAATATTTTTCCCTTTATTATTATCTCAAAAATATCTAAGTTGTATTAAAATTATATTGACTTTACTATCGAGGCATCGCTTTAATGGTATCACTCCCGACCGTAAACATTCAACTAACAGGTTAATAAGGGCTTTTAAAAAAATTAGTCATTGGTTCAATCCTAACCCATGATAAACATTAGCTTTTGGCACACAAACACTCAATGTGACTAATATCAAGGTTACGCCTAATCATGTATTTTTGTGGTTTAGTGTGACCATATTTGACATTTGGTCACACTGTTCAAGTATGTGACATATATTTGTCACTTTAAATGCATATCGTGACTAATGCTTCAAACTTACTTTTCAGTTATCACACATTTCAAATTCACATGTGGCTAAATATTCATCAAAAAATAACAGTCACTTTTAAATAATGTGTGACAAAATTGACTATCTGATTTAGCCACATACACCATTACTTCATATGACCATATATGGATTTTGATCACACTGTTCAAATATGTGACATGTATTTGTAACATATGTATATATATATATATATATATATATATATATATATATATATATATATATAATATATATATATATATATATAGTGTGTGACTAATGTTTCAAACTTATTTGTATATGTCACACGTCCTAAATTATAAGTGACTAAATAATCAACAAAAAATTACCAGTTACATCTAGTCACATAAATATTCAAATGTGTGACAATGAAATTCCGAAATGGTCAAACAAAATGAGTTCAAGTGTGGCTGTTTATTTTATTATGCTATATTTAATCCAAACTTGTGTTGCATGCCAAAGGGCTGGAAATATCTCAAGAAGGGATGAAGCACCTCAAAACTATATACAAGTCTGCGAAATCTTTGACGTATGGGGAATCGATTTTATGGGCCCTTTCCCATCATCTGGAGGAAACAAATACATACCAGTTGCCATTGATTATGTGTCCAAATGGGTGGAGGCGCAAGAACTTAGGAAAAATGATGCAAGAGTAGTCATTCACTTCCTTAATTTTTTTTTGCAAGATTTGGGATTCCTAAGGCCCTCATTAGTGATGGGGGACCCACTTTTGTAATGCCCAAATGGAAAAGGTGATGAAGAGATATAGGGTGTCTCACAAGTTTTCAACTGCATATCATCCTCAAACAAAAGGGCAAGTTGAAAACACCAATCGTGCATTAAAACGGATACTAGAAAAAATGGTTAATCAAAACAGGAAGGATTGGTCGTTTAAGTTAGATGAAGCTTTATGGGCGTTTAGGACAGATTATAAAACACTGATAGGGACGACTCCATTTTGTTTAGTCTATGGTAAGGCATGCCATCTTCCTGTCGAACTCGAGCATAAGGCATATTGGGAATAGAAGGCTTGCAATATGGACTATTCGGAGGCAAGAAATAATAGGTTCTTGCAACTTTAAGAGCTTGATGAATTGAGACTAGAAGCTTATGAATCATCAATAACATATAAGGAGAGGGCTAAGAAATGGCATGATCAACTTAAAAGTCCTAAGGAGTTTATGGAAGGGGATAAGGTACTCTTATATAATTCAAGGTTGAAATTATTCCCAGAAAAGCTTAAGTCTAGGTGGTATGGGCCCTTTACGGTGAAATGGTCATCAAGAACCGGAGCCATGGTTTTGTTAGACCACTAAGATAGAGAATTCACCGTAAATAGACAATGAGTAAAACATTATCAAGAAGGTAATAATGACTTAGTTAATGAGGAAGACATTATTTTTGATAATGAAGTCTGTGGAGTTTGATAGAACTCCTTAGATCGTTTTGAGCACTAGGAATAACAATAACAATGACAGAATATTCAAACAAAGAATCAATTGTAATTGAACAAGGTTTTTCTTCAATATCATTCACTATAATTACATACTACACGCTCCAATTCTACTTGATCAAGGTAGAACGTGTTACACACATTGTAATAGGGATCAAGACTTAACCTTGAAGCGTAAAACAAACACTAAAACCTAGGCGTTTAACAAACCCTACGCCTAGGAACACACAGACACCCCCTTTAGTGCACTACATTGTATGCATATAAAAACTAATGACCTAATGTCTCTTTATATAATTGAGATCATCTAAGTTTATAAGGAAAACATTCCTAATACAGTAAGTAAACTAAATATTCTTAGAATCTTCTAAAATCTCCATATTTTTGTAGTTTACTTTCTTGTCACATTAAGTCCTTCATGTTTCATTATTCATGTTTTGTATCTCCAAATATTTTTGGCCCAACAAAGTCACGTAAAGGCCATGACTTTGAGTCTAGCTACAAGACATGTTAATAAATAAAAGTGCTTCTTGGGAGGCAACCCAAGCTTTTTAATTGTTTGCTTGTTTGATTTAATATATATGTTTTATCATTATTTCTTAATATTTCATGTTCCGAATAATTTGTGAGAATGTTTTATTTTGTTTTTCACCTCGTCTTAATTGCATATTAAGGTATTTTACAAAAAGATAAGTGTACGGAAGATCATATTTTTTATAAAGAACGAATTCGAACATGAAAGTTAAAAATTAATGATTAGCATATATATTTATGTGTTTGTTTGAGTCAAATACTTGTATCGAGTCACAATGAATGTTTTGCAGAATTTCCAGGTTTTAATAATTAGATTTTTCCATAAATTTTCCAGAAACAAAACATAAAAATACTGTCAGGTCAATCCTGAGGGCGTCAGGGTTTATAACCCGATGGCGTCAGGCACTGTACCAACACAGTTTTCTAGATTTTGGTTTTTCTGCTGGAACTTAATCTTTGAAAACTTTCTAGAATTTTTAAAATTTCAGGAATCTGTAAACATTTATTTTGCAAGCATTATATCTTATTTGCTTTCTAGGATTTAGTATTTATATATATAGTTTTTGCCGCCGACTTTACGCGAGGTTTTGTGTTTCGTTTTATTAGAGAATTACAGGTTACATTGGACAAGAAAACTTCAATACTTGCACATCTTTTATTTTCTTGGAGGAGGATTTAACCATGTTTCATATCGTCCATGCCGAGCAAATCAGCGGTGTATTAGTTTCTCTCATCTATTTTATTTTCCCCTTTATCATAACTTTGGTACATTTAAAGAACATTGGGGATAATGTTCAATTTAGTTGTAGGAAGGGTAAAATGGGATACCTTAGAAACTATAAATTCCCTTGATTTTTGTTTTGTTTCAGAGTAAATGTGTAATAAACTAAAAGTGTTACTTGTTAGGGTGATTTTAGCACCAAATTTAAATTTTTTTACAACATATAGGAGTGAAACTTTAGTTTTAATAAGCGTCTCATGGATTGGAATTATATAGCTAGCACAAAAACCTTTCCACTCAAAAATTTATACCCCAAAAATGTGAGGTTCGCCTTTAGATCAATATGAAAAAGCATCCACCTTTAATGCTTATAGAGTCTAGAACTTGCGTTTGTGATGCATCCTGAGATCACTAGTGAGACTACATTCGTGTAGTTAGGATTGACTAAATGATAAGAGGCACTAGGATAACCCTTGTTTTAAACTTGTATTGTCATTATGTTGGCTACACCGGCCAAGTAATTTTCCCACACCCTTGCGATGTACTCATTTTTAGTACACAATACCCCTAGTACACCCCTTAGAGCCTATTCTTTTAGCTGTTCTCGTGATATTTCGGTGGATTCCGAAATATTAATGTAGGACCTTAGATCTAATAACTTTATCACATAATATGATGCACGAATGGTGGTGGTGACTCGATATGTATGGCGTTAAAGAGAGAGAGACTAGAGAGATAAAGAAGAAAACTTTTATTAAGAAACACACAAAATACGCACTCAAGCACACACCTCAAATGACACATTCGAGGTGTTTATATAGTAAACATAACACGTCCTAATGGGCTTTCCTATGGGCCTCGTTTGAATAGTGGATTGGACAAGGATTACAACATAACTAAATAGACTAGCTTAGCTTAACTTCTAACCTATTAGCTTGGCCCAATCCACGAGCCCATTGACTATTCTATGATATATTCTATGACATATTACAAAGTTATAAATATGTAAATGACCATCACTTTCTATTAAAGCTAACAATTAATGAAGAGCATTGTTTACAATCCACCCCCAAATGTACACCCAAATCGTCTTAGCCTACCTTGTATGCACTCATCTTTAGTGCATTATTGTTACAACTTATGTGTTAAACCCTTTGTTAATTGTCTGGTTGGTTACATGGTTGCTAAGTCGAGTCATATATTGTAAATATAGTTTTGGGACGATTGGGACTCATGGGTAAAGTACTAGTTATTATGGAGTAATGGGGAAAAAAGTCAATGTTATTACCCCCATATGTGCGTTAATGTTTAAAGTACTCCACGCGTTTTGATTTTCTTAAATCGGGTCACTAGATAGTTATTTGTAAAGTATGTAAAAGTTTAAGTGTAGGGAGGTTGCGAGATCCCTTGTAATGATGTATTATTTTGGATGGTAGGTGTAGCAATCTGTAAAAATCCCCAGTAATTTGTAAACGTTAATCAAGTATTAATCTCCATTACTGTTCAGTTGACCATTTTTATGGGAAAATTTTGAACTTTTGTGTATTACACTATAATAACACAAACACGTTAATACGTGATTCACCAAATATCGGAACGAGCTCACACGCGGACCACGAAAACCAAATATACTCAATAACACACCAAACAGATCCATATTAAATCTCAGCCTAATTCAAGGCCGATTACTGTTCATTCGGCCCAACCAAATCCACTTGGTTTACTAATTCATTTATAGCACTCGATTGAATCACCATAACTTGGCCTTGATTTCTTTTGATTTCGACACACAACACACCGCAGTTTTTGCACCACTCGACTCCCCTCCCACCATAGAATCAAAGGTGTCGAATCCTAACTTTTATTTAGAACATTTGATATATAAACGAAGGCCAAAGTAAATCACCATCAGCACACGCTCTAGTTAATTCAATTTTCACCAATATTAACCAATTCGGTCTAAACTCATTTCACCTAGTCCATTTATTTTTCTTTGATCATTTAAGAATTCCCAAGTTTATTTCTCGCCTTGTTTCCTCATTATCACATGTTTCATATTGTTTTAGACCCATTGATATATGTCGACATAATATATATATCATTTGATATATAACCGAAACCCACAACTACTTGCACTTACACACAAGATTTACTAGCTAGAAATATATTCCTTCTGTCCCCTCATCTTTGCCATTCGACTCCTAAACTATCCCAACTTGTTGAATAAAATCCTATATGTCGACATATATATATATATATATATATATATATATATATATATATATATATATATATATATATATATATGTATCATGCATGCATGTCCAAACCAACACACACATATTTCATATATTCATTAACTCTCATTCACACCTCAAAAGTCCAAGAAATTGAATTTTATTCATCCAATTTCCCTGCCACCATCGAATGAAATCTCCACTTGTGCCCATTTTAACATATATGTCGACACATAATTATATATTTTGCACAAATCAAATTCAAACCCACATGGCTCTTACACACAAGGACTTTCAAGACCATTTCATTCTCTTTGTCCCCTTTATCTCCCTCTGCCAATATCGAATCAATCAACTTGTCCATAAACAAATGTATGTCGACATATATGCACATATATTTTATATATACTTAACTCCCACTCGCACTAGAATTGAATTTTTTCACAATTCTCTTAATTCTTACACACTATAATCGAACCTCAGGAGACCAAGAACCATTTAATAAATCACTCGAGCCATTTTCAAGTTGACAAGTTCTCATTTGAAGCTTTGGTTTATAATTCTAGCGAGCTACTTGATTTTCCATTCGATTCTAGGCCATTTACACGTTAAACTCTCCACCATTTGGTGTTGTAAGTCTTTACAACTCATCTCATATTCATTTCTTATGATTTAAATCACACATGCATCGTACTTAATTTTTATTCGAATGTATAATCACTTATCATGCATTTTTCATGTTTTATATATTTATTTTTCATTGCACCAATGACCTTCTATATCCTAAGATGTCAAAAATACGAAATACACATTTAGTCGAAACCCACAAATTCATATCAAGACATTTCGAACACCCTTTTTATTACTAGATGAATCGTATATTTTATAACACTATATAAATCATTTTTTTTAGCATTTGTACCACTCATTTAGTCGATTAGAAATGTCTAAATAAAATATAAATCTTATTCACGACATATAGATTTTATTACACATCTTGATTCTCAACATATTCACCTAATAAGTTCATGTTATGAGTTTCCTAATTTAAGCTCTTAAAAGCTCTTTAAAATCACCAAAGCTTAGGCTACTCAAACTAGTTGAAATCCTTATATATTGTTGACATGGGCTTTGTAGCCCAATAAGCACTTTTTAAGCTCTTCGTATAAGCTGATCAAATAAGCTCAATTTTTATGTTTTTGTCACTTTAAAACAAGCCCAAGACCAGGCCCAACTCGTCTTAAAACCCCCCCGGATCTAAAAACGTTAATGGGCCTTTAAATTGGCTCGTTAAGCCCATTAACTTGAAAATAAGCACTCTGGCCTAATAAGCAGTTCCATTAGACTTGAATAAGCTATATAAAATTTGTAAAACTCTCGAATAATTTTTCCTACCCTTTTTGTGATTTTTGGACTAGTTTTTCAACGCATATTTACTATTAGGGGTAAAAATTGTAACTTTTAGAGAAGTAAGGTACAAACTGTAAATTTAATAAATTGAGGATACAAAATGCTAAAAACAGTAAGTTGGAGGTCTAGAACGTAAAGTTTGACCTTTTTGGACTAAAATTATAACCAAGGACTAACGGTGCAACGCTAACTATGTTAGCGTAAAAAGTGTAAAATTCGTGAAATTTCAAGGACATACTGTAACTTTATTACATTTTCATTTCTATATCATATTTTACACTTTTCAACTCAAGCACGTGCATATTTACATTTCGTTCACATATTTAAACACGTTACGTTATATTTATATATAACGAATTTAAACGATTTAACTTAACGTTTCGTTTCACCGCTTTTGAGGAAATGATATTATTGGATTTAAAGACATAAAAACAATATAATATTATATATAATGTTATTTTTTAACGTTAAGCATTTTAAGCATATCACACACTTACATCACCATTCAAATCGTTATCCGTTACTCACTTTCACACTCACTCTTCATATTAAGTCAAATTCTCAGACTTCACTATTATTCAGGTCATGTGTTGAAGCCGTTCCCATAATCTTACTTGATTTCGTATTTCACCTTGCCCGTTACACACAAGGTGAGTCATACCCCCTACTTTTATACGTTTTGATTTACTATTTGGGGGAGATACATGCTCAACTATATTTAGTTACTTTTACAAGCACTCTAAAAATATTCACGGTTTACCGTGAGTCGTAGCCCCTTCTTTCACCTATTTTATACTCTTTGGGGGAGATACATGCTTGTTTATACTTACAAATTTACTTGTTTACCTTAAATGTTGTACTCAAATGATGACACACTCAAATTACTTATTGAAACATACTCCCTCCGTCCCACTATAAGTGTCCACAATGGAATATTCAAAGTCTTTGTTTTTCAACTTTGACCGTAAATATTTTTGTTTGTGTTATATAATACTTGATGAAAGTTATATGAATTGATTTAGTTTTAGATGTGTTTTCATTGGGTATACTTTTCATCAAGTATTATATAACACAAACAAAAATATTTACGGTCAAAGTTGAAAAACAAAAACTTTGAATATTCCATTGTGGACACTTACAGTGGGACGGAGGGAGTAATATTTGTTCTCACTTACAAAAGTAATATACACCTTCACGAATCACCATGAATTTACACACCACTTTTATATGTTATTTCCAAACTCCTAAGGAAATACGTGCTATAAATAGAACACAAGTATTCTATGTATTCTACACCTAATTGATATTGCCTAAGTTACTTTAATGCCAAAAAGCCCCTCATATCATGAACCATTAATCACTTGCGAGTGAACGCGAATATAGTGAACAGACTCAAAACCTGTTGGAGACTGACTGCCTATTCCACTAATACTGGACGGAAAGCCTTAGTTGCTATTAGTATTAGTCGCAATGCACTATATTTGAGTAAAATAGGAATTGGCAAATCCCCTATTACACCGAGGGCCATAACTCACATCATTAATTTGATGTGTTTCCCCACCGTTTTATGGTACTCTGTTAACGTTTGTGTGTCATGAGACTTAGGGCAATATATATATATATATATATATATATATATATATATATATATATATATATATATATATATATATATATATATATTCACTATTTCAAATTACGATTATAACTGAAATCGCCACCACCACCATTCCAAATTATGATTGTAAATCTCAGGCAATCGATACCACCACCAATTCAAACTATGATTGTAAATCTCATGCAATCGATACTACCAGTATCTCAAATTATGATTATAATTCCCATAAAATCCTACACTTGTGTTTAACTGATTTATATACAAATTACTTATGGTTTTCACCCAACGCAACTCACTACTTATTTTAGTAAATACTGGTATTTATTTCAACCATCACCTCAAACACCCTTGAAATTATTGAAATAAATTGTTTACTTATAAACTCTATGAACTCACCAACTATTGTGTTGACACTTTTAAGCATGTTTATCTCAGGTAATTAGCGGAGCAGACAAGGCACGGAGTGGGCATTGCAACTCTGATGGTTTATGTGGTGTAAAATAAAATATGTCATTCCTTTTAAACTACTACACACTTTCACGGGATTTCACCATTTTGTAACTAAATTATTATTTGAATGACAAAGAATTTTCAAAACATCTCTTTTGAGCCGTTTTATATGATGATGACATCGATCCTCCCCGTAATACCCCAATTAGTCTTCCGCTGTCAGTTCATAAATTTGGGGGTGTTACAGATTCGCATCAGAGACATGGTTATAGGGAACCAAATGTTTTCAAACATTGGACTATAAATACACTTTCAAAATGAATGATTTTACACCATACCACCTTACGCCCTCCGTGGCTGCATATCACCGTGCTCAGTATATTACCTGTTAAGATTATCTTACACTAATCTTCACACACTTGATATTTACTTTCACACACTTGATTATTTCTGAAGGATATAACCATCTTGATTGTGTGGATGATTCGGGTGGTCTTGGTTCATGGAAGATTAGATCCATGGTTTAGAGTTAGAGAGATGAGATGAACTAGAGAGAGAGAGGGAGACTCTTGAGAGAAAATCTGGATCTATTAGATTACTATGTGAAATTGTGACAAGAGTTCCAACCCTTCCCAAGTGTGGGAAGGGGTATTTATACTACCTAATATTGTGCCCCTAGTGGGCTGTGGAGTGAGCTGACAGTGGGGAAAGCCCCGACCTACTCCACAAATATAAATACGACTAATACTATTAATACTAATACTAATATTACTAAGCTAATATAAATAAGCCTACGAGCTATGTAGATGCTAAATAGATGCTCGGGGTGACCGAGCCTTCATCTGAATATTTATATTCCTAACAATCTCCCCCTAAGGGAGGTCACCCCGGAAATAATAATTTGAATTCTAGCATTCTGTCTTCTGAACTTGACGTCATAGCTCGTAGTCTTTGATTCTTCAATGTCTTTAGTCTTTGTGCCTTCAGCAGTAATGATTTGATGACTGATTGATTGTCTTGGATGATCTTTGAGTATTCTTCGACTTTATCATCCAACATTTGTTTCCAAGTCATCTGCTACAATGATGATGTAGTGTGAGCATGTGGTAGAGGATTGGCATCTTTTCTGTAATCTGCTACAACCGCAATCAGCTGCAACTTCAATCAGCTACAACCGCAAACAGCTACAGCATTCCACAGCTACAATCGCCAGAAGTTCCTGCATACGACAGTTAGCAATAAAACGTCCGGTACTTACAGGTTCGGACTTCGAGATTGTTAACAGCATAGTGTGAAAACTCTCTCTAATCCTTACCAAGACCGTTCCTAATCGAAAACCCACAGAGGGCTTTTTAAGATCGAACCGTAGCACATCAACGATTAGGTGAGTCGCTGGAGATCACTCCACGACTGTAGACCGTTAGAAACCGCCGTGACCACTAAGCGTAATCCATAAAGAATTACCGAAGTGAACTGCTTTCAGGGCTGCTTGATGTTGACCCTGGCAGGAATTTCCATTCAATCATTGAGAATTACATTTGTAAATTCCCTCATAAATGTTCTGGCAGATTGCTAAGATCTACGTAGGACTCTTAAGTTTACAACTGGTGTCCTTAATGTTGAACACCCAGTGTAGAAATAATTCGTGTCCCTATGAGATCTTATTATGCATCTCGTGGCTCTAGACTTAATAGTGCGTTTTGATTTAGTGAGCGGAGGCTGGAGAGGACTGCCACCTTTTCAATATCATCTAACTCGGAGTGAGAGAGACGATAGGAATGTATTGAACTCCGTGACAATTGAAACAAGAGTCCTTTGAGGGACCTTGAGTGGCTAGGGAGGGTTGTGCAGCGTATCACTGGGTCCATGATACTTTGTCTTCAATGTCAGCAATCAACCAAGTGATTCTGACAGCATATGAATTGACCCGGTTTCTGCCTAAGTTGTAAGGAGGGCTTCTTTCTTTTCACCCTTTATCTTTACAATTCTTTTTCATTCTTCAACCCCTTCAGTGCTTACCGAGACTTCATAACTAGCACCTTGTTGGGTTTGTTCCAGTACTAGCTCCATCTCAGTCGGCACTTTTCCCTTATCCACTTTTCTCCTTTTTAATCATACCTAAGGACTTCTACACTAACTAGTGGATTGTCCCTGGGTAGATCCCTCCGGCTCTGGCGGGATCGTGGGAACTTGTACCTAACCTTACCATCCTTATAACTCCAATATATGAAATACAATGGTCGGCCTTTGGTGTTCTTTCACAATTGTCAAACCAAATCCTTGAAAAATCTCTCAAAGTGTTCATGATTAAGAAACACATTTTTGCGAACACTTGAGAGTTTTATATTTTTCAAATGCTCCCCCTCAACATGTGCTTGATTAATCGTTTTATAAATTTGCACATGTCGGGTGAAGCTCGCACTTTTGAATTGATTGATTTTCCAAGAACATGATCATTGCGAGACACGCTTACATCACTAGTGAACTAGCTTGAAATTATTACCCGTCCAGATCACATTCAAGGAAGATCGCTCGAAATCGGTACATTCTACTCAGACACGTCCTTCGCGAGACACGCTTACATCACTAGTTAGACTAGCTTGAAATTATTACCCGTCCAGGACATGTCCTTTCGACTACTGACTTTAGCTATCGTCAATTCATTGGTTAAGTCTGAGTCACGATCATATGCTATGCCAAATCCTTTTAGTTCATTTGCTCCCCCTCAATATGTGCATCGTTATACGAAAGAGTTTAGCACATATGGGAGAGCCTAACGTTTAATTCCAAAACATCACATTTTCATCATGTTTCATATTTAAATCACATTCTCTCCCCCGATCAAAAATTTCAAACCTTTTGAGATTTGTGATCCCAATTGATTTAAATAAGTTAGAAAATGTGGGAGAAAATGTGTCCGATTTAATATATTCTGATGATGAGAACATACTATGCTCCCCCTTAATCTAAGAGGGAGATTCACTGCTTATTTTGCACATTTGATTATTATGACACATATGAGTTTGACCTTTTTGCGCAGACGATATAATCACCCGCTTTTCTGAGTAAGTCAGTGGTCAACATCAATCATCCATCCACCAACAAATCTTCTCAAGTATTGTCGATCCCCTCTTGGCGAGATCCGAGTAAGTACTTCTTTGTTGAAATGATGGTGGTGGAGGTGAAGGTGGTGTTGTTGTTGTTGTTGCCGATGTTGTTGTCGTGGTGAATTCCGAGCCAATCAATAGAATTTGAACGTCTGATTAAATGGTTAGAATGGGAACTGGAACATTCATTTTGGCTATGGAATCTGCATAAGAATATCAACACAGATATACATGCATACAGATACACTATTCCTTAATAGCTACCCTTCAGCAGCTTGCCACATTATGATACCAAGTTCATCTTATAATCAAACCCCAATCAGGAACTACGTCAAACCACTATCTAGCATGAAGAGCAATTAGCAATCATGAACATGGCAATTCACACAGATTTCAATATTTAATTCAGGATCTTAGGAACATGATTCTAACATAATAGCAATCTACCTAAGCGAATCCTGAGAACATATGCACAATATCAACAACAATTAAGCAGCAGAGACAAACAACATTTGAAACTCATTCACTTAGTTCATACAAATGTCAGTGGAGCATTCAAGAACATCAAACACATCGGGTTTTCTAACTTCTTTCAGATTTTGAGTTTTAATGTATCTAGGGGATTAAACGAGGATTCCAAAGAGATACAAATGAACCTTCTAGTTATATGAAGCTAGGATACTACAAGCAAATTGCACATAATGTCCTAAACTTTCTAGCAACTAACACACTTGGTCATTTGATATATTTAAGCAATATCCTCTTCAACTAATACCCCATTAACTGCAAAACCTTTTCTAAGAGTCATGAATTAATCAAGAAACCCGTTTGATGATATAAAATTTGAATTCACTCTCCCCCTCAATCAATGACCCATATTCAAGTTAAAGATTTGTGGTCTTTGATTGAGTGACAAATTTTTATGCATAATCCAAGTATAAACAAATTTCATACAACACATATTCACCAAGTGTCTCACAAATAATTTTCAGGAGAATCATAGAATGAAAACTATTTGTTATACTAAGAAGATTTCTCTTCTTTTACAAGAAATGATGCACTGAAACGTACATCAAATCAGGAAACATGGATATGAAGTAATCCATGCCCAGGTGAACATCACCCAGTTGGAGGAACAGCCGTCTTTTTGGCGACGTGCTTTCCCCAATATGAAGCGCGGGTTGCTATCTAAAGTAATAGCAAGCCATTTAGACATGTTTTAACCATCCATTTTAACTTCTACTCGAGCTTCATTTAAAGACCCGTGCCATTATTGAATGACATTTCTAAGTCCGTAAATGTTATCGATAAACAGAAGACATGCCTAGGTGAAACTATTTTTGGTATTTTCTAATTTTTTAAATTTTTATGGTTTTTCTGATTTTACGTTTCTCTATTTACAATTAGCAAGATTTCTATATATCTATTTACAAAATGGTATAAGATATGAAAAAGAATGTAAAAAGCAAAATATATACAAGGATACTAACCGAAAACCATTACTCCTCAGCATCCTGAATCTTTTCCGCTTCCATCATTTGACTTGCTGAAGAGTAACGTGAGCACATTTAATTAGGGATTAATTTAGGCTTTTCACTCTCCCCTAATTAGTGCTCTCCCCCAATATGACAACCTTTCTGATGAACACCCATAATAGAAAGAAGACTTTGGATGAACACCCATAATGTGAAGAAGTCTTTAGATAACCAAATGCATGCCGTCTTTAGTCTTCTAACACTCCCGTCCTTGAGTAACGCCGTCAAAAACCTTAGGCATCTTTTCGATAGTTTAAGTTGAGCCTCAACTGAAATCTAGCTTAACCCCACAACTCATCAAACAAGAACTGTCATGAGGTTAAGCTAAACCACAAATTTAAGCCCAGTAACAACTTGATTTCAGCTTAACCTCACAACTCATCAAACAAGAACTGTCATGAGATTAGGTTAAAATCAAGTTGGACCTAACCTTAAACTACAGAACAACTTGAACCTAACTTAACTCCACAACTCATCAAACAAGAACTGTCATGGGATTAAGTTAAATATCAAGTTGTAAGAAAAGAACTCAACATGTTTTGACTGTGGAGAAGACTGTAGACTCGACCTTCTTCAAGATTGCCCAATGTGGAGGAACAAAATACCAATCATCTTTATCTCACCAAATGCCTTCCAGTAACCTTACATGTAACCCATCAGCCCGCAGCATACACATGAGATGATAACTCCCAACAGAGAATGTAGAATAGACTGACGACTCGACCTTCTTCAGTCTTAAGTATAACACCAAAGTAACAAGTTGAACCACTGATCATCTATAGTATGTATCCATCCTTGGATATTAAGCCCTAATCACGTGAACCTGTTGTGCTTCCTTGATGTACACATTCTCTCTCCCCTGATGGTTACGATTAATCAGCCCATGACGTAACAGTGAAACGTAAATACCAAGGTAACAAGTTGAACCACTGATCATCTCTGCGGTTATCAACACCGGAATAAATGATTAAGCCCGATCACGTAAACCTGCTGTGCGTCCTTGGTGTACACATTTCTCTCCCCCATGATGGTTACGATTAATCGGAATCATCATCATGATGTGTACATGTAGCCTAATGACGTGTACATGAAGCATTGACTAGAAACCCATTGTTGCTGATTGTACCAACCCGTGAGACTATGTCGATTAGCATTCCATGACCATGTTCTTCAACACCTTGAAAGACGAAGGAAGAAGTAGTGTTGGAGAACCATGGTTTGCACGACTCCTGAACTGACGTATTCAGGAGTCGTATGACCATTTCTCAATCATCAACCAACATGTAGATTAATATTCACCCTTTCCCCCCCTCAAAAATTGCATATGCCTGTCAACTGCAATTTTTGGTTGAATACGTGAATAAAAATATACTCCAATATGCGCCGATCCACTTGAAGACTGAATAAGCACAGAAAGAGCATGAATCTTGTTGATGAGAATGGCCATAAATAAGAAGATTCCTCTTCTTTTGAAGATAAAGTGCACTCAAGCGTACACTTTTCTTTTCTTTGAAGAACGAGGCCTGCACTGATGTGTACAGACGTCATTTGATGAAGAGCGAGGCCTGCACTGAAGTGTACAGACGTCATAATCTCTCTCTTTACTTCTTCTCTCATCTAACTCTTTACCAACCCCATTATCATTTTGTTGGCTTGATGTCGTGACCACTGATGGAGAAAACCCAATATGATGAACTTGATACTGAAGTACTATAACCCGAACTGGTGACTTAAACTTGTACTAATGCGTGACAAAGAGCGGTGTAGAGACTTCGTGCAACATCGAATACCTAAGTACTCTATACTCTTCAACCAACCAACCATCAAGTATAAGACGTATATCACCTCTTGGATATCCACAACTTCGTGTGACACTGAGCACTACAACGTAACTCCTTAAAGTGATAGTTATTTTTGCAGTAGAGAGGAAGAAAAAATAACTAAATATCCAAGTCTTCGTCATTGTAAAGTTTAAATGCTCGAACAAGGATCTCGAAGAATCTTCATCCAACCTCCCAGATATCTTCAGATACTAAGTACACGCACCCATGAAATTTCACTTCAGCCTTAAATAAATAATAATGAATTCACGCCGTAGTCACCTTGTGGTCATTTAAATGCCCCGATCAAGTCCTTCATGATGCATAACTGAACTTTGATAATGGTTTTAACCCGATCATGGTTAAGAGCGCATAGTCCATTATCACGGGATTTTACAAATCTATGATTTAAACCGAGAAATAAGTTCTTTCGCGGGATTTTACAAAACCAAGAAGAAACCGTAAGACAGTAACAGATTGAACGTGGCATGACTCATTTGATTTAGGTGAACCTCAGTTTGGGTTAAGCATGTCCCATGAGAATTACAGATCACATCACAACTTTTAAAACCTTTGACCAAAATAACCAATCTTGTACACAGATTAGTAACCACTTGATGAAGGAAACCCGATATATCAATACTAAAAACTGAAGTAGGCGTCCCCAAATTTGTTACTTAAGCTTGCACTAATGTTGGAAGAACGGTGTAGAGAATTAATGCTCCAAGCCAATCTCTAAGTGCTCAATACCCAACCAAAGTATGAGACATTAACACCTCTTGCGATTATCGACAACGTCATTGACGTGTGACACTGAGTACTCCAATAACTCTTAAGTGATAGTTACCCTGACTGCTGGTAACTAGATAACCCAAGTCTTCAACTTAAATTTTAAGCACGAGCAAGTTATCATTGAAGGTCATGCATCCAACCAACCCCGACTTCAAGATAAAATAAGTAGACGCCTTCGTGAAATTCAGCTTCAATTTCAAATAAGGAATACCAAATGAACTTCGTGATCATCTTGTGCTGTTGACTAGCCAAAAGGAGAAGAAACATGCGATAAATCTCCCCCTCAAAAAGGACATGAAATGACCTTTTTGCCAAAGTTGAGAGTCCGTGATGGTTGTGAATTTGTCAGGCACAATACATGGAAAGAGACAAATAAAACTACTGCAACGAAGATGGTGATTAAGACTCTCTTGTAGTAACCCCTTGCTTTCCTCCTCATCAATGGTTTAGCAGATTAACAATTCATTGATGCTCGTAATACACCAAAACCGCTTGATGAAATGCGTTTAACTTTAAAGTGAGTAAAAGGTTAAAGCACGTCTCTAAACAAATCACCTCCTGTCTTTAAGTGTGACCACTTCTTGAGAGGATCTTGTACAACAATCCCGTTAGAAGCTTGAGAAACAACGATCTCTTGATGAAGCTTGATAAAGAACAAGTTCGCGACTTATACTTTCACTAAATTTGTGATTTAGAACCTATATTGAGCACAACATCGTAACTCCTTTAAATATAGGTAGTGATATATACCCAACCTTCCATCCTTTATTGTATATATCCACTTCTTGAACATCCAAGTCTAATCACCATAAATACGCTCAAGCAAGGGTCATCAAACATCGTGCATCCAACCAACCCCGAGATGTTTATGACACTAAGTACACCAACCCGTGAATTAACAAACCAACCAAGTTACCATAATTTCCCAATTCCTGCCGATCTTATAGCACAAACTTATCCCGAAAAATTAGTCAAACCCCGCAACTATTATTATGTCTACATCCAAGTCCAGCCTACTTATCCAATATTAATTTCACGGGATTTTACAGCTCTTGAGATTTAAACCGAGAAATCGACTCTTTCACGGGATTTTCTAAAATCTACAAGAGAAACCGTGAAATCAATCAAGAACAACCAAGAGTGAAGTGCAATATTGATCTTCGAAATTCAAGTCAAAGAAGTCAAATCTCAACTTGATCAAATCGCAGCAAGTCAAGCCACAGTTTGTTAAATTGCAACAAGTCTAGTCGCAATTAACCACATCGCAATAAGTCAAATCACAAGTATTAACTTGCAACGACAAATCGCAACTGGTCAAATTGCAGTCAAAGAAGTCAAATCTCAACTTGATCAAATCGCAGCAAGTCAAGCCACAGTTTGTTAAATTGCAACAAGTCTAGTCGCAATTAACCACATCGCAATAAGTCAAATCACAAGTATTAACTTGCAACGACAAATCGCAACTGGTCAAATTGCAGTCAGTCAAATCACAATGAATCAAATAGTAACTTGTCAATTTGCAATTAATCAAATCTTACTTTGTCAACCATAACTTAAATCGCAAAGATCAAATTGCAGACTCACTCTAGTCGTAGGCCCCAATAAGACAATGCAACCAAATCCACAATTCTGAAATCACGTAGACATTCAAATACCCAAATACCAGCCGAGACATGTGTATACTCGTGAAGTTTTAAAACAACCAAAGTGCCACTCATCTTGCAAAATATTGTACCAAAAATTAATTCAATGTATTGAAAATACATTTGAATAATTTCATTTCAACTCAGTCAAAATTAAGTTTAAGCAGCTTAACTTATTTTCTCATACCATTCGCTGCAATCCAAGCACATTGGATGTTGATTCAATACACTAGCCCAATCGTCAAATAAACCAAACTCGGCCCAATCCGATAGACACATTTACAGCCCATGTCATGAAATTATACCCGATTCAAATCTCCCATTGCCCTAATGATTCTGTATTAATACCCACAAACCCTAACCTTAATCTTAAACTAATCCGCCCCCTTCACCTTCATTATACTCAGCCACCAACATCAACACTAACCTTCATCTCCATTAAAGCATCATCAGTCAATACATCGCAGCAACATCAACATCAAACCATCCCTATTACTCGATCCAATCTAATCTCAGATTCCACCAATACCATCAAATCGAAGACACCTCCTTCATCCTTTCACTTGAGAACGAGACACACCCATCATCAAGAAGCCCACCAATATCTTTCTTGCTCAATCTTTCAAGGCGAATTATCAAGAGAAACGACATCATGATCATTCGTATGGTCTCGGGTAGGTACTATGATGTGTTTTGTTTTTAGTGATTTGAGCGAACGAAGATAGAATATAACTTCATTGTTAATATTCTTCTCTTTTATGTTCGTATATTAAGGAAGGTTGCTTCCAAAATGGTCGATGATGAAATGTGATTCAACAAAAAATCTTTGAGAGATTGGTATGACGTTGAATAGAATCTGAGATCTATTATTTTATTTTTCAGTTTTTAGTACGAGTCGAGTTGTTGTTAAAGAAGGATTTATGATATGGATGTAGCCTTGATGATGGAGTTGTGTTAGAGTCTTGTTGGTGATGGGATAGGGCAGTTGAGTTGATGTACTGGTTGGTTGTTGAATCTTGTTTGAGGAAAGTGTTGTGAATTTGTTGCTATAATTGTATCTGTTGGGTGTTTGTAGTTCAAATGGTTATGGTCTTTGTCATTGCTTCATCTCCCTCTATTTTGTTTCACCTTTATCAACCCAGACAAGTTGCATGTATGCAATACACACAAGCCACATCTGTGCAAACACACAAGCCGCATCTGTGCAAAACACACAAGCCGCATCTGTGCAAAACACACAAGCCGCATCTGTGCAAGACTGTATGTCACTATCACCAGTTTTTTCATTTTATCCATTTTTGGCAAACAGCCAAACAGCATCCAAAGATTATACACAAACCGCATCAATGTGTGCTCCAAAAAAAACAACAAGAGGACCACAAGTCATTTTCACAGTTTTTGTCATTTTATCCAGTTTTGGCAAACAGCCAAACACCAATCCCATTGGACACAAACCGCATCATAGAACACAACATCAATCCACAACCAAGAACTTTCCAGTTCATCATTCAACACAAGCAATTTGACCAAAGCAGTCACGACAAATCTTTAATCACTCAACAAAATCTCACGTTGAGACAATGATTTTGAACACCAACGTAATAATAACGTATGACAGCAAAATCAATGAACAACACCACCACAGATTTGAGCAACTAAATTTTTTATGATATCACCCAACATTCACAAATCCGACAGCCACACGTACTTCCGACATCAACAACTAAGGCTCAAAATCAATGAACAGGAGTCACACGTTAAACTCAATAAACAACTAAAGCCCAAAGTCAGTTGAAACCAAAAAAAAAACGCAAGACTATGAAAATAATAACGTATGACAACAAAAGTGAAGTTAATGCTACCATAAAACACTTTAGTCAAACTGGACTAGTAGACCCCCAAACACTATTTGATCCACATGAAGTATAAGCAAACACAGATCCATGTACGGCCCACTCAAAGATTTGAACAAAACAAAAAAATGAGTAGAACAGTGAACAAAAAATTTGAAGCAGTTTATACAACATGATTCGAACAAAAAAAAATGATACCAACACACAATCAAACCGAACCTAACCATGGCTCTTGATACCAATTGAAGGATATAACCATCTTGATTGTGTGGATGATTCGGGTGGTCTTGGTTCATGGAAGATTAGATCCATGGTTTAGAGTTAGAGAGATGAGATGAACTAGAGAGAGAGAGGGAGACTCTTGAGAGAAAATCTGGATCTATTAGATTACTATGTGAAATTGTGACAAGAGTTCCAACCCTTCCCAAGTGTGGGAAGGGGTATTTATACTACCTAATATTGTGCCCCTAGTGGGCTGTGGAGTGAGCTGACAGTGGGGAAAGCCCCGACCCACTCCACAAATATAAATACGACTAATACTATTAATACTAATACTAATATTACTAAGCTAATATAAATAAGCCTACGAGCTATGTAGATGCTAAATAGTTGCTCGGGGTGACCGAGCCTTCATCTGAATATTTATATTCCTAACAATTTCACTTTTATTTTCACACCCTAATGTTATTGATTATTTATAATTACGATTTACGGGTTATTACAGTACCATGCCTATAGACTCACACCTTAACACCTCATCATCGGACATGGAATTCGAGGATACCTTACCATCTATCACCTCACCCATAGTTCCTAGTACATCGACTGCTACAGTGTCGAACACCCCACCTATGACACCTGTTGCACTAGGTAACCCAGACTCACCCATATCAGAAGACCCGTACGTACTAGCTAGACGGGCATATATTTCATCACCTCACCCGAAGAACCATCCAGTTCTCCTACTTACACTCCACTTACAGATAATTAGTATATGCAGACTCAACAATGACTGCCTGCAGCTGATTCAGAGACTCCATTACCTACACCACCACTCCCACCTGCCCCGGTAGCCCGAAGCAGAAAAGTCAGGATTTTAGCACCTTATGAGCCCGAACCGTTTATGACACCATTTCGGAGCCACCCCAATGGACCTATCAGGAAGGTACACCTACCTATAATAGTGCCGATTATACCACCATTTCCACCTCTATCCCCTACATCACCATTTGGATATGATCAGGATGACGTCACCATTATCTCCTGAGCATACTTTACCACCACTACTATCATCATCCCCTCCACCGTCAGTTAGACCCGACTACTCGTTTAAACTACTCATCCAATCATACCTTTTTGCATCTCACCAACGGGAGCTGACTCCTAGAGAGGATTTACCCTCTCGGGTCTCCTTCATCATTACTACTTCCCACCTGTTTTCATTCCTCCAGCTCGAGTCTTTGAGACTAGAGAGAGCTTCAGGACAACAGTTGCCCGCACACCTACTCCTTTCACCATCATGACGCAACTGGAGCGTCCTGAGGAGCAGATCGATACACTCCTAAACAACGTTGACAGAACACCGCTCGACCGCCTCGAGACGGTCAACGGCACCCTACATGACCTTTTGTTCTGAGAAGATGGACCTTCAGGATGGACTGACGAGGTTTCAGTCAGAGATGTTCGAAGACACGCTCCCACATGACAGTTTTACAATGAGAAAGACAGAGGCATATTAACCTACCGCATGGGGCATTAATAAAAGACCTTGTATCGTTTGTTTTGTAAAACAATCGATCAAGTTATTAATATTATGTTGTTTGTTATGGTTTTGCTATATATTGATGCGGAGTTATGAATGTTTCCTTACATTCATGTGCGTAGTGATTATATCCAGACCTGCCGTGACTAAAGACAAATTTCAGAAGAAAACTTGAAGAATGAAGAGAAAGTTTCCAAACTTTAGCTTTTGTAGATGATGAATCACTTTATTCCTTATCAATCCTATACCAAGAGTTGATCATTTATTTACGATAGTACCCAAACATATCGTAGTCTTATGATTTCTCAGTTGGTTGTAATTTCACATTGTGAAAAGATTGTTAGGACTTGTATACAATCACCCTATTACTCAGTTTATTCTAACACGGTCGTTATGTGAATTCTAAATCCATGTTTCTTGTGATATTAATAGAAGATGGCCAGCATGAGAAATACAAATATCACACCAGCACCAACCACAACTATGACTCCTGAAGCTATCCGGAAATTAGTGACCAACATCGTTGTTGTAGTACTCAAAGCAACTACAGTAGCTCATCCGAGTAACAACAATAGGACAACAGGAGAAAGGAAGATGGCTGCTTCTTGTAAGTATACCCATGAAAGTTTCACGGGTTGTAAACCAACTCACCTTAAAAATACAGAAGAAGTAACTGAACCTACCATCACCATTACCCAACGATTTCTAGACCAAGAAGTTAAACGGGATACTACATCCAAGAGAAATGACCATAAGCGAAAACTGGATGAGAGAGAAACCACTACTCTCAACAACTGCAGGTACCACAACTACAACAACCGTAACCACAATCATCTGCAAGATCGCAACAACTACCACTGAGGAAAACTAGAAGGGGGGTTGAAAAGTTTTTACCGTTTCTCGTGTTTAATTTGTTTTTTTATTTGTTTGTTCAAAGGAAACAATCACAAATTAAGTTATCACACAATATAAACTAAAGATAAAGAGATGAAAGATCAAACCACATAACACAAGTGTTTATAGTGGTTCGGCTTGCAAGAGATCCTTATCCTTGCCCTACTCTACTTCCTCGAGTTACTTACTCGAGAGATATCTTTCACTAAGAAACAAACTCCCTTCAAGCTGGAGAAAACCTTTACACGTCGCTTACTTTCTTTTCCGGTACTAAGCTAAACACCGGGTTCTTTCACAAGGTAGAACCAACCTGACGTCGCCTAATTACTTTACCGACACTAAGCTAGATGTCGGGTTCTTTACAAGGGTACAACCACTCCCTACTCTCTTTGTGCTTTGAGGACTAAAGCACTAACCACACTTACTGATCTAACTGATACAAATGATAAGAAACACTTAAAGAGTTTACACAGAACCTATACTACAACTTCCAAACAGTCTGCTTGTTTGAAGCTTGTTAACTTGATCTTCTTTGCTACAAAAGAAACATCAATGATATATATAACTACTGTGGTTAGTAACTAAAGTGAATGTATGTGTTTTTCTTTTCTAAGTGGATGATTAGATCAAATGCCAAGTCTGCTATTTATAGGCAAACAAGGTAAACCTCCCACGGATCCGGCGGATCCCTCAGAAGGGATCCGTCTTTGTATGGACTTGGATCCGCGGTTATGACAGCTAATGTTGCACATGAGATCTCCTCAAATCTTTCCATATCCTTGTATTGTCAAATCAATATCTTCCAATGTCAACTATATAACTTGAGTATCTAATCAAGATATCACACAATCTTACCAAGATTGTATTTGTGATGTATACCATGATGTCACTTTGTAACTTTTAAATTAAAGTTTCCATTTAAGGAAATACACATGTATATGCAATATAATGTTAGTGATCATGTTAAATGAAAGATGTGTTTTGAAAAAGACTTTAACTAGTATTTATAATTTGCTTAAGGAATATACTTTGTGTTTGTCATGAACAAAACATAAGCAAAGATCGTAAAATATAAATAACGTTTTTAGTACGATATTTGTATTAACAATCTCCCCCTTTTTGTTGATGACAAAACCTAAATTATATTTTTAAGCAAACAAGTAAATATAGTTTAAGTCCTTTTAAAAATATAGATTAAGTTTTGAGTTATTCAAATTTTGATTACTATTATAAAATAACTTAGTATGAATCTAATTATGCAAACTTAATCGTTTTTCCTTTCTCCCCCTTTTTGTCGAAACAAAAGAAGAGATGCGTAGCGAAATGCGATTTTGATAACTTTAATAGCTCCCCCTTGTTTTATACTCCCCCTAAATGGAGTAACAAGTAAATGATGCATAAACCTACAAGATAAATGGTTAGAATATGAAAGATTTATGAAATGCTCCCCCTCGATGTATACTCCTCACTTCTCGAGTACCAACGTATACTTAGAAGGGTATGATATGCTGCAAATGAAGTGTTAGTAATGAATGAAGAAGTAGAATGCTTGTGAAGTATTCTTCCAAACAATCCTTTCAATATGTTTTGACTTTTAAAAGTCAAAGTAAGTGTCTGATAATTATTTGTACCTAAAGCAATCATAATCAAGGTATAATATAGGCTATATAAGAATTTTAGTTCACAATTATAATGATAATATGCAATATGTTGATCACTCATAAGCATAAAACATCACATTCATAGATATTGAAAATTTTGTGACAAAAGTCACAATGATGAAATGATGTTACAAGTACAATAAAAAGACATCCTAGAAAGAAATAAAAAGTCCTAAAGCAACAATGTAAAAGGTCCTAAATAACTAATCTAGAAAGCTTATATGATGTATGACGTTTAGATGCTCAAGAATGTGTTGGACTAATGATTTGAGAATGATGGTTCTGTTTGTACTGACAATGACTTGCGTGATACAAATCAAGAATGAAAATGATGAGATCCTATGATGGTGTTCTAGACACAAGATAATGAAGTTGTGAGATGAAAATTCTATATTCGTTGGTTACGAGAAGGTTGTTTGGTTTCTGAATGGTTAAAATCTGACCAGGTACCCACGGATTTGGCGGAACCAAAATTTTGGTTCCGTACTTCTTATCTTAGGGTTCCGTGTGACCAAAATTGATTTGGTCATTTTTTGTCGTTTTGATCTAATGAAGGTTCAAGCTAAGGTTTATTTACTTACAACTATTGATTTGGTTTTACTAATCCTAATCAAAGTTTAAGGAGACTTAAAACTTCTCTTTTAAGAGGTTTGTTAAACACATGATTGTGTTTTCATGAGGTTTTGGTGCAGAACTATAATGTTGAGCTAATAAGGTGTTATGATGATAGTATTGACTAATCTAAAAAGATGTTCATCTTGTATGCCTAAATCAATTTTTGTGTCAAAACAAGATATCACTAATTATCTTAAAGCATAGTCATACATTGAAAATTTGTTTGTGATAAAAGTCTCAAACATAAGATTACACATGAAGGTTCCTAGAGAAAATTTGTTTGCTTGTTTTGATGATGACATGATAGAGGCAAGCCATTTAGTTTCTAAATTACTAGTGTCGTAGAGGTTAGAGACAATATTGTTGTCATCTTGAGTGTTTGTTTTATTGATCCACATTGATTCATCCAAGTGTTGAAGAGTGGTAATTATGTCATGTGATGGGTCTATTATTAAGCTTGAAGATGGGGATGAGATTCTTTCTTTAGGTGGTGATGATTGTGGTGAGGGTTCAATTGTTGTGGAAACACTTGGTGAAGTGACAATTGGTGTGGCAATTGTTGTGTTGATAATTGATGTGATATGGTATTGAGGTTCATGAATCTCCGGATGGAGAGGATGGAATAGCATGGGTTCTAAGTTTTCAAGACTTATTTGTGGAGATTTGGTTGATGTAAGTGGAGGATCTTCTAATTCTTCAAGATGTGGTTGTGGAGATGTTGGTGGTGTCCTAAAGAGTTCCATGGGTTTGAGTTTTGGTGAGGATGGTGATAATGCAGACTTCTCAGTTTGTGGTGGAGTGGGAGCGAGTGGTGATGTGGTTGCTACAGGAGTAATGGTAGGAGGTGATGTTGTTGTATTGGATGAGTTTGTAGCGGGTGAATTTGAAGAAGAGGATATGTTGACTATAGGAGTCATAATAGGAGTTGTTGTGGTGTCTGTGGATCTAACAGGAAAGGTTACATTACGAAGTGGGTTTGCATACCAATAAGGTCTGACACTAATTCTAGCCGTTCGTCTGTATGGTCTAGACATGTGAACTTTCTGGAGATGATATGTGAATGTTGTGGAGGTTTAGTGTGCTATGATCATCTCTAAGGTTTTAATTTTTACTTCCTAATTGTATGAAAATTGGTGTTTGGATTAAATGAGTGTGAATATCCATGACTTGAAACAAGATAAAGTTATTTGTCCTATTGACAAAGTCAAACCATAGAAATGGAGTTGACATAAGAGTGTGTAGAAAAATGACTCAAAAGGGTTAAATTTGATTGATTAATAGGAGTAAGTGCAGTCTGTGTGTGATGGGATAGAACAGATAAATCAAATTTTGCAGGAAAATATTCTTTGAATTTTATAATGGTTTCTAATGGTTTGGAACAGAGATTTGTGCAGGTTATATCAAAGAAGTCAATCCATTGAGCTTGGGTTGAGTGATGTGTTGTGGATTTGCAGTAAATACAAGGAGATATTGGAAAATCTTATGATTTGATATTTCCACGGATTTGACGGATCCTAAAAAGGGTTCCTTATTTGTATTGGTTTGGTAACTCACACCAAAAGTTTAAAAATTTAAATTTTGGTGGGAAATTTTGTTCCTAAGTTTCTAAGAATTCCTAAATGATTCTAAGATGAATTATGATCAGTGAATGAATCCTAAATGATACTAAACACTAAGATTTAAGAATTGGGTTGAGTCAAAAAAGTTTTAGACTTACTGAGAAAGCTGTGGATCCAAGTGATGAAGCGAAAAGTGTACCGCTTTTAAGGGGTCATTTAAGCCCTAAATCGTATTTATTTGATCAAATATTGCCCTAAATCGTTCCTTTTGTCATTTTAGGTACTTTGGAGAAGAAATCTGGAAAAGGAAGCATTTTGGACGTTTTTGGAGCATAAAAGTGAAGAAAACGACAAAGTTTCAAAAACCGGCTGAAAAGTACCTTGGACGGCGTCAGGATTTGTTCTTGACGACGTCATGGCTTGGCAAAAGTGGTGGATATGAAAATTACTCATGATAAGCCAGAGAAATTTGCATGGGAATTCTGACGGCGTCACCCTTTGGAATGATCAAGGTCGTCACGGTATAAGTTAAAGCGGGACGGCGTCATGCCTAATTCCGACGGCGTCAAGCCTTGATAAGCCAGAACGGATTTTGGAGAGCTAAAGAGGGACGGCGTCAAGAAGGCCATCCGGGAACCCTAAAAGCGGCGAGGTGACGGCGTCACACTCCATAACGTGACGCCGTCAGATCTGAAAGTCTATATATAGTTTTGCAATTTTTTGTCATTGGTGTGGAACTTATTGTGGAACTTTGTGTGTGAAAACCCTAAGACGATTTTAGCAGCTTCTTCAAGGCTTTTTGCCTTGAGATCTTCCATGTTACATTGAAGATAAGTTATCAATTAATCATTCAATATGTCTATGTGTTGTTTGATTCTATCTTGTTCTTGTCTTTTGTTTAACATGCTAGGCTAGGTTTTCTTTGTGTTTGCTTAGATCTAATGAAACCTAGCTATTGATTATTGGTTATTAGTGTGTTATTAGTTGTATTGGATGATTGTTTATCTATGTTAGGCTTAAGAAAACTGGCTAACTTCCTATTCGGTAACTTGCTTGAACGTCTTAAGAAACATGAACCAATGCGTACTAAAGGTTTTTATGGTTGTATTTAATGCACAAGCGAATTCTAGTGATCCCATGTTAGGAGCTTCCTAGCCGGCTCGACATAGGAGTGAAGTAGGAGCTTGTAGAGTTGGGGAAGTACGTACGCCACCCCACGATTGGTATTAAGGAATACACCCGTCATCCACGCAATTAATACACACTAATCAACCGGTAAAAGATAGTTAGGGAGTAAGGAAATCTAAGTAAACACATTTTTCTCCACATAAATTTCACCACCTTTTCATTTTCAGTTATTTTATTTTATTTGCATTCGTAGTTATTTGGGTTAGTTGACTAGCAACTAATTCCGCCCACTCTTTCAAACCCGAGATTTTACTTGCTTTCATAAAATTATAAAAAAACATAAAAAGAATCTTCTCTCACCCTTAGACCTATTAGAGTAGTTTTTCACACCTAACGAACACTATTCCCTGTGGAGAACGATCAATCCCCCGTACTTACCACTACACTATACTACATCGGTCAGGTACACTGCCTGGTGGGGTTGTAAGCCTCTTGAGATCCCTCGAGAGGTAAAACCTGTTGTAAGGTTGCAAAACCACGCATCAAGTTTTTGGCGCCGCTGCCGGGGAATAGTTATTGTTTAGGTTGAATTTTTATTTTATAGGTCTACTCACTAGATTCCTTTCTAGTGAGATTTTTATTTTATTTTTCTAGGTTTTCTTTAGTCTATCTTATTTCTTTGTATTTTTGTTTGTGACACCTTCCACCTGCCTCATGAGTAATAGTGATCGCTTGATCCCTGTTATTCGTATTTTCCGCCGTGCAAATTTCCAACTACCCGTTCCCGCCCCCATCATAGAAAACAACAACCTTTCACCCGACCACCACTTTGGTAACAATTCTGAGATGGAGGAGTCTGACCATGAGAATGACTATGTTAGTCCGTTTTACTACTCAGACTCCGATGAGGATGCCGGTAATGGAGAAGTAGTTAACGAGGAATGGGGAAAAGAGGAAATTGATCCCTTTAAGTATGTTGACCCTAGGACTAAGATCGAAAAGGATAGCCTCTTTAACATGCAATTTCCGTGTAAGATTGGTTATCATGATTTTTATGCTTATCTTAACTCATCTTTGCCTATGAACATTATCTCTCGCGCTAATTATAATAAAATCATGGTAGATGAGCTAGAATATCAAGGAGATAACATTGTTGCTAGGACTAAGCTACTACACGTATTCGTTGGAAGTTTTGTGTATTTGGTGGAATTTATGGTTATGGAGAACTTAGGAGAATTCATTGATAACAAATTAACCCAAGTCATTTTTGGAGAACCCTTCAAAAGGTTTACCAACCTTGACGAAAAACTTGTGGACGGGTTAATTACATTCTCGGATGGGGATGAAGATTTTACTTACCAAATGCCCCGAGCACATCTTAGGTTTAAAAACTACTCCATTGAATCTTGCAATAGACTGGTGCCTCTTGATTTGTTAAGTGAGAATGATAAGAGGAAGGGGCTCAAATATCCACATGAGAAAAACAAGAGATACTATCATGGATGTTTGGAGCTGAATGATGAATACAAGAAAGATGAGGCAACAATTAGATGGCTCACACTCGGATACGTGAGCATAAGCGACACTAGATGAGCCTTGCTTTGAGTCTAGCTACAAGACTCGTTAATAAA
This sequence comes from Artemisia tridentata subsp. tridentata, assembly GCA_021014915.2. Taxonomy (NCBI): domain Eukaryota; kingdom Viridiplantae; phylum Streptophyta; class Magnoliopsida; order Asterales; family Asteraceae; genus Artemisia; species Artemisia tridentata. The sequence goes on from CP139502.1 coordinate 329,756,350, forward strand.
GAAAAGCGCTTCTTGGGAGGCAACCCAAGTTTTATTTGCTTTGTGTGTTTATTTCTTTGTTTGTTTGATTTTATTTGTTTCCGTATGTGTGTTTAAGTTTTATTATTATTGATTCATGTTAAAAACTAATTTGTGAAAATGCTTTATCTTGTTTTTAACTTCGTCTTAACTACATATAAAGGTATTTTGCAAAAGTTAAGTGTAAGGGAAATCTAAATCGGTTTATTAGAACACAAATGAACATGAATCGTAATAATAATAAATTAACATACATATTAGTATTTGTTTAAGTCAAATGCTTGTATCGAGTCATAATGATGTTTTGCAGGATTTCCAGGAAGTAAGGTATAGGTTTTTCCAAAAATTTTCTGGAAATGTAACATGAGAATTCTATCAGATCATTTCTGACGGCGTCAGGATTTACAACCTGACGGCGTCAGGTTTAATTTTCTGAAAATTTTTTGAAAGTTTTGTTTTCATAAAAAGTTTTTATTAAATCTATAACTTATAATCTCCAAGAATCTGCAAAATTATCATTCCACAAGCATTATATCCTTATATATAGAGTTTATCCCGCCGATGTTATGCAGGTTTTCGTGTTTGTTTTCTCAGGTTTAACAGGTTATTTTGGACAAGGAAATGTTTGTTGGATCAAGCTTTTGGTGATGCATTAGTCTTGGAGCTTTTACATTCTCTTGGAAGAAGATTTAACCATGTTACTTCATTATCCACCGAGCGAATCAGGGGAGTATTTGATTTCATTCTTTTACTTTTTTTTACTTTTACATTTGTTATTTGAACATTGGGGACAATGTTCATCTTAAGTGTAAGGGGGGGTAAAAGTACGATTAGAGAATGCTATTACGCTTGATTTTTGTTTGTTTAATAGTAAATGTGTAATAAAACTGAGATAAATACCTGTTAGGGTAATTTTAGTCCCAAATTTAAAAAATTTTACAACATTTAGGAGTGAAACTTTAGTTCTAATGAGCGTCTCACGGATAGGAGTTATATGACTAGCAAAAAAAAAAAAAAAAAAAAAAAAAACCGTACCACTAAAAAAATTGTCCACCCCCAAATATGTGAGGTTCGCCCCTAGAATTGGTAGGAAAAGCATTTATGCTATGATGTGTGTACCGGTAGCACTTAGATTCTAGAACTTGCGTTAGGACCATTCCGAGGCCACAAGTGAGACTACATTCGTGTAGTTAGATTTACTACATGATAAGAGGCATTAGGATTAACCCATTGTTTTACACCTGTGTTTTGTTATAATTACGTTGGCTACATTGGTCAAGTAATTCTCCCACACCCTTTGCGTTGTACTCATTTTTAGTACACGATACCCCTAGTACACCCCTCAGAGCCTATCTTTTCGTTTCGACCTTTAAGCATTTTACTTAAAGGAAGAATTTGTTACGCCCCACTAAAATGTACACCCAAATCGCCTTAGCCTACCTTGTATGCACTCATTTTTAGTGCATTATTGTTACAACATTTGTTTAAACCCAAGTTAATTATCTAGTTGATTACATGGTTGCTAAGTCGAGTCATATCCTTGTACATATTGTTTTGGGACGATTGGGACTCATGGGTAAAGTACTAGTGTAATGGAGTAATGGGGAAGAACATCATTTATTACCCCCATATGTGCTAAATATTTTAAAAGTACTCCAAGTTTTTCAATTATCTTAATCCGAGTCATTAGATTAGTTATTTGTAAAGTTATGTAAAAGTTCAAGTGTAAGGGGAATGCAACGCCCCTATGATGTATTATTTTGGATGGTAGGGCAAGAGTGTATGAAAAAAAAAAAATCAAGAAAAATACAAAAAAAAAAAATGAGAAAAAGAAAAATAGAAAAAACATACGGACTACCATCCTATTTCATTTTATGTTTTTGTTATTTTGTTTTTAACTTAAGATTGAGTCGAGTCTTGGCTTAGCAACATTGTATAGTACATGTAATTAATCAAGATCTTTAACTCGCCACCAGTAAAATATCCCTTATCCAACAAAACCGTGTTTATCATATCCCTACACCTAACGTTATAACCCATGTAAAAGCCCTCTTTGATAGTTTATCTTAGGTGCTTACGCCTAGTGGAGGAGGTTTTCGATCATTTCCCAAGCCTATGGTAATCTATTTGCTATGACAGGTAGTGAGAGATATTATCCATTTTCATTTATGAGATTTATTTTGATGACACTTGAGAGATGTGAGTATCTAAACACTACTTGTGAGGTGCTAGTTTGTAATCTCCGTGCTTATTATGATTAAAGTGGAACGACTATTTGTTGCAATTACTTTTATATTAGCATTAAATGACCCCTAACTTGTATTTTGATTAGAATAAAAGCGCATTTGCTTGAGGACAAGCAAATCTCAAGTGTAAGGGTATTTGATGAAGCGAAAAGTGTACCGCTTTTAAGGGGTCATTTAAGCCCTAAATCGTATTTATTTGATCAAATATTGCCCTAAATCGTTCCTTTTGTCATTTTAGGTACTTTTGAGAAGAAATCTGGAAAAGGAAGCATTTTGGACGTTTTTGGAGCATAAAAGTGAAGAAAACGACAAAGTCTCAAAAACCGGTTGAAAAGTACCTTGGACGGCGTCAGGATTTGTTCTTGACGGCGTCATGGCTTGGCAAAAGTGGTGGATATGAAAATTACTCATGATAAGCCAGAGAAATTTGCATGGGAATTCTGACGGCGTCACCCTTTGGAATGATCAAGGTCGTCACGGTATAAGTTAAAGCCAGACGGCGTCACGCCTAATTCCGATGGCGTCAAGCCTTGATAAGCCAGAACGGATTTTGGAGAGCTAAAGAGGGACGGTGTCAAGAAGGCCATCCGGGAACCCTAAAAGCGGCGAGGTGACGGCGTCACACTCCATAACGTGACGCCGTCAGATCTGAAAGTCTATATATAGTTTTGCAATTTTTTGTCATTAGTGTGGAACTTATTGTGGAACTTTGTGTGTGAAAACCCTAAGACGATTTTAGCAGCTTCTTCAAGGCTTTTTGCCTTGAGATCTTCCATGTTACATTGAAGATAAGTTATCAATTAATCATTCAATATGTCTATGTGTTGTTTGATTCTATCTTGTTCTTGTCTTTTGTTTAACATGCTAGGCTAGGTTTTCTTTGTGTTTGCTTAGATCTAATGAAACCTAGCTATTGATTATTGGTTATTAGTGTGTTATTAGTTGTATTGGATGATTGTTTATCTATGTTAGGCTTAAGAAAACTGGCTAACTTCCTATTCGGTAACTTGCTTGAACGTCTTAAGAAACATGAACCAATGCGTACTAAAGGTTTTTATGGTTGTATTTAATGCACAAGCGAATTCTAGTGATCCCATGTTAGGAGCTTCCTAGCCGGCTCGACATAGGAGTGAAGTAGGAGCTTGTAGAGTTGGGGAAGTACGTACGCCACCCCACGATTGGTATTAAGGAATACACCCGTCATCCACGCAATTAATACACACTAATCAACCGGTAAAAGATAGTTAGGGAGTAAGGAAATCTAAGTAAACACATTTTTCTCCACATAAATTTCACCACCTTTTCATTTTCAGTTATTTTATTTTATTTGCATTCGTAGTTATTTGGGTTAGTTGACTAGCAACTAATTCCGCCCACTCTTTCAAACCCGAGATTTTACTTGCTTTTATAAAATTATAAAAAAACATAAAAAGAATCTTCTCTCACCCTTAGACCTATTAGAGTAGTTTTTCATACCTAACGAACACTATTCCCTGTGGAGAACGATCAATCCCCCGTACTTACCACTACACTATACTACATCGGTCAGGTACACTGCCTGGTGGGGTTGTAAGCCTCTTGAGATCCCTCGAGAGGTAAAACCTGTTGTATGGTTGCAAAACCACGCATCCAAGTAGTATCAAGTGCGGAACCAAAGTGAGGGGTCCGCCAAATCCGCAGGTTGGCGGATGGCGGAACCAACGATAAGCCTTGGCGGATCCAAGTTTAAGGATCCGTCGGATCCGTATCCTAATTTTCTAAAACTAAACAGAAGACTTGTCATATTTTGCGTTATTCGACGAAAACCCGAAAATTCATCTAGACCTTACTTAACATCTAATATGTATAGCAAAACAACTAAATGTGATAATATTAACACACGATTGATCATAGGTTAATCCGTTCTTAGAAACTTACCGTAGTAGGAGTTAGTTCATATACACAAAGTAAAACACAACCAAGTATGAAAATAGACCTGATCATTAAACTTCATCATGAATGATGTTAAACCAAACAGTGGCATAAGTTTGGAAAATTGATAACCATACGTGTTATCATTAGTTTAAGTAGAGTTAAAACACATAAGTATAAAGTACTAAAGACAAGTCTTAACAAACATAGAAATATGACCATATAGGGTCTAAAGGTTAACTGTTCCACACAATCATTTATTCTCGCTTATCTTTCAATAGTTTGAGTATTTTCTTTTGATCTTTTCGGAGTTTCATCATCCATCGTCCTGCACACTTTAGAACTCCCTTTGTTTGTCGGCTTTCCGCAGATTCATTATTGAGAGATGGAAGTTGACTCAAGTAATCTAATAGCGGGAGCTTTGAGTTAGGTAATCCATCTTCGTCACTAGCTGATGAAGATGATGAAGATGAAGATGAGAGACAGGCTCGTTTTCCTTTTCCGACTTTCACTCTATGGTCACTAAGAGGGACAAAGGTGTGTTTGATTTCGGGGTAATCTGGGACAAAACCAACAGAATTTGGAAGGATAGGAGTGGAAGCTTTGAACAAACGAGTGAGTAGCATTCCGTATGGCAATGTGGTTTTCCCTAGGACACGTATATCAACCATCCTCTTGGCGATATAGTAAGCAAGATTGAATCTTTGATGAGTTGAAATACAATAGAGCATATAGCACAGTCCAGCATTTACGTGATCTTTGTTACCAATAGTACTAATGACATTAGATCTTAGAATTTCTTCGAGTCTCTTGAACTCAGGTTTGAGTTCATTGAGTTCCATGGCAAATGGATCTCGATTGACATCTTTGCCCCGAAGTTTCTTAATTGGATTGGTTCTAGTGTTAAAAAGATGATCTCGGATAATTTCTTTAGGAGTTAGGGGATGTCATATGGATGTTCCCGTCCTAGATTTGAATTTAGAATGGTTAAAGACCATTTGTCAGAGTAGAAGCATGTTCCTTCACTTGGGATGTGTAACACTTTCCCAAAATGGTCTAAAGGAAAATTGTAGGAGTTTTGGTTTACATTGAAGTTGATGCTAAATGATCCATTGTCATCAGAAATAAGTTTTACTGAGGCATAAAATTCGAGAATGAATCGAGGAATGATAGGTTCATCTATGTCGAGAAGTGAATCAAATTGAATGGTGGCCATTTGTTCACGAATGTTTGTTTCTTCTAAAAATGAAGAGTCTATGGTCCTACCCTCATGAACATACCGAATTTCTAAAGCTTTGAAAAGTTGGACTTGCGCTTCTGTGAGTCCTTTAGTTTGATGATGTTTGGGTAGGTACTTCTTTGTTTTCTTGTGATCGTAATTAGCGGCAGGAGGCATGATTTTCCTAGTCATAAACAATTTTATAGTTTTAGTTACACTAATCTAAAATACATGAAATGTGGACAAATATAGAGGTGTGGTTATCTTTGACCTATTATGATGTTTGAAAATGTACGTTTTGTGACAAAACACTTTATACCCCAAACATTCTTGTTTGACGTTTTCTTTAATTTTGTATTAGCAATGTTTTAAATTCATTTTATCTAATTATGAAAAGATTTCTTATGGGGTTTTTGAAAGAAAATTTATTGTAATTGTTTAGAAGATTAGAATAGAGGTTTCTTTGAATTTTGTTAAAGAGTTTAACAAAATGGAATTCCTATTAATTTTTGACAAAAGAATTATCTGTAGTGTCTAATTAAGAATAGTAATCTGAAATGTATAATTGAAATTGCATGAACCCTAATTTTGAATTGAAATGAATTAGTGAACTTACAGTGAGTGATCAAGCACGAATTGATATGAGATGAAGGATCTAATTTTTGAGTTAAGGATGATGAGAGTCGATTATGAGTTGATATTGAGGGTTTAATTAAGTGTGTAGTGCAGTAAGGAGTGTTTGGTAATTCATAGTCGGATTTGACAACTCACGGATTCGGCGGATCCTTCAAAAGGGTTCCGCCCTTGTTGTCAATTGGATCCGCAGGATCAGAACAAGGTTGTGGTATTTTTGTTTTTGGTTAAATTAAGATTTGGACGAATGTTTTGATTACTTCTAAATATTAGTATGTTTTATAAGGAACGGAGATTTCTTTCTTGAGATGTTTGTAAGAGGATTTACCACTGTAATCCTTTTTGAGAGACTTTCTCAACATATTGTATTCACTGTTTAAATTGGGAATAAAGATAAAACAGTCGAGCTAAGTAATTGTTGAGATGAATGATTGCAAGGTTGACGAAACAGGAGAAGATTGGCAATAGAGACTAAAGACATAAACTACGGGTATTTTCTCCACACTTCTCCTTAACCACTTAAGTATCAAGGAACGTTAGTTTCTTAGTGACTTGTGGTACAATGTCTCACATTGGTACACAACATGTTTAGAGATCTACCTAATTGTTATGATTTCATTATTTATGATCTAAAAATGATAGTTATACCCAAGGTTTGGTGTTCTACTTAATGTATTACTACTTTTAAGGTTATCCAATGAATTTACTATTTTGATCCTTAATGCGAATGATTTTTATCCTAAATTTTCATGATTGAGATGAGTGAAAACATTTTTTATTCCTAGTTGTTTGGCACTTGAAGTTTTACTTATCATGCATGATTTTTGGTCATAGCATATCTTGATAAGGAGATGAGGTTCTACTAAGTTCGTTTGTGTTTCCATAACTTTAAGACATTTAGCTAAAGCTAGTGTGTACGAAAATAGGAGAATATGTTTTTCCTATATGTTCAAATTTTAATTAGATAGCTTTGATTTATGCTCTTATTTCTAGAGTTATCAATCTTACTTAGATTCTAGAGAAAAACTAAATTATTTAAATCTCAATGTTTTCTAATGGATGGGATTATTACAAACAATATTGTTTAGACCTATGTATTATCATTATGAGTTATGGAGAGATAAACCTTTATGGATGTGATAATCACAAATGTGTTGGTTAAATCTTATCTTGGTTAGAGTTCTTGCAAGTTCTAAGAACTTATCCATGTATGGGTATTACCTAAGTGTTGAGATATAACATAAGAATATGAGACAACATTTGTCTTGAGGTGTTATATCCGGTTTTAGCAAAGGTTTTAAAAACCTTTTCCTAGTAATCATCCTATCTTATACACATAGAATCTCTATTATTACATATGTAGTAATAATTAATCATACCACAAAGAAATAGTTATGAAATCATGAATTATCTATGAGAATAATCATTATGAGTAGGGTTATGAGAGTTCATACCTTTTTGATGATTAATACCAAAAGTGCTATTGATCGAGATGAGCACTTTAGTGATTAGAGAAGATACCTTTGTATTCATCAATGTATCTTGGGATTAAGTAAGATCATAAAGACCAAATCCTTTTAAGCATACCTAAAGAAAACTTGACTGTTTGGTCCCCAATATCTCATGGGTCCTTTTTGGGTTAAACAACATATTACCATGGTTCACTAATATCTCCGAGATAGTCAAACGGTATTTGTCTAATAAGCTCATTTCCTATGTATAAACATGATTTTACTGTTGTTTTAACTACATCCCTGTCTTTGATCGTTTTTGAATTAGTCTTACTTGAATATTGATTTTTCAATTTTTCTACTGTACTCACGGATTCTTTGTTTATACTACGCGGATCCAAAGTTTTGGATCCGTGGGATCCGCGGGTTACCAACTCAGTTGGTGTGATTTGATTTTCATTTATCGTTTGACTTTCAAAATCACTTAAATGACCATTTTCCATAAAATCAGGCTTGAAGCTACCATGAGATGATTTAAGAATTCTCATAGTGTCATCTGCACAGTTTATGTGTTTATTGAATCTTTGAAACTTGAGATTTTGTTTTATGTATTTGCTTAGTGTGAGTTTATGTGACTCTAATTCAAGTTTTATTTCATGACATGATGCACAACATTCAGTTTCCATATTTTCTTCCAAGCTTTTAACTTTTTCTTTCAACTTATGTATTTTATTCATCAAGTATTCCTCTTTGGTTTTCAAGATCTTATTTTTACTTATGACGTTTATAATGCGCTTACTTAATCTATTGTGTTCTATATCTAATGTGTCGTAGTCATTAAATATATATGAAGAGTCAGAGGATACCTTTTCTGTTTTGTTAGCCGTACTATCCACTTTGTTGTCTTTTAGCATATCTTCACTATTGAAACTAGATCTGGCTATAGTGCTAGAAGCTATCAACTCCTTTTTGCCTTTAGGTATCTCCGAATCTTTTTCCATTATTGCTAGATGAGCTTTGAGGTATCCTATGAGCTCGTCCAATGTCATCCTTGAATGATACATAGAATATTCAATATTAGTTGCTTTACCTTTCCATTTTGGGTCAAGATCTTTCATGTCAAAATACTTACTAGAAATGGATTCATCAAGAGTTTTAGGTGAAATATTGTGTCTAGCTAAAGTACTATCTAGATCTGAGTCTTTTGACATTTCAAAATGGTTTTTCCGAACTATAAAAACTGTTTTTGCGGGCTGGTGATCTTTGCAAGGATTTCCCTTCTTTAAAGTTTTCAAAATCGATTTGATCGTTTAAAGTTTTTAAAATACAGTTTATTTTAAAAATCTTGAGTAACGTAGCTCTGATGCCAATTGTGGAAAACTAGAAGGGGGGTTGAATAGTTTTTACCGTTTCTCGAGTTTAATTTGTTTTGTTATTTGTTAGTTCAAAGGAAACAATCACAAATTAAGTTATCACACAATATAAACTAAAGATAAAGAGATGAAAGATCAAACCACATAACACAAGTGTTTATAGTGGTTCGGCTTGCAAGAGATCCTTATCCTTGCCCTACTCCACTTCCTCGAGTTACTTACTCGAGAGATATCTTTCACTAAGAAACAAACTCCCTTCAAGGTGGAGAAAACCTTTACACGTCGCTTACTTTCTTTTCCGGTACTAAGCTAAACACCGGGTTCTTTCACAAGGTAGAACCAACCTGACGTCGCCTAATTACTTTACCGACACTAAGCTAGATGTCGAGTTCTTTACAAGGGTACAACCACTCCCTACTCTCTTTGTGCTTTGAGGACTAAAGCACTAACCACACTTACTGATCTAACTGATACAAATGATAAGAAACACTTAAAGTGTTTACACAGAACCTATACTACAACTTCCAAACAGTCTGCTTGTTTGAAGCTTGTTAACTTGATCTTCTTTGCTACAAAAGAAACATCAATGATATATATATAACTACTGTGGTTAGTAACTAAAGTGAATGTATGTGTTTTTCTTTTCTAAGTGGATGATTAGATCAAATGCCAAGTCTGCTATTTATAGGCAAACAAGGTAAACCTCCCACGGATCCGGCGGATCCCTCAGAAGGGATCCGTCTTTGTATGGACTTGGATCCGCGGTTATGACAGCTAATGTTGCACATGAGATCTCCTCAAATCTTTCCATATCCTTGTGTTGTCAAATCAATATCTTCCAATGTCAACTATATAACTTGAGTATCTAATCAAGATATCACACAATCTTACCAAGATTGTATTTGTGATGTATACCATGATGTCACTTTGTAACTTTTAAATTAAAGTTTCCATTTAAGGAAATACACATGTATATGCAATATAATGTTAGTGATCATGTTAAATGAAAGATGTGTTTTGAAAAAGACTTTAACTAGTATTTATAATTTGCTTAAGGAATATACTTTGTGTTTGTCATGAACAAAACATAAGCAAAGATCGTAAAATATAAATAACGTTTTTAGTACGATATTTGTATTAACAACCACCACCAACAAGATTGCAGGCAGTTACTGGCAGAGGCTGCATCGCCACTCCTACTAGCGGAAATGGTTATCATGGGAAGCTACCTCTATGCAAATGATGCAAGATGCATCACACTGGATTTTGCATTGCTAAGTATGGAAAATGCCAGAGAACTGGCCACAAAACAGGAGACTGCAAATTCACAAGCACTAATACACAACCATTAGCCGTAGTATGCCACGGATGTGGTGAAAAAGGACACTACAGGAATCAGTGCCCAACCTAGAATACCACTTAGAACAACAAGGCCAGTGGAAGAGAATGGAAGCTCGTTAGAATCTCAGCAACATCAAAGGGCAACAACAGATTCTAAACAGAAGAAGAAAATTCATGTTGTAATAAATAAACCATAGTTCAAACCCTCTAGAGTTGTATTTCCTTTTTGTACTTTACCTTAGGTAAGATGGAGTAACCTGAGTGTAACAACTACCCTTCTATCTTATGAAATCTCTATCTTGTATTATTTCCATAATAATAACAACCTACGTCTATTTCAGTTTCTATTCCATTTACCCTATTCATAATCACTTTGTAACAATACACTGGTATCCCATTAGGAATCTGGTTAATATTATTTCTGACCGAATGATAGACTATTACCATCCTATAAGATTTTCACACAAAACCTAGGATTCATTTCAAAACTATCCTATTACCACCCTAGAAGTTTCCAATCCATCACAGTCGTACGAACCAATTTTTCTTGTTACCTTGAAAAATTATTAAGTTGTCATTTTCCAAAAACAACACGTTGAACACCATCTAAAGCCTCTTGAGAAGCATAATACAACTTTGACTGAGCCAAGCATCACATCATTGGTCCTCGATTATACATAGCCTGATCACCTATGTCTAATTTAGGAAGAATCATGTCATGAATGAAACAGTCATCTTTTAAAATTTCCTAAAACAATCTTCCTTCGAAAGCAAAATCTTGAAATGAGGCAAACTGTTCATAAACATCCATCTATAGACATCTACACCTATTACCCATCACCCCGATGAAAGAAACCTGACAAAAGTACGAACTCGAAAATCACAAAAATTCATAAAAAATTATGGAAAACACATAAAGCGTAAATTTTATTAGAATCCACGAATATTAATACATAATGATATAATTACCATCGGTAGTGCTAATGTTACAAAGATTACTAAGTAAGGTATAAAATCGCCAATAGGTTGACCCGCCAAGCCAACGAAAAACGCCACCACACCTATGAGAGCGAGAGCCACTACGGGATGTATCACCTTGAGTATTCTGTACAGTAAATACAAACAAATCATTAAGACTATAGCAAGACTAGGTCTTATACATAAAAACAAACAAGTTTTATTTCACATTCATTAAAGATTACATAGAAACACAACAAAGACTTATTTTAGCAACCCTAACGCGAGACTATTACCCCTATATATTATCCACGCCAATGGCTATAATCACGATTGGTACGAGAACCGCTAAAACCCCGACCAAGAATTCATAGTCTTCATCCGGAACATAGGCTAAGTAGATGACATCGAGAATAACATACTGTTGGTCCATGAAATTTGAGTAAAACAAGAACAGATTCATTCATAGTGAATAAATTGTTACAAGATTACTCAAAACCTATTAGATTACATGATAACATCTTCAGCTTCTTCAAGGGGATAATTCCGGTAAATCATCCCCATTGGGTGACAAATAAACTCTCATTGATCCAAGCTATGCTTGATGATTCAATGAGAGGATGATCCTATCAACTAATACACTTTGTGTATTCTTTTGTTTGTTTAGGAAAACATGCTATCTCTATTACAACATAGACAATATATACACAGGTAACTAGACAAAGGCATATGGGGTAGGTATGAGTAGACATCCACTTGTTGTGTGTTGTCATCCACTTGGTGTGAGTTGTCATCCACCAAGTGGTCCCTCTTCTTCTTCCTCTTTTGTCTTTGTCTGACTACTATCTTTTCTTGTAGAAGTTCGCGCCCGTATTTATCAGTCTTCTTGTAGAGATAGTATCTTCAGGGTCACTGAGACATTTGTCAATTCTCAGTGATACTGGTGTTGTTTGTAGCTCGTATACTTTACTCACTGACACCGTATCAGTAAGTAAAGTGTTTCTTCAACAACGAACCTTTTACAACACTCACTGATTTCTTTATCAGTGAGTAACCCACTATTTTATCAGTGAGTTAGGCTATTTTATGTTCAAATCTTGTTAGGGTACTTGGGGCAAATTCTTGACCCAACACATACATAATCGCAAGAACGGTAACAAGGTGCTGCATTTTGGAAGAGTTAAATGAGAGAAATATGGTTGGTGGAAGAATGAAAATTAAAATCGGGTATTCATAAGAAAAAACTAACCGTTGGAATCACTATTACTAGCCTTTGGAGTGTACTATTCATGACCGTTGGATTTTCACTGTTCATGACCATTGGAAATTACTATTTACGGTCGTTAGATCCATTAGGTGGTGAGACATTCAAATTGTTTCATCTATTGTGAATGATCTAACGAAGTTACGTTCTCTTGAATACTTAGTGGAAATTCTTAGATGAACTTTTTCCATAACTCCTCATCCCTAACAACCACTTTAGACTTTAATTCCGGGACGGAATTATGTATGACTGGTGGGTACTATAGCAATCTGTAAAAATCCACAGTAATTAGTAAACATTAATCAAGTATTAATCTCCATTACTGTTCACTTGACCATTTTTTGGGAAAAATTTGATCTTTTGTGTATTACATTATACTAACACAAACATGTTAATACGTGATTCACCAATTATCGTAACGAGCTCACATGCGGACCACGAAAACCAAATATACTCAATAACACACCAAACGGATCCATATTAAATCTCAGCCGAATTCAAGGCCGGTTACTGTTCATTCGGCCCAACCCAATCCACTTAGTTTACTAATTCATTTATAGCACTCGATTTGAATCACAATAACTTGGCCGTGATTTCGACACACAACACACCCCAGTTTTTGCACCACTCGACTCCCCTCCCACCATATAATCAAGGTGTCGAATCCCAACTTTTATTTTGAACATTTCATATATAAACGAAGGCCAAAGTAAATCACCATCAGCACACATTCTAGTTCATTCAATTTTCACCAATATTAACCAATTCGGTTTAAACTCATTTCACATAGTCCATTTATTTTTCTTTGATCATTTAAGAATTCCAAAGTTTATTTCTCGCCTTGTTTCCTCATTATCACACGTTTCATATTGTTTTAGACCCATTGATATATGTCAACATAATATATATATATATATATATATATATATATATATATATATATATATATATATATATATATATATATATATATATATATATATATATATATATATATATATATATATATATATATATATATATATATATATATATATCATTTGATATATAACCGAAACCCACAACTACTTGCACTTACACACAAGATTTACTAGCTAGAAATATATTCCTTGTGTCCCCTCATCTTTGCCATTCGACTCCTAAACTATCCCAACTTGTTGAATAAAATCCTATATGTCGATATATATATATATATATATATATATATATATATAGTGAGACTTTCTTGCGAGAACCATTTTATCTGCGAGAACTGAGAGAACCACCAAAAACATACATGCACGCCTTCAATAATTGTATTTTTGCACATATGTTCTAAAAACAACATATATGTTTTTAAAAAAACATAGTTGTTCTAAAGAATTTGATAAGAAATTGGAAATACAACATTTTTCTTTGAAGGTGTGCATGTATGTTCTTATAAGGCGTGCAACGACAATATTGCGGCCTTGTGTAAGGTTTTTGTGAAAAAAGATGATGAGTTTATGATGATATTGAAGAACATATGTGGATACTTACGATTATTGATGATTTGCATGTATTTTTATTTTATTTTAAAAGGCGTGCATGTATGTTTTTTGTGGTTCTCTCAGTTCTCGCAGATAAAATGGTTCTCGTAAGAAAGTCCCCCTATATATATATATATATACACATACTAGACTTCAAAGCCCGCCCAATGGGCGGGCATGACTTGTAATTTTATACTGGATGGTTGTAATCAATTTTAAATCATGCCTTAATTTCGTTACATTTAACATAATAAAATATAACTACTTTTATACAAAAGCAATAGTCATTTTCATGTTAACACATTAAATAACATTGCTTATACATTTTGATGTGAGCAAGTTATTTTATTCCATCATTTTCAAGAGAATAACTATTATTATTAAATTTAATAGACAAAAATATTTATAAAAAAAAATGCGTGTTTGGATAAAGAAAATGTGAGTCTACATTATTGATCTTATATTTTGAGTTACCAATTGCATTCATGTATTGTATTATGCAAGTATATTTTTATGTAAATAATATGATGGAATTTTATTTTTATTTTTATTAGTATTATTTTATGACATGAAATTATGATTGTAAATTATTAAAAGAAACATCTTTGTAGAACATGCAAGTTTTGTAGGATACTCATTAATAGGCTATTCATATAGGCTTGCTATCTTATCAGTTATAATTACTCATAACTGCTATTCACACAAAGTATCATCACATTATCGAAAACACCAACATCTCACTGCTCAAATTATTTTTGCCCAGATCAACAAAAGGTGAACTACATATTCTTGATCTTATAGTTTTGTTCATGTTTTGCTAACCTTTGTTACCTGATTTTGGTATTGAAAGGATGAAATCTTGAATATTTTGATTGACTAATTGTATTATATTTATCTGTATATTTAAGCTAATATCTTGCAATCGCATGTTTTGTTTTTTGTGTTTAATTGTATGTTATAATTAACTTAAGTAATTATTTTATGTGTAATTTTAGGGATGAAATCTCGTTTATTAGAGCACCTTGAACACTGGCAGTATGATGTTCCGTTACATCAGTAACAATGGCAGTACCATGTTCTGTCCCATCAGAGTTTAAATGAATCTGATTTTTAACCTTCAACACTGGCAGTATCATGTCCTATTACAACATTGACACCGACAGTACCATGTTCTGTCCTACCAGAGTTTAAATGGATATGATTTTTTATTAGTTTGGTTTGTATTTGTTTGTTGATTAGTTGGAGTGTTTTGCTGATATTTGATTTTATTTCATACTCTGGCGGTATGGTTTCACGCAAACAAAGTTAGTAACATATTTTTGTTATGAGATGGATTACGCATATAAATTATAAACATCTAATGCTTAAGTAGCAAAGTCTCATGTGAAAAGTAATGAGGTTAATTTATTAAAAAATTAGAACATAAGTCTTTATTGTAAATAATCTAAAATGATAACATGAAACTTCAGTATTTATTGTAAATAATCTAAGATGATAACATGGGAAATCGTGTTCCATTTGTTCATAATTCATCTTCGCTGTCATCATCACTGGTTGTTTCATAATCAGTGGATCCGTCATTGATAAAGTTGCTGACATCATCGTCGTTAGAGTCATAACTGACACTATATGCGGCTGAATTTATTTCCCACGTTTCTTTGTCAACATCGCTGATGTGGATGATTCTACCATGTACTTTTCCATCGATATCAGGCATCTCGTCCCACACGTCATTGTCAATCATGTTAGATTGGTAATCTTCGTCATAATCATCATCAATAGATGTATATCTTGAGTCGCCTATGAAATTATCGAGTATAAAATTATATAAACAAACTTTTAATTTAAAACATGTTTAACAATTTACAAACACAAATAATAATAAATTTATTTTTTAACAAACAACCTGTGGAAGAGTCTTCAACAACAAATTCATCAGGGATAGTATATTTAGGTTTACAATCTCGCGTGGGATAAGAGGGTTCTTTGAGAGCATTGATATTGACACACATGCCTGTTTCAGATACGTTGTTGTTGTTATCATGTTCATCATCCGTATCTTCATCATACAGCATATAGTTCCGTGAGAAAATGGGTTTCTACATACCAAAAATATAGTTAGTACTTAGCAACAGAGTATCTATTATGTGGACTGTTTGGTTTACCTTATGGTATATGTTAGCTTAATAATGTGGGATTAGCAAGGATGTTTCGTTTAACATATTAGTTGGACTATGGAGGTTGTTTGGAATAACTCAAATATAGCATGTGTAATATATATGTTTTATAGAAATATAATGTACAAACATAAATTATTATTACCAATGGGTTTTTTCCCCCAGGATGATTAGCAGTCATAGTCTCCACACGCTTTGATCGCGTTTTTTTTATTCATCAATCGAAGTTAGATCTACAACTTTGCTTGCTTGTGGCTTTCCATCATCTGATGAATCCAGGTCAACAATTATGTTGTTGACTATTTTGCCGTTTTTTAGCAAGCCTACGGCGTTTGTGTATAGGTGGGAGAGGCTGTAAGTAATGCAAAAGTTGTTAGTTCCCCTGATTAATAAGTATCACATAATATGGATTACAACCATTTTTTATACCTCTTTGTTGTCACGTGTTTTTTTGTATTTTTTCATCATCTGATGAAACAACATAAAAAATATCGTTGCTAACTAACTTGTTGTCTTTAGTTGGTCTAAACCGTTTATGTGTTGTTTGATCAGCCTGCAACTATTAGATTGATATTTAGATTTTATAATAGATGAGCTCGACGTAATGAAAATTTTATGAAAATACCTCATTATCAGTTTGATTTTCGTAATAATCAAACTTGAATTTGTTTCTTACGGGTCCCGGGTTTCGCCTTTGACAATCTCCGATTGTTATGTGTTAAACAAACAACCTAAACAGAGCATACAAAAATAAAAACCATCAAGTATTTTATGTTTACTACAATGCAAATTACTACGCAGTAAAATTTTTATATAATACCTCGTTATTGGTATCATGTAAATCAGCATCTTCATTGAATATTTTGCATACATACGGATCATGTGGTTTTCGCTTATTACAAATTGGAGTAGTTTGATATCCGTTAACACCAACAGCATAAATCTATAAATTTAACATTTATATTAATTCGTTAAACCTAACAAAAACTATTATTAATAATAATAACCTTAGTTATGTTATAATACCTCGTCATCTGATAGGCCAACCTGCAAGTATTATAAAGATAATTAGATCATGTGATATATTAATGGATATATGCTACATAATTTTAAGTTATAGATATAATAAATTGCTTGGTTGCATTGGTTGAGACGTTTACATGCTAACCTAAAGATGCATGTTCGAATCTCACTATGGTGATTTTGTAAAATCTCGAATTTAAGGGTTAAACATACGAATTTTGGTCAAATATTGCTTAGATGACTAATCATGCACTTAATCTACCACCTAAGCATGGATTAAGTGCATGATTAGTCATCTAAACATGGAAATGCTTTGTCAATGACCGGAGAGAACAATACCTCGAGTACAGTGGACAAAGATAGTGCTACAAGCCCGGAGAAAAGAAAGTTGGAAGCCATCCCCAATCCTGACTTTGATGATTCTGATGAGACCCCAAACAAGAAGCTCAAACTTGATTTGTTGAAGGAAATCAATATTGAAAAGCCATAATTTGATCGATTAACAGGTAGTCTTTGGTATATTTTCGATCGATTTAATTGTTTACCTTATAATCCCGTGATAATCGATCGATTTAATCAATTTAATTTTTTAATAAAACATGTTTGTAACGCTATTTGTTTCGAAAAAAATAGGAGGATTACTTGATCGATTAACAGGTAGTCTTTGGTATATTTTCGATCGATTTAATTGTTTACCTTATAATCCCGTGATAATGGGAGGTTACTTGATCGATTAACATGTCGTCTTTGTGGTATTTACGGTTGACTTAATTGTTTACCTTTTAACCCCGTGATGTTCATGGGAGGGTTACTTGATCGATTAACAATCCGTCTTAACATAATACATTTTTTATCGGTTTCACGGTTTTCCATTTAATCCCGTGAATTTCACTATATTCAATATGTGTTAATATATGGCTTTATTTATAGAGTTTGAAGGTGACCATATAATGGAAACCGAAAATTTGTTTCTCATATATTTGTTATAGATAAAGATTACGTTTACAATTTAAACTTTTTTTAGAGTTTACATGATTTATATCATGCTCTAAATATAGATTTGGAAATTCTACAAAATATTTGATTATCATAGCTTTATTGTATAAAAAGATTACGTACGTTTGTGTATGAACATTTAAAAACGTTGTTAGAATTGATGGGGTATTAAAACAATGGACTACGTATATTTAAAGAGACAATGCGTTTTAATATAACTCTTATGAACTGGTTATAATATCAGTACCAAGTCGGGGATGTAGTAGTACAAAATTAAAATACATAATGGAGATAACTCAGCAGTACTACATAGCACATACGTATTGTTTATACCAGTACAAAGTACTCTTAAATATATTTTGACCCACATATAGTGTCAAAGTAGGTATATGATCTTAAATATATGCACAGAATATTTATACAAAATACATTCTAAACTTATCTTTCAAATCATATTTTCTATAAATTTATCATATTCTTAAAAAAATGATTATAATATGTATATATCATTTTAAAAATTCTTATTATCATGTGTGTATAAATAATACGTTCGTTTGTGTATAAACATCTAAAAATGATGTTAGAATTGATGATGTATAAAAGCAATTGACTACATATTTAAAGTGATAATGCGTTTTAATGTAACTCTCCATAGCAGTACAAAAATAAAATACATACCGGCGATAACTCAAGAGTACAACATGGCATATATCGGTTATATATCTTCTATAAATTAAACATGTTATTGAAAAAATGATTATAATATGTGCATACCATCTTAAAAGGACAGTATACACATTCAAGAAGTAGATATGTGTGTATATTCTAAATATGTGTATAATTTTAGCTGTTATCTATTATTAATTTTATTTCGATTACTTTTTGGAATGTTAGTATACATTTTTAATGTATATGTTAATACGTGAGAGACAAATAAGCAAGTGTTTGCAGACGAAAAAATAATGTTCATTAATAAAATCATATATACATATTAACAAAAAAAAAAAAAAAAAAAAAAAAAAAAAAAAAAAAAAAAAAAACAAACTAACAATTAAATTTATGTATTTTTTCTTGATCATAGACGAACCGCCCCAGTCTCTATTCTTTTTTTCCTGCTGGATGGACATGATGTTTTAAAGCTTTGCAAAGTTAATGAAACCAAGTAAAAACCCTATGAAGTAAAGTTTGTTAAGCTTACCTGGTATTGTTTTGCTGAGGTTGAACATTTGTAGGAAGTTATATACACGAAAATAGGGCAATGAATCGACTTCACTTGACCCAAGGAATTGATAAGGTTTTTGTTTTAATTTTAAAAATTAAATGTGTACATATTCATCCTTTCAAATCTTTGGAAGTTGTTACAACTTCATTAAAGTTTGACAATCATTTCTTTAACATGGTTATAGTTATTTATGGTTTCAAGGTCGAAAATACATTTATTATAAGAATATAGTAGATTTTTTTTTAAATTTTATAGGTAAGTATCGTGTATACATCCTTATCCCGGTTAATATATTTTTAAACATCACCAATGTTTAATACTGCTGGTTACGTTAGTACTGCTGTATTTGAGATAATATAGTGTTCTACATGTGGTTATCAATGCAATATTATATTAGTACCTCTTCATATACTTGATACTTCTATATCATTTTTTCACGTAATGATCAATGTTTGCACTGGTAGATAAAATAATGAAACTTAATATGAATAAAGCTTAATACGAATATCCACACACATGCAAGTTTGCAATTTGTAAATAAATTGTTCAAAAATATTAAAAAATGCTAATGTAAATTAATTGTCTTCTTGCTCCTTTTGATTATTAAGATCATTAGCTGGTGTTTCGTCATCCAGTGTCGCTGGTACACTGTTAACGTTGTCTGTCGTACGCTTGCCTACATCATCAATTTGAATTAAAGTGGCGTTCGTGGCACCAACGCACACTGCCGGACTATCATCCGTTGCGTCTATCGT
Source organism: Artemisia tridentata subsp. tridentata (assembly GCA_021014915.2). NCBI lineage: Eukaryota > Viridiplantae > Streptophyta > Magnoliopsida > Asterales > Asteraceae > Artemisia > Artemisia tridentata. The sequence goes on from CP139502.1 coordinate 329,776,444, forward strand.
TTCAACAACATCTTCGTTTGTTGGTTCCTGCTACATGTTGCGAGAAGATGTAAAAGATTAATTTGTATTGTTTGTTACAATTTAACGGTGTTTTTAGAAATTAAAAAATACAATGCACAATACCTCACTAATATCATCAGAATGTGTTTCCGATCCATCATCTGAACACACGGAATTGTACTCTAAACCTTCATCTTCCTCGTCGTCATCCTATTTTGATTCATTCATAAGGATTAGCATATACTTGTTTATAAACACAAACCATTGTTAGGTACATTAAAGGAAAAATGAATCAGACCTCTTCTTCTATAAAGCCATTCTTGAAATAGTTGATTATATCAACATCGTCCGTCACTTTCTCCGCTCTATATATATAACTATTGTTGTTGTGATTGAACTCAGAAAATAAAATTTTGAAAAGATACTTCCTCCCAATAATTTGATTAAGTGCATCCGGAAAGTATTCTTCTGTGTTCACGCCTTCGCTCTCCATTATCTCCCACGCCGTTAAATTTTGTCATTTTGTGCACACTCTTGTCAAAAATCACGACTTGTGCAGTATCACTATGGTCAAATATGCGCACAATGATTTTGAACCTACATATATAAAATATTATCACCGAACGCGAAGTATCCAAATATCCACATTATTTATTATATGTTTAAGGACAAATCCAAATAATTATTATATATATATATATATATATATATATATATATATATATATATATATATATATATATATATATATATATATATATATATATATATATATATATATATATATATATATATTTTATATATATATATATAGGTTGTTTTACATACTGGAAGCAACAGCATATGTTTCTCCATGGTTTTTACAATACAACAACTATTTCTTATTCCTTGTGCCCGAGTTGCGTTTTGAAACAATTGGTGTCACTCTTGTACTGCATGCTTTGCAACCCGTATAAACCCACCCATTTTCCTCTTGTATGCTATGTACTTCTGCATAAACTACACAGTGTGACTCCTGTATTTAGATACAAAAACACGTATAAACATTACTAACGTGGGTTTAATTAGTGATAAAATAATATTTTTTATTATACCCATAACAATAAATTTTGTTTTACCGGTTCAATGCTTCGAATTGTTCGAACTATTTGCTTCACACAGCCGTGCATGAACTCTGTAGGCGTAACAACACGGCTGCCAACTGAATGATCCTCAATTCTGAATTCACCTGCATCATACCCCTCCTGCTCTTCGTATCTGTGAAACATATAAATAGGTTCCTAATAAATTTAACATGTTTTTAGTTTAAAACTAAAACACACATGTGCCGGTATCAATGTATATACCTTTTCCGGAAAGCCAACAATTGTGGCACATCCCTGTTTATGAATATTCTTGTGCCAAACAAAGCATTATGTATTGATGGCTTATCTGTGTTGCACAACAAATTTTAGACACTTTTAAAAGCTATTAATATGAATTAAAAATCTTAATTACGTAACCAAAAATTTAAAAGTCATCTATAAAACTTACTGTCCCAATATTTCACTTTCCCCAGCATCAAGAGGATGTCTATATGACCAAGCTCGTCACGTTTGTTGTCGTAGTCATTCCACATTAATGCCCAATTGTCCAAAACGTACAATAAGTCTCAGAGATTGATAAAATGGCTACACTCAATTTTTGATTAAAAATGAAACCATTCTATCAGTTATTTTATTTTAACAAAAATTTTAAAAATAGTTACTGGGGAAACTTCACGACAATTGTCCTCCTAGTTTTGGCCGCCAAATTGTTCAATCACTTTTTCCCAAATAGACGTACCAACAAATCGGGAAAAAACATTTGTAAAAAAATAGCAAAAAAAACCCTTCAAGTAACGCCAAATGTTGTATAAAATTTTAAAAAAACACATACCAACACAATCAGCTCGGGTTTTTCTTTATCTGTATCGAAATTTTGGAAAATGGCTCTTAACAAACCCAACAAAGTTTTTGCGATGTTTCAATAGGGTAACCTGGGTTTTTCCTTTAAAAAGATATTTTCCCTTTGGGTTTTTGGTACAAAGGACCTTCCGGCATTCTCTGCTACTCCAAAATTAGAGTTTTGTAACATTGCCCTTCTGAAAAAGGGTTAAAAATTTTAAACAAAAACTTTTTTTTTGAATAGTTTTGGGATACGGTTCGATGTACTTAGTTCAAAATCAATTTAAGTATAAAAAAAATTTACACAAATAAGGGATTTTCTAATTTTTATATACCTTTAAAATTAAAACAGTCAAAAGGGGGATTTTTGTTAATTTTATGAATGCCAACGGAGATCACATTCCTTTAAGGCCTTTAATTTTGGGAATTTTTACTGGAAGTTTTTTCCCTTTTCACAAAAAAAAATTTTTAAAAGGGGGGCCCGGAAACCTTTTTTTTTTAAAAAACCCCCCAAAAAAAGGGGGAAAAGGAAAAAAAAGGGAAACCCCATTTTTTAACGGAGGGTTTGCCTAAAAAACAAAAAATTTAAAATGTTTTATTTAAAAAAATTTAAAACCGGCCTTTTTGGGAAATTTTTTTAAAAAAAAAAAAACCAAAAAAAAAATTATAAAATTTTTTTAAAATTTAAAAAACCTAAAAAAAAATTTAAAAAAAAAAAAACTTTTTCTTTTGCCCTAAACCCCAAAATGGAGGCCCCCCCCCCCCAAAAAAAAATAAAAATTTCAATCAAAAATTGTTTTTTAAAAAATTTATTTAAAATTAAAGGTTTTTTGGGGTTTTTTTTTAAAAAATAAATTTAAACAAAATTTTAAAAAAAAGTTGAAAACAATTGATTTTCAAAATTTTTTTGTTTTTTAAAACAAATTATAAAGAATTTTTTTTTAGAAACATTAAATTTTTAAGGGTTGATTTAAAGAAATTTTTAATGTCAAAAACCCCCCCCCCCCCCCCCCCCCCCCCCCCCCCCCCCCCTTTTGGGTTTGGGTCGATATAGATGGAAAAAAACCCTTAATGGGTTTTAAAAAAAAAAATTTAATTTTTTAATTTCAAGTTTTTTGTAAAAATAAAAAAAAAAGTTAAAACTATTTGTTTTCAACCCCCGAAAAAACTGTTTTAAATTTAATTTTTCATTTCAAATATAATTATCCCAATTAAATAAAAGAAAAATCAAATTATTTTTTTTTAAAATTTTTTTAAATTTTTCCCCCAAAAAAAACGGGGGGCTTTTTAAAAAGCTGCAAAAACTTTGGGGCCCTTTGCGGAAAACTGGAAACGGGGGTTTTTTTGGCTAAAAGTGGGCCCCCCCAGGGTTTTAAAAAAAAAACCCAAAAAAATAATGAAAAAAAAAAACAAAAATTTAAGGGGTTTAAAACATCCAAACCCTTTCGGTAAAAATTTTCAAATATTTAAAATTTAAAGGAAAACTAAAACAAAAAATTTTAAAAATTTAAAAATAAATTTTTAAAAGGGGTTTGTTTTTTTTCGATGGTATTTTTATTTCTAGGAATAAATTAAATAGATTAAAAAAATTTAAAAATTTTGATTTTTCCCCCCCCCCCCCCCCCCCCCCCCCCCCCCCTGTTTTCATCAAATTTTTTTACAATAAATTATTCTTTAAAAAAAAAAAATTGGGAAAACAACAAAATTTTTTTTTAACAACTTCCCATTAATTATTTTAAACATTTGTTTAATTTTTTTAAAATTTTTTTTTTAAAAAAATTTTTTAAAAAATTTTTTTTTTTTTTTTAACAGCTTTTATTTTTTGAATTTTTTTCAAAAATTAAAAAATTTTAATTAAATTAAAAATAAAAAATTTTGTTTTTTTTCCAGCATAAAAACACAAACAGTTTTAAAATTAACACCAAAAAAAAGGGGGGGAAAAAGAAAATTACATTCAAAAATTAAACATAAAAAAAAAATACTCCCAAAGAACCCTAAAGGCTTCGTTTTTTTAAAATTAGATTTTCCTATAATTTATTTTAAAAGACTTATGTTTTTTTGAGTTTTTTAAAAAATTTTAAAAAGGGCTTTGTGATTTTGGTTAATATATGATAGGGGATTTGATTTTAAAAAAAGGATAAAAAATTTTTTAAAAAGATGGGTTTTTATTTTTTTAATTAGGGCAAAGATTTAAACAAAAATTTTTAAAAGGGGTTTTTAAAAAATAAAATACTTAAAATTTAAAATTTTTTTTAAAAAAAAGGGAACAAGAAATACAAAAACTTTTCCCAAAAAACCCTGGTAATCAAAAAAGGTTTTTTTTTGGGGGCGGTTTTTTCCCCAAAAAAAACCCCCCCCGGCATTTGGGTTTTAAAAAAGGAAAAAAAACCCGTTGCTTTGGTTTTTTTTTTCAAAAAACGTTTTTTGGCTGGCGGGGCCCCAAAAGGGTTAAAGCGAATTAAAAAAAAATTTTTTTTTCCGTTTTAAAAAAATCAAGACCTTTTAATTAATTTAAAAAATTTTTTAATTTTTTAAAATTTAATTAATAATAAATTTTTTTTTTAATTTTTTGGGGGGCTTCTTGGGGAAATAAAGAAAATTTCAATCACCTTTTCATCAACCTTTATTTTTAAAAGGTTAATAAAATCTTTTATTTTATTTTTTTAATATTAATAATTTTATTAAATTAAAAATAAAATTTTAAAATATATTTTTATTTTTAAAAAAATATTTTTAAAAAAGTTTTTTTTAAATATTTAATTTTCCCAAAATTTTAAAAAAAAAAAAATTTTTTTTTTTTTTTTTTTTTTTTTTTTTTTTTTTTTTTTTTTTAAAAAATTTTTAAAAAAAATTTTATTTTTTTTCAAAAGTTTAAAAAAAAATTTCTTTTTTTTTTGTTAAAAAAAAAGTTTTATTTTTTTTTAATTTATAAATTAAAAATTTTTTTTTTTTTTTTGGTTTTTTTTTTAAAAAATTTTTTTTAAAAAAATTTTTTTCCCCCCCCAAAAACCGGGCCAAGGGGGTAGAAATAAAATTCAAAAAGTTTACTTTTTGGGAATTGTATTTTTGGGCAATTTTGAAGGGGAAACCCGCAAAAGGGTTTTTTCTTTTGGCATTAAAATTTTTTTTTTTAAAAAAGGACGAAATTTAAACTTCAATTTAAAAAAAAAATTAAAAAAAAATTTTTTTTCCAAAAAAACAAAGTAAAAATATAATTCCTTAAAGTAATTTTTTTATTAATTGTATTGTAAAAAAGGTTTTTATTAAAAAACTTCAAACAAAAATTTTTGAAGGGGAAAAAAAAATTTTTAAAAACCCTTTTGGCCGTGGTTTAACGTTTTTTTTTTGATAATAAACCCCTTTGACATTTTTTTTCAAGGTAAAAGAAATTGTGACCCCCCATTTTGGGTTTTGGGGATATTTTGGTTTTAAAATTGGGTGATTTGTTTAAAACCGTAAAATTTTTTTAAAAAGGGGGGGTTTTTAAATTTTTAAAAAAAAAAATGCAAATTTTGGATGGGCATTTTGAAAAAAAAAATTTTTTAAAAAGTTTTTTGGAAATTTTTTTGAAAAAAAATCCAAGGTTTTGCCTTTCGGTGAGGGAAAAGGGGCTTTTTTAAATTTTTTTTTAAAAGGGGGGGAAAAATTTCCCAAAAAACGCTTTTGGGGGGAAAAATTTATTTGGAAGGGTTTTTTCCCCGGGGGGTCATTTGGCTTTTTTCAAAGGGGGTTAAATTTGGAGAACCAAGACCCTTTTTGGAAATTGAAAAAAAAATATTTAAACGCCCCCCCTTTTGGGGGGGTTTTTTTGGAGAAACCCCCCTTTTGCAAACGGATCCGGTGAAAAAGTTGTTCGTTTCACCCAGGGATGATTAAAAAATAGTTTTAAAAAAAAAAACCTGAGTTTGGAATTTTTTTTTCCCTTTATACTTTTTCAAAATTTTCAAATTGATTTTTTGGGACAAAAAAGGGCCCCCGGGGGGGGAAAAAACCCAATATTAAAGGCGCTTTCAATTAAAAGTTTTTTCCCCCCCTAAACCTTTTGGGGGTAAGCCCAAAAATTTTTAAGGTAATTTGTTTACCCTTTTTTAAAAATTTTTTCCCCAAATTAAATTTTTTTTTTTTAAAAAGTATTTTTTGCACTTTTACCCCAAACTTTTTAAAAAAATTTTTTTTTCCACATTTATAAAGGTTTTTGAGACCTTTTAAAAAAGGGTAACGGTGGAAAGGGAAGGGGGCACCAACTGGGCCCCCCGGTAAGCCCAAATATCCAGGTTTTTACCAAAAAATTGTTAAGGCCCCCCTGGACCCAAAAATGTAACACCAAGTTTTTTAAATTTGTTTTAAAAAAATTAAATTTTAAACCAAATTTTACCCCACGGGGAAATGAAAATTTTTTAACCCCCAAAATTTTTTTGGGCAGAATTTTATTTTCAAAGAACTTATAGCGAAGGTAGCCTGCCCCCCAAGAAACCACCTTTTTAAGGTGAAAACAAATTTTTTTAAAATTTAAAAACGAA